>OY101448.1:122130171-122410171 GCA_956483635.1 Panzeria rudis
GAACATATTTTAAAAATTATCCTTTCGAAAATGGGATGGGCAAATTCGCCCCCCCCCCATTCAAAATTGTTTTTTGTTTGAAAGGGTTTGACTACAGTTTTGTGTCATAGTATTTTTTCGAAAATCAGTTGGGAAATTTGCTGCAAACCCCCATCGCAGGTTGGTACCATAATTTTTCTCCAAAATCTGTGCAGGATTCCCCCCTCCCCCCGAAATATTGATTATCGCATAGCTCATCTATTTATGGGCCGACTCCCAAAATTCTTTTTTTGTTTGGAATAAAAATAATAATAAAAATAATAATAAATACAAGTCCAATTAAAAAAAAAACCTAAAAAGAGTTTTGTACTTTAATTTATTAAATAAATAAACAATTTTTTTATAGTTTTTAATACAAAAAAAAGGATTGTATACGATTTTTTAAAAGTAAGTAAACCAACATTTTTTTATGTGTATGTTTATTTATAAATTGTTGCTAGATTTTATAAATAAACATACCCCTGAAGATGTTTGAAAAAAAACAAGCGAAACGTCGGATGATTAAAATAAAATGATTCTATTTACTCTTTGGATTTACCATCATTAGCCCGAAGGTATCCCCTGATATGAGAAAATTATTAACTACCATTGGTCATAAAACAAAATTTATTTATATCAAAAAATATTACCTATATCTTATTTTTCAAATCTTTTTCAATTTCAAAGTAATATGGTCATCAAAAATGCTTTGTGTCCAAATGCTGAAATTGCGGCAAAAGTGATTTCCTAGTGTGCTGGCATTAAAAAACTTGGTGCAGTAACCGCTGTTGCTAAAATAAGCACTTTAAAAAAGTTGGCAAGCAAATTTTGAAGTGAAATTTCAACACAGCTCTTAGATGATTTAATGCTATCCGGCCTACATTTCTATTTAGATTCATATACTTTTTTTTGTATGATAGGTAAATGTTACTGCTACGGGACATATTTATATCACAAATATGTTTATATTATTTAATAGTCAAACCGTTTTCCAACAGAAACTTTACGGCTTTTTCAGGTGATATGGGTATTATTTCAAAACGATTTCTACTTTAAATTTTGTAAATTTGAGATGCCCGAGTAGGTGATAATGGTTTAGTACGACCTTAACATCAGAAATATAAGATTTTCTTGCTGATGTATATGCAGAATGAATCAACAAATCTGTATTGTTACTGTTCTTTGAAGTTTGGAGTCCAGTTTTCTCTTACTTATTGCGCTACTTTCACCATATGCTGTTTGTGTGAGGCACACCTACGCTTTTAACTTTTTTTGGGACAATAAAATAAAACACTCTAATGACAAAAAATAAATCTCATTTATCTTCGCTAAGGTTTAATCGTTCCAAAACTCTGTAATGTTCAGCCCAATTCGATTTAAAGTTAATGTACAAATTTTCAATTTCTTTACCAATTGTTTTTTCATATCATCGGAAATGTCATTTGAAATCTTACTTTCAGTATAGCTACATATACCTTTCATATCCCTCTCCTTGCTCCGTAAGTCTAAGGTTCCGCTAATTGTAAGCTTCAATGTTTCTAGAAAAAAATGCAATTATTTGCTTAACTGCAAGAAGATGCATAAAATTTTAGTGTGACATTAAGCATGAGTTTCCCACAAATGACGGCATATATATCACTCCTCGAAGAAATACCAAGAACGTAAGCTCCGTACCACGGAAGGCAAACAACTTTTTCGCAACTTCACAAAAAAGATTAACGTATAAAAACATGAAATTTGATATATAATGCAAACATTTATTAAAATATTTAGATTTTTTTTCGTTTGGGTAAAATTTTAGTTATAACTAATTTAAGAAAATCAGTTTTTCCTTAATGCAATTTTTTATCCCTACACAGCTTAAAAACTTCGTTAAAAAAATTTAAACATTCATAGCTGTTTATATGTAAACTGAATTGCCAATTGCCATACATTTTTGGCATTTCTGTCGTCGGAGTGTTAGGAATTGAACCGTCAGTATTTTATTTTTAATACACAGAGAAAACAGATTCAGTAGTCGGTGACGGCTAAACTTTTTATGAAACGCTATGTACTGTAAACATGTATTATCAAACGCTTCTCCGTCTTATTGGTTTCTTAAAAAAGGGTACCCCGTAGTGTAGTGGATAGTGTGCTAGACTGTTAGCCGGGGGTCGCAGGTTTGAATCCTGCCAAGACCCTGGGTGTTTCTGCAGAAAAGCCGAAAAAAGGCTTAAGCAGTATGTGTGTTCGTTTTAAGATATTTTTAAGATATTTAAAAACATTTCGTAGACTATGCGTTTTTTGCGAATGCAAAAACCTTCGAAAGCTGCAACTACTTCTTTATAATCACCTTGTTGTTCCTTGCTTAAATTAAACATTTGAAATAATTCTAGTCCTTCTTCACCAACCGTATTTAAAAGAACATCTATTTTCCTCTTATCCAGCTGGGCATCCAAATCTGCCGCATACAAAAATATTTCAAAATTTTGTTTGAATTTTCTCCAATTCTCTGCGATGTTGCCTTCTAAAATCAGAGTACTAACTGGCTTAACAAAGTCCATTTTTATTCTATTATCTGCAACACCAATTTCAGTATCTTCCAACTTATCTATCTTGTCTGTTTCTTTTATCAATTGCTTGATGTTATTTCTTGTTAGCATTTAGTAATTACCGACCGCTGCGCCATGTGATGTTATAATTTCAATATATTTTTATTAACTGACTTCAACATGTTGAAGGAAGATCAGACCCGCCTTCCTACATGTATTTCGACGTGCTGAATCCGAAGCTGTTTAAGCCGTTACCCCTCCAATTTCGAGTAAATTGCGAAAAACAGAAGTATTTCGATATTGTTACACGTTTCTTGTGATTTACTCGAAATTGGAGGGGTAATCGGTCAAACGGACCTCATTTCCGGATTGAGTGCATCGAAATATATGTAGGAAGGTGGGTCTGATAAAACAAACAGCCCAATTTTTTTCTTTTATATTACGTGTCTGCTTGAAAATCACACTTTTTCTGCTATTTTTGTCTTCTTTGCTACATACACTACGACTTCCATATCTCGAGAACGGTAAAATGTACATAAATAATTTTTTAACACGTAGTTAAATAATGCATTTAGAGCTCACAGTATAAATTTCAGAAAAAAATTTGAATTTTAGTTAGTTTTTGTTTATAATATAATAATTTTCTTCCTGAAATTTGGGTTATTTTTTACTAATTTTGCCCTAGCACCTACATTTAAAACCAGGATATCTTCATTTAAAGCAAAAAGAATGCAAAATACTTACTTAATAAAAAAATCATGTTCATGGTTTTTTTGAGCACCCTGTGAAAAGTTTTTTACAGGCATATAAACTCAGAAATTATTTCGATAATTGATGAATTTCGACATGTCCGAATGTAGGGTACATGTCCGAAATTAACAAAAATGTCCGCTAAATTCATCTTTAAAGCAACGCTATTCAACGCGTATAAAAATAAAATTAACATTTCTAGCAAAAATTTTTACAATTTAAAAAATTATGAAAGCACTTTTTTTTTAAATCGACGAGTTGTAATGTTGTTTTGTCGTCGGCTGAGGTCGCTCAGTCGCGTCCAGGGTCTACTTACGGATCTACAAACCTTAAGTAAATAATAAGATTTATTTCTCCCTTTCTGGGGTTAACAAATCTAGTCTTTATTAAATAAATATAAATTCAATTTCAGTGGTAGTTTGAAAGCGACGACCCGTTCGGTAGGCAGTAGGTGCGTTGGGCAATTATCGGGCTCGGCCTCAATTCTCTATTACTGATATACTCGGCTCTGGCTTGTATTGGTGTGCTCGGCTTTGGTTTATCTTCGATCTTCGGTGTGTATGGGACTCGGCTTTAGTGCACAGGTATAATCGGCTGGTGCCCTCGGCTTTCGCGTATCGTCGCTGTATATTGGACTCGGCTTTAGTCCGCAGGTATAATCGGCTTATCCTAATAAGATCGGCTCTGGCGTATCGTCGGTAGGTAAGTACCCCAGGCTCGGCCACTAGCCTTCGTTCCCCTGCGGCCCGTTCGGCAACGAGGTGCTGTCTGTATAATAGAAAAGGTCTACTTTTAGTCGGAAACGATAATATGGTAAACAGGGTAACATTTAGTCCGAGGACTACTGAGGGAACAGCTAGCCCGAAGACTACTGAGTGAACAGTTGGCCCGAAGACCACTGAGGGAACAGCTATTCCGAAGACTACTGAGTGAACAGTTGGCCCGAAGACCCCTGAGTGAACAGTTGGCTCGAAAACCACTGGGGGAACAGCTAGTCGAAGACTATTGAGGGAACAGCTAGCCCGAAGACTACTGAGTGAACCGTTGGTCCGAAAACCACTGGAGGAACAGCTAGCCCAAGGCTACTCAGGGAACAGCTAGCCCGAAGACTACTGAGTGAACAGTTGGCCCGAAAACCACTGGAGGAACAGCTAGTCGAAAACTACTGAGGGAACAGCTAGCCCGAAGACTACTGAGTGAACAGTAGGCCCCAAAGCGTATTAATAACAAGTGGCCGCATTAGAGCAACAACAACTGGCAAAAACCAATCTGTCATGTTAAATGCATACATAAAAATTTGTTGTTTATTTTTTTTTTACTTAGAGTTTGACACTTTGGTTCAGTCAGCTGATGATCATTTTTACTAATAGGGCCACCTAGTATCAATTCGCCTTTGTTGGCCCGAAAACCACTGGGGGAACAGCTAGCCCGAAGAATACTGAGGGGACAGTTGGCCCGGATGCCACTGAATAAAAATGTATATATCGGGAAAAAGTTTTGGTCTCACACTTGGTGTGAATCGTGGTGCTGTTATGCCGTTGCACTTGACACGATATATCCAATTCAATTTATGAACTCAACGAGAACTGGATGATACAAATGTATTCTAGTATTGATTAACAGCATTGATGTTGTCGCATATGTATGTATGTGTATATGTGCGTGCACATATCGTATGAGTGAATGTAGAGAATAAGCATAATAATAAAAAATAATTGTTCAATTCACAAGCTCAGTCGTATGTCTTATCGTTAAAAAAAAAGACGACATTTGGTTATGTGCTTGTGAACAGACAAATTTGTTGTATCGTTATTTTGTCGTATTTTAAATGTCAATTCAATGTAGTCAGTTCAGTCTGAGTAAATAAGTTATGTCAAACAACAAATTTCTTTTTATCAAATAAATAAAAACATGAAAAGTGAAACTGAAAAAAGTAAATTAATTAATGCCTTATGCCACCAATATAATTTCGATATGTTAATGACTGATTCAAGTAAGTGCATCTTTATTTAAATTGTTTTTGTTATAAGAAGCATTTCTTTCTAGGCGAGGAAGAAGATGAAATTCAAGAAAACTTCAGAATGAATCTAATTTATCTTATCTCAAATCGCAGAAGTATTCACCTTGGATTGCCCAAATCGTCAATATGGGTCCACAAAATTTTAAAAAACTTCGACAACAATAGATTTAATGAAATGGTTCGATTAAGTTCGATTGAATTTGACCACATATTCGACCTCATCAAAAATGACGAAGTTTTTCATACAAAATGTAAAAAACTTCAACTTCCAATTGAATTACAACTCAAAATGGTGCTCTATAGGCTAGGATCTTCAGGCAATGGTGCTTCTACTCGAAAAATTGCATCCCTATTTGGTATAGGCGATGGCGGAACTGTTCAAAACATAACAAAACGAGTGTTTCAAGCAATTTTAAAACTTAAAAACCAGTTTTTATATTGGCCAGATGAAAGAGAAAGAATGCAACTTATTTCTGCAACAAAAAATCAATTACCTGGGTGCGTTGGATACATTGATGGTTCTGAAATAAGACTGGCCGAAGCACCTAACAAACGTCATGAGCTTTACTTTTCTCGCAAGCGCCAATATGCTATTAAAATTCAAGCTGTATGTGACTATAAGCTGAGAATAAGGCAAGTGACGATTGGATATCCCGGAAGTGTTCACGATGCCAAAATTTTTTCTAACTGTCCCCTAGCCAAATATCCGCGTCGTTATTTATGTGGCGGCGAGTGGATTGCTGGAGATAGTGCCTATCCATTAAAGGATTTTTTAATCACACCATTCAGAAGAAATAGTTCAGAGCACTCAAGAGAAATAAGAGAAAATTTCAATAAGTACTTTTCAAAATATCGAGTTCAAATCGAAAACTGCTTCGGCCTTCTTAAAGAAAAATTCAGCAGTTTAAAGGAGCTTCGATTTAGGATGATAAAAGAGCAAAATAAGAGGGAATGCAATGATTGGATAATGGTTTGCTGTATTCTGCACAACATCGTAATAGATTTAAATTCTGAAGCTGATTCCAATTATGAAAATTTGTCTATTCCAAACATCCCTAGAATAAATAATAGAAACGATTTGGTGCGTTTTATAGATAATCAATCTAATTTAATATAACAAACGGTATGAAACCCCGTTTTTTTATTTCTTAAACACACATGGAACACATAGAAAAAATAAAAAAAATTTTACTTATCATAAAATCGCAATTTAGCATTCCTTTAAATCAAAAATGTACCTTTGTAAGTGATTACAGTAATTTTGATTTAACTGCCTTTTGTTTAAGCGCACTTTTGACTTAACTGCACAAAATTAATAATTTGTGTCATTATTCTTTAAAATCCTTAAATTTTTGGCATTTCAAAACTATTTTGATACAAAAAATCAATCTTATCTGCATATTGACTTAACTGCACAAAACATTTGTTTTCTTGGAACATTCTTGAAAATCCTTTTAAGTGCTCTTTGTATACCTGCACATTTAACATATTTTTGTCAGTTTAAAGCTATTTTAGTATACAAAATCAAAGTTAGCAGCACAAGATATTTAGTTGTGTTTACCTCCATATTAAGGCAGATAAGATAAAAACATTTTTAAGCGCAGATAAGTCAAAAATGCTGTTATCTTAAATGTATTTATCTGCCTTAATGTGCACGTAAACACAATTATTTAGTGTGTGCAATTAAGTTTGATTTTCTGAAAATAATTTCAAGCTCCAAAAAAAAATTTTAAATGTGCAGGTATACATAGTGCATTTAAAAAATGTTTTGAAGAATGATCCAAGAAAACAAATATTTTGTGCAGTTAAGTCAAAATGCAGGTAAAATAGATTTTTTGTATGAAAATAATTTTGAAATGCTAAAAATTTAAGGCACTTATCTTAAAAGTGCAGGTATAAAAATGCAATTAAAAAATTAATTTGTGTGGGATTTTAAAAAATAATGACAAAAATTAATAATTTTGTGCAGTTAAGTCAAAAGTGCACTTAAACAAAAGGACGTTAAATTAAAACTACTGTATACAATAATTTCTAATAAATTCACTTCCCCGAAAAATTATGAAATTGCAAATTTTTATTATAAATTGCAAAGAATGCAAAATTTTTTTGTAGAAAAGAAAATACCATTAATTTATTTGTACTTTTGTTTATATACATACATATGTATACGAGTATTTACAAATAAAATACAAAAATAATAATAAAAAATTATTCGTTCCCACTTTTGTATTTCATCTTAAGCTCTTCCATAGCCAGCCTCTCCTTCATTTCTAACTCCGCCATTTTCCAATCCTTTTGCATTTCTAATTCTTTCAACTTAATTTCTTTCGTGTTTTCAATTTCCTTCTCCTTCATAAGCAACTCCTTTTCTTTTAATACCATTGTTCTTTCCATTATATTTACTTCTTTTTCTTTTATTTCTTTGTCGAAATCGAGTTTTTTTTTAATTTCTATTGCCTCGCTTTGCCATGACATTATATCTGACACCGCTGTTCGGGAATAAATACCCTTTCTGCTAAAGGAAGCGCTAACAGGCAAGGAATCTTGTATAGAAGTATCTGATGCAGTGGTGGTCTCATCCATGAAAATTTCTGTGGAATTTAGAGCATTTTCACTGCAGAAGTCAAGGCTATCTTCTATGGCAGTAAATTCTTGCGGTTGACGTCCAAAGATGTCATCCAGCTCGTCAAAATAGGAGCACATCTTTAACAAAGTGCCTGTTAACATACATATGTATATACATCAATTAAATTTTTAAAATTTAAGTCTCAAGCTGTAGAAAAACTTACTTTTTATGGTGCTGCCATCCACATTACCTTGGCCTGTACTTTCCTCCCATTGCTTGGCTCTATTAAAATTCATTTTTAAATTTCTTACTTTGGAGCGAACTTGCTTCCAATCAACGGCAATGTTCCTCTCCGTTGAAAATCTTCTATAAAAAATCTGAGCAGTTGGTTTCTAAAAAACAAATTTATAAACATACAAATATTAGTATGAATATATCGATGGCTTATATCAAGACATTGATATACTACATATGCATTCAAAAAATAAGATATGCTCCGATAAAACCATACCTCTAACTCCCGGTTTTCCAGCAAAAACTCTATAAGAGATTTCTCTTCTGGAACAGTCCACTTTCTTATCGGATTGACCCTAACTCGTTTCGGCTTAATCTGAAAGGGTAAAATGAATAAAAAAATTAATGGAATTACATACACACGTACATACATACATATATAATTTTGAAATCTTACCGCAATTGAAGAATTTGCTTCCATTTTTACAACTAAATTTTTATTTATCTTCTGCCAATTTTTACTTCTAATTTATTTTTCTTCTAGTTTATCTTCTTCTTCAACAATAGTTGGCATTCATTCCATTTGATACCAAGGCAAGGCGAATTAATACTAGGTGGCCTCGAGAGATCAGGTGACTAAGAGAATGTTTCCATATTTGAACTGTGAACTGTGTTAAAGTATCATATTTTTGACAGCCTAAATATAAATGCTTCACGGCGAATTCTCTTGCGACTATTACTACGTTTATACGCGGTGATTATTTGCATATAAGAACGTAGTATATTAATACATTTATACGCACGAGTTATTTGCAAATAAAAACGTAGTGCTGCCAAGTGTGTATTTTTATTGTAACTTACTAACTCACGAAAACAATTGCTGATTAATGCGCTATTTGCAAATAAGAAGTTTGGGTTGCCACCTTTACTTATGTTTGTTAATAAAAAATAATAATTAGATAAATATATTCAAAAATAGATGAATAATCAGTGATTTAATAACTTACAATAAAAAAGTATTTGGCAGCATTTTACGTTTTTATTTGCAAATAAGCTCTGCTATATGCCGAATGTATATTTGGGCTGTCAAAAAAGCGAATACAAAAACACAGTTGACAGTTTAAATATGGCAAGCAGTACATAGTCACCTGATCGCTCGAGGCCACCTGGTATTAATTCACCTTGATTTGATACCATGCAATGAAACCAGGTATGGGAATTTTAATTTGACCGAAATAGAATAACTTTTATAGCGACAAGCAATTTTGATTGAAATAGTTTGAAAATTAAATTGAAATGAATCAAGTATAGATTTATCTTTAAGAGGAATGTATTTTCTGGTGTTACTTATCACATATATAAAAGATATTTGCAAATTAATTTAACAAATAGAATATTCCCAGACCTGGCTTCAATACAACTATTTGAAGAACATATAAAATTCAATCGTATAATGATAACACACTTTTGTATGAAAATTACCAACAACAAGAATACAATATTGTATAATTAGACGATTACCCAACACATACGACCACGGTGGGGTTGAACTCGGCGTGAATGCATTTGTTTAGCACTACCAATTTTCTTTTGGTATTCGATTCCTGGACCCATCAGAAGGTCAGAAAAAAAATTCACCGTAATTCCTAGAGCCGATTTTGAGAAAAACGCGTTTTTCTGCGATATCATTTGTCTGGACAAAACACATGTATTAATGAAAACATTGGGAAATTGAAAATGTTTATAGCACATCTTCAGGGTGAAGGATGGGTATTTGATTAAAACCAAGTTGGCTTGACATTGTCGAACGCTCAAAACTTACCATGAATACTCTCCGAAATAGTAATTCGACTCCAGAGAACTGGATTTGTGAGGCAAAAATTAAATTACTAGAAAAGTGGTATCTTTTTAATTGTTCTATTTTCTCGACAACTATTGTTCAATTTTTCTACAAAACACACTTGTGAACACTTTGAAATAAGTTATGTGAGAACAACTAATAACATAAAATAAATAATAACGTGAAAACAAACAATAACATGAAATCAAAATTACTCATTTTTCGTCTACCGATTATTGACAAGTTACAAATGAACGCTGTTATATTCCTGGACCGCAGTCAGTAATTTATTACCATAATGGGGATGGTTTTTCCCAACTTTATATTTTTGCCAGGTCATTTTAAAATCGTGATGCACAGATTCCATGGCCTGTTCGCTAAAAAACCCTAATCCTTTTTTGGTTTTTGCACAAAACTCAGGAACATGAAAAAATACAGCGTGGACTTTTGGGGTTACACGAATCCGAAGATCAAGATAGATTTTTTTGAACATTTCAATCGCTTCCAAGTAGTTTGATTTGAGATCATTTGAAAAACACGATTCAACCACTTCTCTAAAATCTTGGAAACATTTGACATAATTCAAGCATTCCGGTCTACAAATTTCGCGCAAAATTTCAATTTTCTCCAACAGCAGTTTGCACGAATTACCCGCAAAGGCAGGAGCCCCGTGCACAAAGTCTTGGGTAGCATTGCATCTTTTTGCCCATTTCTGACACTCGACATCGTACTCTTTTTTCATTCGATTGTACAGAGTATTCACAACACCGAGCATTAAATGCAATTCAGGCGGTGCAATGATATCAAGGATTTTTCTCGAGTCATTCGTGCCACTTGACAGAACGGGCGCATTTGAACAGTTTCTGTATTTTTTAGCAAGAGTCTTTTTGAAGTTAATTTTCTCCCACTCCACATAGTTTTTTTTGGCAATTGTCTATCGTTCTTTTTTCACCGGATGTATCCAAGTTTTCTTTATCAGCAAAGCACCAGGTACATGGGAAGCTGCTTGAATGAGACATGATTCCCACTAATATATTAGCAAGTTTCAAGTCAGTCGCGATCGTTCCAGGAAAATGATTTATGTGCAAGAGGGACCATAAGTGATGAACACTTTCGTAGTTTTCTTGTGTGCCTGCAACTACTGCCAAAATAAATAACTTCTTCACGCCGGAATCCTTAAACTTTTTTGCAGCTACGCCCTCTTCATATTTTTGGCGGAGATCTCTTACAACAGGACCAGGTGTTTGTACTGAAAGGCAGACTTTCAGAAACCCGCCTCCACCATCTATACCGAATTTTAAATGAGGATCGTTGAGGTTGCGGACTTCTTTAACGCGATTTATCAAACCCAGAACATCATCGCAATAGACCAATATTTCTGTTGAACTTGTTTTCTCGCCCGCTTTAGATGTTATTGTAGCACATGTTTGGAAGTCGAAAAATTCATCCAGTCTATGTCGGTATATGGATAGCTTCTCTTTTAAATGTGGTTCGAACAGATCCCTTTTTCGAGAAGCCACACGCCACTCCTTGGACTATGTTGCTGGAAAGACCATAATTTGTCCCTATTCTCGAAACATGTTCTGCAGAAATCTGTTGCGGGGATGGAGTCTGGTCGCTTGGTTTTGGGACGAGTTCAATACTAAGAGGCCCACCTCGTATCTGTGATAACTGAGCAATTTTCTTTCCTGACACTGTGCCACTTCGATTACTATTTACAAATACATCTTTTATCAAAGAACTCGCCAAATGTTCTTTTTGTTTTTTAGGGAGCGATTTGCTCACGTGTTCCTGCAAACTTGAAAATGTAATACTGCAGAAATGTTTTTTCCCCACTGAGTAGGTGTGACCACATTTTGCGCACTTGTTTCTTCTATTTTTCTTGGTATTCTCGTTAATCCGTCGAGTAAAATTATATGGACCAGGATCTCTTACCGATTTGCATAGTGTGCAGTTACACAGAGTTTCAGCCTTTGCACGAGTCTTTTTTTGAAAAGCCTTGAATCCGGTGAAATCTGGTAGCGTTATTCCTTGGAAATTATTTG
The DNA here is from genome assembly GCA_956483635.1 of Panzeria rudis. Classification (NCBI taxonomy): domain Eukaryota; kingdom Metazoa; phylum Arthropoda; class Insecta; order Diptera; family Tachinidae; genus Panzeria; species Panzeria rudis. The sequence goes on from OY101448.1 coordinate 122,142,176, forward strand.
ACTTCACTGACCGATAAACGAGAATTTTACAGGCACTGCACAGAACTTTTGGCAAACGTGCATCGTCTGCATCATATTTCACACATTTCTCGAGGTGGGTGCGCAAAATACTGCTAATTTTGACCAATTGCTTTTTCTTCTGCAGACAGAGTAAACATATACGCTCCTGATTTTCTTTGTGGGTCCCCGCATGGTCCTTCGACTTCCTGCACATTATTTCCAAAAAAATACCACAAATGAAAAAGAATATTGAACTTGACACTTTGGATGTCATTTGACTACTAAGGCTATTTTGCCAATAATTTTGATTGTCAATGACCTACAGGCCTGTCAAGCGAATCAAGAATTAAAACAAAACGTTATTGTTATTATGAATTATTTTATTTATTTTCATAAATAATGAATATTTCTAAATTTCTCAAATTTTGCAGAAAAACGCGTTTTTCTCAAAATCGGCTCTAAGAATTACGGTGGATTTTTTTTTCTGACCTTCTGATGGGTCCAGGAATCGAATGCTAAAACAAAATTGGAAGTGCTAAACAAATGCATTTACGCCGAGTTCAAGCCCACCGTGCGACGTTAGTACGAGCTTGTGAATTGAACAAATATGTACATGGCGACATGTCATGCATGCTATTTTACATTTATACGTGCGTAGTGACATGTCATGTACGCTATGTTACAGAGTTTTTAGTTAAATTTCAAAGTTTTGAGTTTAGACCTTTGTTACGACTTAGCGGATCAAGATATTTCAAAGCTTTGATCCGTGAGCTTACTTAGAATCTTATCATCAATTTAATAGTGTAGTACAAAGTGAAATCAGAGGCTTAGTAAAAAAATTACAACCAAAAAACCAAAAAAAGTCGAGGCAAAAAATTTTGATTTCAAAGTGAAATATCTCTTAAACTATAAAAGATAGAAAAATAATTGTTACACGATTTGTTCTTTATTTTGTCTAGCAAAATCCAACGCGCATAAAATTTTACAAATCGGTTAATATTTACGAGAGTTACAAGCCGCACAATGTTTTTCACACCCGATGTAGCCAAATTTCAGTCCTTGTAGCTCCGCCCCTGAAAAAGACACGATTCTGAAAGCCTGGCTCCTCTGCAAACTATTTAACTTTTATGCAAATATATTTAATAGCATAGAAGTTACATACTTACTACCACTTTATTTCTAATTTACACCGACCCCCTTCTTCCGTAACTATTTGTCGACGTCACGTTAAGACAATACAAACAAATTGGCACATTTCTACTCGCCATCGACAACAATTTACTATTACTGACAGCCACTTACTATTCTTTAAGGCATAGAAAATGGGAAGAGGCTGTTAATAGCAGTAAATTTTTGTCGGCAGCGAGTAGACAAGTGCCAATTTTTTGGTATTGTCTTGACGTGACGTCGACATACGGAACAAGGGGGCGAGTGTGCATTCATTTGTTATATCAACAATGATAATTGTTAATTTTATTACAAGTTTCAACAAAAGCTTTAGTTGGCATTCTTAATCCAAAAAAAAATATTAAAAAATTTTTGAATTTTGGCGCCATACATAACAAAACATTTGGCTAGTTCAGTAAGTGGAAAACAATTTTTGTGTTTGTCGTAACAACAACTTAATTTGTTATATTAATTAAATATAGTTTTGAATTTAAATAACATATTAGCAATTCGAATTGTTAGTTGCAGTTTGATCATATTTTTTTCTGTGTAACAACTAATGTTATGCTACAATGTTAATATTCAATTAAGTAATTTTTGATTCATTTAATTAAACCGTTGTTTAATTTAACATATATTTTTCATTGTTTGCTTAATCAAAAACAAAATATCCGTTAGTTGTAAAAAAACTCCTCTTTATAATTTTTTGCAATTCCGATAATAAGTATCATTATTTTAGTGATAGGTGAAAAATTAAAAAATTTTTGATTGCTTGAATCATTTTGGTAATTAAAAATATTATGGATTTTTTTTCTGTGTATGGCGAATTTTTACTATTTTAGTTCTATTTTATTCGATTTAATTAATAAAATCTGAATCTTGTTGATAATTCTGAAAATTTGCATGGACCTTATTTTATTAATATGTATATGTGCAGCTTTCAATAGATATAGCTTGATTTTCAAAAATTCGAAATAAAATTAAAAAATTGTTTTAATTTTATATATTGAAATTGTTGTTAAAAAAACAAATTTGTCTTAATATTTACATCATAGAATTCACTTTTTGTTAAATTTTAATTTTGAATTTTGCATATTATACATACATTTCACAAATACTCTTACATAGAAGATACAAAAATTTTTCAATGTGTGGTGGTAAATTAGCCAACGATGCGGAGTGATATTGAAACCACTTCAACCATGCTGAAGAATTAACACAACAACGCATCATTGGGTTAATAATAAAGCACGTAAGTGTTCATGCTTTACCGAAGTATTTATTTTTAATATATAAAGCTAATACAGAGTGACTATTTCTTAAAGAAACAGAAATTGGAGAGGACATGCATCTTTATTGTTGCTGTTGTAAACGGTCTGCTGTTGTCGGGAGTTCTTTCCTGAGAAAAATCTTCCGTTTGATACAAAACGATGTATGTAAAAATCATAGAGGAGGACCTGGGCTTTAAGATTGCTGATCTTTGTATCACTCTGTTGAAAAACATGTTGAGCTACTTGGTCCAAAGTTTATAAACAGACAAAGAAAATATTGTTTATTTCATTTAGATATCTTTAATATTTTCAAAGATATTTGGCTTTAGGTTTTAAAATGTTGGGTTTTGGCCTCGACTTTGTTCTCTATTTCGCCAATATCTTGATAGCACAAATTTTTTGGAACGTAAGTTCCTTATGGCGCGCCATGCACATCAATGGTTTGAATAACAAAAATCAATGCTTGGGGGGTAAAACAAAAATTTTTTAAAAATGAAAAAATACTGGCGAATACTGGTTAGAAAAATACTGGCATAATGGTGTTGCATACTTTTAGGTTTCTTAGATTTTCATTTGTGACTTGGATAAGTGGTTTCTGACAGTGATAGCAGAAGCTGTTTCAGCTAACTAATATTTATATATACATATCTATAATATATATATATATATATATATATATATATATATATATATATATATATATATATATATATATATATATATATATATATATATATACATATATATATATATATATAAATATATATATATATATATATATATATATATATATATATATATATATATATATATATATATATATATATATATATATATATGTATATAGTATATATATATATATATATATATATATATATATATATATATATATATATATATATATATATATATATATATATATATATATATATATATATATATATATATATATGTATATATATATATATATATATATATATATATATATATATATATATATATATATATATATATATATGTGTATAGTATATATATATATATATATATATATATATATATATATATATATATATATATATATATATATATATATATATATATATATATATATATATATATATATATATATATATATATATATATATATATATATATATATATGAATATCTGTTTGTTTTTTTGTATGTATGTTTCTTTGTTTGTATGTTTGAAAGCTATGTACTCCTAAGCCAGTGAACCGATCTTGCTCAAATGTTCACAGTATATTACTGATGATCTGGAAAGAACAAAAGTCTACATAATTTTAAAATATTATAAGTGGGCGTGGCACTTCTCATAAAGAAGAAATTTATATTTTAGGATATTTATGGAACTAATGTGAGTATATCTTACGTAATTTTTATTTTATTTGAACTAATAGGTAAAGTCTGAAAAATTTTTTTTTTATTATTTCGGCTTTCTAGTTCAATAATTGAATTAATGTAAATTCAAATTATTTTTATTAAGAGTGGAGTGCTGGAATATTATAATATTTTTAATGAGATATTATTAAGGAATTGACAAGAGGGCGTGGCACCTCCCATATATAGCAAATATATAGTTTGACATATCATGGGAACTAATGCGGTAAAACACCTAAAATTTTGTAGGAGTTACTTCATTGATTTTATGCTTTGTTTTAGAGAAAACAGCCAGACAAAAATTAGTGGGCGTGGCAGCTCCCAGATATCTGCCTCTCAGAAACTATCCAATCGATTTTGATGAAATTCAAATAGATAGATCTAAGTCTAAAAGAAGCCATTGGCTATACATTTTTTTAAAAATAGGATCACGAGGGGAGGTAGAGGGAAATTTCGTCCTCTTTCAAACTATACATCCGAGTGTAAAAGAAGACATAGGCTATACATTTTTAAAAACAATCTAGCCGATTTTGATGAAATTCAAAACATAGATAGATCTGACTTTAAAAAAGGCACATGCTATACTTTTTTTTCAAAAATAGGACAATGATGGGAGGTGGGGTTATTTCGTCCTCTTCGAAACTATCCGATTTTGATTAAATTCAAAACATAGATAGATCTGAGCCTAAAAGAAGACATAGGCTATAAAAATTTAAAAAAATAGGACAATCAGGGATGGTAGATGAAATTTCTTCCTCTTTGAAACTATGTATCTATCCGATTTTGATGACATTCAAAACATAGATAGATCTGAATCTTAAAGAAGACATAGGCTATACATTTTTTTAAATAGGACCCGTAGGGGAGGTAGGGGCAAATTTCTTCCTCTTTGAAACTAACTGTCCGATTTTGATACAATTCAAAGCATAGAGGCTAGAAAAGCACATAGGCTATAAACTTTTTAAAAACTAGGACCAGGAGGAGGACATTGATAGCTCTGAATCTAGAAAAGCACATAGGCTATAAATTTTTTTTAAAAATAGGAGCACGAGGAGTAGTATGGGGCAATTTCTGCCTCTCCGAAACTATCTAACTGATTTTGATGAAATTCAAAAAATAGATAGATCGGAGTCTAAAAGAAGAAATAGGTTATAATTGTTTTAAATAGGACCACGAGGCTAGGTAGGAAGAAATTTCATCCTCTTTGGCATTAACATTATTGAACCTACCACGCTCCCTCTTTTTTAAAACAGACCTACATACTTACCTGAATTGTACAAATAAAATTATATTTTTCTGAAAAGAAAGAAACTCTTTTACTTGCCACGGTTGAAAGAGAATTTGGCATCTCTAAAGTAAGTGAAACGTAAGGAACTACGTTCCTACCCGGTGTCCCATGACACCGTGTGTTCTTTTTTTTAGTTATTTCAATTCATGTAGTCGTGAAAAGTAATTAAAGTCAAAACTTTGAAGTGCAAGTGAAAAATGACTACATTTTGACAAAAATATAGCTTAATTGTTCGACGTTTTTATCAAAAATTTTCCAAAAGTAAAATTTTTTCTTTTCAATATTTTAAACAAATAGACTTTAAAAATGACTACAGTTGAAATTTTTAATTTTTTAAACATCCAACATTGGACCAAAATAGTGAATTTTTCTACGAAATTCTAAATTCATCGGTTTAAAAAAAACTTCCATCAAGTTTTTAAAATTTCCTTACAAATTATATTAGAAATATTCAATATAATTAATCTGCCTTTTAATTGTTACCCGCCTGCTTAAAAATTTGGCCAGAGGAGCAGATTTTCTAAAAATAGTAAAATTTTCAGAAGCATTTTTTTTACCTGCATGAAAACTGTACTAAACTTAATTTTTTAATTTTTATTTCTTTACTATTTATTTAAAACATAGCAGTCCTCCTATGTTTAACAAATTTAAACGATATATTAAGCGGTTATTTTTTAATGAATTTCTAAATTAAAAGAAAAATATATGTGAACAAAATACGGATATTCAATAATTTTAATGTAGCACATACTCATACACAGGGAAAACAGATTGATTGGAAAAAAGTTACAATTACGAAAATTTAACAAATTGAACCAATAAGTTACTATAAATAATGATTTTAATAAATGCAACAATAATTCCTTGCATATACCTGAAATAATATACAGCATCCACAATTTCATTATAATAACCATTTCCAAAATAACCATTTCCTGTTTCCAACCGAATAAATTGGTGGAAAAGCTTGACAGTTGAATTTAATTAATATTAAAAAAATTATAATTTACTTCTAAGTCCATCAACAAACTTCAGTCACTACTACTGTTAAAAGGTAAATTTTTCGACATTACCTCCGTTTCATACATCTACTACTACTTGGTTTTTAATAAAATTTTCATCATTATCTGAAAATAGTTACAATTTGTTGATATGTATTAATAAATAAGTAGATAACCATTTTTAAGTCAACCTCTGTTTGTATATGAAAACTAATTTTTGTCGTTTAAACTTGAAAGTCAACAATAGCTGAGTGGGTAAAGTGCAAGTCTTCATATCTGAATTAGCACTGGTTCGTATCCTAGCTGGGTCAAAAAATTACATAAATAAAATTTATCAAATATAAATAAATCAAAACGTGTTTAAAATTGTTTTTAATTTTAATTTGTTTATTTGACTACTTATTTTTTAACTTCAAGTAAGTCAAATAATAACTAGTTAATTGCTGTGACAATTTAAATACATTTGTAAGTGGTACCCCATATTTTTTGGACTTCTCAAACAAAACTAAGTAGTTATCGACTCTAGTTGTAAGTAGTTACAACTTAATCCTATATATTTTTTGTCTACCAGTAAGCAAAGTTTTTGCTGGGTACTAAATTATTTTATATTTCCAGAGAAAGTTTGCGAAACTTTTAGATAAAATCAGTCAATTCAAAGATACTTTTAAGACCTTCAACAATGGACTGGTTAAGATAACTCCGATGGCCATTTTCCTGGAGTATTTCTTATTAGTGTAATGATCAATTATTACACTATGCCAAAAAAAATTTTATTTGAAAAAATTAAGAATTTCCGATTGTCACAACTGTTTCTTTATTAGTTACACGACAAAATTTCGACTAATTATATGAATTTTGGCCAAAAAAGCATCATAATTGTTTTCCATATATAAATTTTTCTTAAGGATCATATAATTATTATATACATGTCTAAAAGTTATCTTCACAGACATGATTTTAGAAACAAAATTAATCGAATTTACAACTTTTGGTGGGCATGAAGCCTTCCGAAATCGACCTGTTTTTCAGATTTGTTTGAACTTTCTTAGGAATTCTGATAATTCTCAAATCAAAGTTTTCTATACTTACTGAGTATTAACTACGTAAATTCCTATGTAACTGCAAAATTTCATTGGTTCAATAATGAACGATTTTATAGCATTAAAAAAAGTTAAGTATGCACAAAACACCACATACCACAATTTTTCCAATTATTTTGCCATACTTCTTTCATTGAAATTTTAATCATTAAAATCTAAATACAGCGTTGAAAACTACAAATAATTTTGATAATTTTCATATGCGATATGTCGACCTTTCTTTTTCAAACGAGTAAAAGTAATGGACTTATAAGCAAAAACTCGTTCTGATCGGAGGACCAAAGAATGAAAATTAAAATTTTGGCAAGTTCACTAAATATGTTGTAACTTTCTCATATTTTGTCCGATGTAACCAATTTTACGCTTACTATATTTAGAACAAAATTTTCTTTAAGATGTGGGTCAAAAATAAAATTTAAAAATTTTATTTTGCCTGACTTAAATTGGTGAATTTTTAATTTTTTTGTTTGAAAAAACAAAACAGCTGTCACTTCAATCTTCCGTACATCCAAATTGTTCTTTGAATGTTCAATATCTACATGCTTTAGAATTTCTTTCTTAAATAAATAATAATTTGATCGAAAGATTAAATTAAAATGAGCTTAATAAGCCAAACTAAAAATTCATAACTCAATTAGAAAAATAAAATGTTTTAAAATCTAAAGATCTCTAACTCAGTGAATTTTGATCCGATCAGTACATTATTTTTCATTATTTAATCCACGAACAGACTTGAGCATTGATAATTTTAATACTTAGATAAATTTAATATTTTTATTTACTTGTTTTAATTTCAAATGAAATTTTTTTGTTGATGTTTAAGCATTGTCTATATGCATTTCATTGGGCATTACCAAATCGTCAGTATACTTCAACCATACTTTTGAACCAAGGTAGATTTATTTACCAGGTACTCTTGATTCCACAGCTGGTCGACTCTTTTTTTATTTGTGGCTGTCCATTTTGTATCAAAATACACAAGTTATGTTGTGCATGTGTTTTAATAATTTGACATTTTCAAGGAACAGTTACAAACCTCTTATTTTATGCACAGACTTTCAAAAACCATTTGAGAATTTACATATGATTTTCAATAATAAGCATAGTAGGCTTTGAAAATTACACAAAACCCAAAAAATAATTTGTATTCGATATGAATCTATTTTATTTTTCTACACTTTTATACAATTGGAAATTCATTGGATAATAAAAGTATTTATAATTCAAAATGAATAATAAAATTCAAATTGAACCTTTCAGGTTTACTTGTTTTAATTTAAAATTTATTTTTGTTCATTGCTGGTATTGAACTTAACTAATCATGGTTGTAAAGTAACGCCTTAGACAACTTAGCTAGATCAGTACATGAAAGAACGATACCTAAAATCCAGTATACACCAGCAGCATGTAATGCGATATTTGCCGGTTGCTTGTCGGCACTGCACGAACAAAAAAACTTACCAACAAAAAAACAACAACAAGAGCACAACCATTGATAACATAGATAGCAAGGTCTCGTACTGTCAATAAAACAATGACAACTATCTTAACACATACGAGTACTGTGAATTCAACTTACGTGAGCGAGAATATTTTTCTCATTTCAACACACTTAAAAGAGCAAAAAATTTTGCACTTGATTATCCTTTAATTTGTACTTTTTTCACACGCACGATCACTTTTTAGTTTTAGTTATTTTTTTACTATATTACACAAATTTTGTGTTTCTATTCATGATATTTTTAAAATAATTGTTTAATTTTTTTGACATTTGTTTGTTGAATTGTACTGATGAGTTGAATTATTTTTTTTCATTAAACAGTTGTATTTTTGCTCTTATTTGGGATAAACATTTTTAGTACCAAATATAAAAATTGCAAACAAATGTTGAGCAAATCAATATTTTTTCAGCTCGAATGTATTAAAAAGCATTCTTAATCATATTTTCATTAATTACTGCAACAATAATTGTATAAACTCCAAAAAAAATTCATGTATAAAAATATGAATTCTTTAGAATACTTTTTCTTGCAACTAAGTGCGTTTTAGTGCTGTGGGGAATTTTTTATTTTAAACCAATACTGATACAAAATGTATTACTAATACATTCTGTTTGGCCTCTATGTACCCTATGTACCCTATGGCACAACAGTGAATTGTGGGTATCACCAAGCAAACAAATACCAGCACACTATGACTTTGTATAAAGTTTATAAAAATAGTCGTACTTAAAAATAAATTCAGTAAAGTGCGACTTTGGGTGGCACACGAATGGTTCCGTACAAATGCACATATATCCCTTTTCGTTTTTGCCTTTTTTTCTCGTTTTGAAAAATTTTCCGTTTTCGTTTAATTTCGTTTAGTTATTTTGATTTTTTTAGCTTACTTTTTGTTGATTTAGCGATTTTTTTATTTTATTTATTTTTTTTGGTTTTGGCGCATTTTTTATTTTGGTGATTTTCTTTACCGTTTTTTGCGATTTTTCGTTTTTTGAAATTTTTTGTTGTTTGCCGAGTTTTTAGTTTGCGATTTTTTGATTTTGCCGTTTTTTCTACGCTTTTTTTTCGCTTTTTGACGATATTTTAAGTTTAGCGTTTTATTTTAGTATTTTAGTTGTGGCGCTTTTTTGAAGTTTTGGCGCTTTTTTTCAGTTTTTAATATTTTTTCGGATTTTGGTGATTTCTTTACTTTTAGCGATTTTTTTTTTGGTTTTGACACTTATTTCTTCTTGACGATTTTTTCGGCTTTAGCCGATTTTTTTAGTTTTGTGTTTTTTTTGTTTTGGTGATTTTTTTTTCATTTTTTTGGCGTTTTTTCTTTTTTGACGATATGTTTAGTCTTAGCGATTTTGTTTAGGTTTTAGTGCTTTTTCGTTTTGATGGCTTTTTTCGGTTTTTTGGTTTTTTTTTAGTTTTTTGTCGATCTCTTCAGTTTTCGTGATTTTTTTGCGTTTTAGAGTGTTTTTTTTAATTTTGGTGCTTTTTTCCTATAACCGCTTTTTTCATTTTGGCGATTTTTCGTTTTGAATTTTTTTTAATATTAGAATTTTTGAGGTTTAGCGATTTTTAAAGTTTCGAAGATACAGCAAATTGTCTAAATTACATAGTCAAAGTTACAGTAACTGATAGAGCAACCTTTAATTTTTATTGTTTTAAATATCAGTGTTAATTGCTGTAGTCTATGTACGGACTATTCTAATAAACACTAACATTGAAAATTTTAGGTGTCTATTATATAGTGTATATTACATTATTATTTCAATATGTTTCGTTGCTCGCTTTAGAACACCCTTTAATGTTTAGTTGTCATATATTTGTTGTTGTAACCGCCAAAGTTTTACATATTCTGTGACAACTTCAGGCCCATAGCTCTTACGGTTCCCGAGAACGCAGCCTGTGACAAACAGACGGACAGCGTAGCGAAAACAATCGGGTTCCTTCACACTTTTGGTGTACGGAACCCTAAAAGTGAGGGTGCTATTGGCTGAGTAGTTAGTGCGTTTGACTACAACCCTGAGGTCTTGAGTTCAAGACTAGTTTCAGGCAAGCCGACAACATCATGCATTTTTGTCATGTGCATTGGTGTGTTATTGTTATTGTTGGACTGCTAAAGTGATGAAGGCATAGCACTGATCACTTTGGCAGTACCGGCAGCGATTAATACTAACACTTCACAGCACCCTTCTTCGTCGGTATTGTATCAGAACCATCGGCAAAGTAAAAGAACTAATAAAATGGCTACACAGCTTAAACAACGCAATGCATCTGCTTGCAACACTGCTCTACAAAAAGCGCTCAATAGCAAGTTTTTAAATGAATTAAGCTTTCTATCTCCCATTTCACCACCTGTTCTCTCTACACTACCCCTTTCCCAAAAAAAGGTAACCCATTAATTAGTTAACTGGTAGGCATTAATTGACTGATTGTGTTGCTTCTCTTAAAAAAAAAGAAAATTGTATTTAATTTAATAAATTTGTATATGATTCAAACTTTTTTACATGATTTAAGAATTTGATCCTGTTTCATACCGTTTATATAATTTTTCATTGTTAATATGCAATGTTTCATGCTATGAATGACATTTTTAGTTGTATTAATGTAATGGTTAATGGTTTCATTGCCATTACAAGCCGTTTTCTTTCAGTGAAGTTAGAATTTATTAAAATCTGATAATATTTGTAAAAGTTATAATACCGACAAAGTTGTTTCTCATGCCGGAGGTTAAAATTTGATGCCCTATTGAACTCAACGTGTGTTTCAAGAGAGTTGTCCAAAGTTCAACAGTCATCGTTTTGTCATCGTATAGCAAGTTTCAATGATACAGATTTATTGCCCTGTTTTCTAATTGGAACCATTGTATGCCGCTTGTTTGACAACATTTGGCCGATCGGGACTCGGGTTGTAAGAACGATGGCTCTTAAGCCATCCAAAGAACAAATCTCACATAATAACGTAAAATCATATATGTATGTAACACCATTCGGCTAACAAGTAAAAGATATGTGCTAAAAAATACTTAAAATTGATAGGCTGATGAGAAGAAATCCATTATGACAGCATTCTCCAATGGGAGCAAAAAGTCATCATACGAATATGGGAAAAAATCTGGAAAAATTTTAGGTGTTTCTCCGATAACAACAATCAACTGTGTGCTATAAAGTGACAAGTCAAGACAGTAAGTATATAGTGTTTCCAGTCAAATCATTTTTAATTTGTACCTTACTCAATGACTGCAATTGACGCTAAACTGCGTTTAAAGCATAGTATGCAGTTCTCACTGAATTTCAGTTTTGGAGTTTTGCATTTATTTCTATACGGAAAAATAATAGTGTAGAATTCCATACAGAATTGTGTTTGTATACACACAAATTTATATATTTCTTAATTTACAACACACAAAAACACTAAAAATTAATTACAATCTACGAAAATTTTGAAATGTCAAAAATTATGTGACCAAACAATTGTCTGAACATTAATTTTTGTTTTAGTTGACGAAAAAAATTCTCCACTTATTGTTATAATATGCCTGTAAAAGAAAATAATTTGCAAAATTCCTCGTACTTTTCTTTTGGAACTGCATACTAGTAAACGGAAATTTCTTTAAGAAATTTACCAACCTGAATTTCAGTTTGTTTATAACTATTACACATACTTATTATGGCAGCCTGAATTTCAAGCAGAGCTGCATACAACACATAAAAAAAATCGATATCAAAGTTATGTAATTCATAAAATAAAATTTGTGTATACTTTTTTTGTCACCCTGTAGGAATAAGTACTAATGGAAATGGTTTGTTAAATTTGGCACAATGTGCAATTTTATATCGTCACAGCAAATGCAAAAAGCTCTATCTAACATTTTAAAAGTATTCGATATAAATCTATTTTGTTTTTCTACACCTTTATTTGCTGGGTTTTGTATGATATTCAAAGCCTACTATGCTTAATTTTGAGAATCATTTAATATTATAAATTTTCAAATGTTTTTTGTAAGTCTATATAAACAGAAAAATTTCCATGTAAAATCGTCGAAAACCAGGTTAACTTCACATTTTTGCTTCATAGGTGTTTCATATTAAAGCAACATGATTTACAATAATCTTGAAAGAAAATTTTTCCTTTTAAATTAACTATGTATCATGTTGATTTAATATTCCTGTACAGTTAAATCAAAATGAAGTTGATACTGAAATAATACCAAAAATCATATTGAATCAAAGTAATTTCGAGTTGAAACAACGTAAATTTGATATTGGAACAACACGAAGAATCATGTTGAATCAAAGTTATTTCAAGTTGAAACAACGTGAATTTGATATTGGAACAACACGAAGAATCATGTTGAATCAAAGTTATTTCAAGTTGAAACAACAAGAATTTGATATTGGAACAACACGAAGAATCATGTTGAATTAAAATTATATCAAGCTGAAACAACATGACTTTAATGTAGGTATTTTATTAATTATTTTACTTACGTGATAGTCATCTGAAAACTTTTCGTTGTAGTTGACTGCCCCAGCCAAGATTTGAACTCGTGCCACCTGCATGATAGTCCACGCGCTAACCACTGCAGGTACAACAGCTTCAAACTTTTCTTTACTTATACACTAAATAAATACCATCGTATGTAAAATGCATTTCATTTTAATTCAACATGATTTAAATGATTATTTAACATAAAACTTATTTGAAATTAAAGTTATAGTCATGTCGATTGAAAATGAAACTTAGCGTTTATAACAAAAGTGTTTTAACGGTGATTTAAGGTTACATTAATTATTTTCCGTTTAAAATTAATATGATACAATGGTAATTTTAAGCCAGCAGCAGTAAATATTCGCTGGTAATTCTTTTTTTGTCGTATACATAGACGGCACATGTAAGAATAAACCACAACAAGTCACACAACTAAGCAGAACAGTGAATTGTAGCAATGAACAAAGCAAGTAAACACTAACACACTCAAACGACAAATTATTTCTTGTAAATTTAATATAATTTGCAATCAAAATTTTGGCATGTGGATTTTACATTCCTTTTTTTTCTGTTTGTACATAAGATAAAAGGTTTGTAACTGTTCAAAATTGTGTTTTTGAAGTCTACTGACGATTTGGTAAAGCACCAATGAAAAGCATATAGACAATGCTTAAACACCAGCAAATAAATTTCATTTAAAATAAAATTATGACAATATTATTACCATATTTACACTACGCAACTTTGTTGCATGCAACTCTCTTTTTTCAGTGAGAAAGACAGAGATGGAATACAAAATGTATACGTATCTATTTCAACACTCTCACTTAAAATGAAAATTGCATGCAAAAAAGTTGCATGGTGTAAATATAGTATATGTATGTCAAATAATAAACTTCAAAAGTTTTACAGGAGAAGCATAAAACTTGTTTAAATGAAAACTATATTGACAATTAGTGTAAAATGTTACAATAGAACTAAAAAAGACCCACAAATTTATACGTTTATTGTAAAATTTTGCAGAAATTGTCAATATATATTTTTATGTAAGTAATGTTCATGCTTCTTCTTTTAAACTTTTAAAATGTTAGATAGGGCTTTTTGCATTTTCTGTCACGATGTGTGTGTACATATGAGTGAGATGGAAAATATCGCAGGCTAAAGTGATAATGGTGGTGGCAGTGGCAAAAATACTGATAAACTGAAGTAAACAACAATAAATCATTTCCAAACATCTATATTCTAGATATCATCCTCATATACATATATACATACATATAAACTTATTTACTAAGTTTACATAAAAAGATACAAATATACTCGCACCATACATACAATTGTCTAGATGACAATTCAATAAGCCATGACAGTAAATGTTTATTTAGCATAAATGCGTTACGAGGCTCTTTCTGTCGAATGGAAATGGATGCAGTTTAACGACAAAATTAAACTACGTGCAAAACAAAAAAAAATTAAGTTGTCATAAAGAATAAACCGAATCATATACCTAATAATACCCAGCGGTGAATTGTAGGGGCAAAGGAGCCTTCTAGAAGGCATATTTAGCAGACATAAGTCCTGCCAATCCGCATTCCATAGTCATTTGATTTTTACCCATGCTATAATTGCGGCGCAGGCCTTCCAGGACACTTCCCAATGTAGGGATTCTTACAGGCCTCTTCTGGCATGCCATTTTGAATTGTATCTAAGGAAGGTCTGTTAAAAAGCAAATGGAGGGGCATATATTTTTCTATTTCATTATTTTCATAGCAGCTTTCTTACGTTTGATTAATGTGTTTTTTTTTATTTCGAACTATTTCTTTTCACCCAAAGTAGTTTTTTATACATTAAATTAGATATAATTTAGTTCCTTCGGAATAATGATAAGCTAATCCGCTCCGACATAATGGCAGCATGTGTGATGTCTCTTGTATGTAAATTTCAGTCTTATATGGGAAAAAAGAATACGAGAATGTTTGTTATATCCAAAGCACTTTTTTAATTTTTAATTTAAAAATACAATACTCATTCCATCTTCCCTGCTTAAAGAAGGGAATGTGGAATGTCTATCGAACGAAAAATCCAAAAAATAAAGTACTACTTCCACCTTCCCGGGCAGTTTGCATGTGTGTCGGTCTTGCAGGCCTGAAATTTGCAGGCCTGTTACCTTTTACCGCTGGGTACTCTAAGATAGAAGTTTCAAACACACATGTACAAATATCTGTATCTGAATTGTATTTTGCAAAGCGAGAAATACTTTGGCATTAAATACGACTGTGTGCCAACAAGACTGTCAGATCGGAATAGTGAGAAAAGTAACAGCAGCAGTGGCAAATGGTGAATTGTTTATTTAGGATTCAATCCAAAAATTAAAACTAAAAAAAACAAGAAATGAATGCAGGAAATTACTTTATTGTCGCATTCAATGTGCTTCCAGCGAACAAAAAAACATAAGGCGAGAAGTAGAAGTAGCGTATCCCGCCTGATATCGGTAGTCGTAGTGATGATGGTGCTACCGATTCATAAGTGTTGATGTCTGGTGACTTAAAATTTGTCTGGCAGATTGTTTTTAATCATTGTACATCTTCATATTTATTTATATTTTCATTCTTCTTTGGTCATCAAATTTGAGGTTAAATTAAGGCTTTCGTATTTTTAAATCAATTGACCTTTTGTATTATAATTGTTTTATAACCAAAGAAATTTAATTATTTTGGCTTGAGTTCGGGTTTAATTTAATTTTTCAATTAAATTATTATTTTTATTTAGAGATAAATGTGAAGCATGTAATCAAAGAAAATTTTGACTGCACGGAGGGTTGAACTGACATGTTTCGATAGCTCCCGCTAATCTCTTAAGAGTTCTCTTCCGCTTAGACCATTCGACCAAAGTCGGTGGCTTGTAGTCAAGAGTTGAATATCATCTACTTTTAATCCATTCATACTGTTACTCTTAGAGCTGTATTTCATTTAACTTTTTTCTTTATGTGTTGTGTTAAACTTCTTATTATTTCTCTAATCAACCCTCCTTGCAGTCAAATTTTTCTTTTCTACATGCTTCACATTTGAACTATCAGATGGAAGAAGGGAATTCCAAAATTGAGTTATACACATTTTTGTTTACTTGAAACATAGCTCTATTATGCGTGTTAAAGACAAATATGTGACACTTATATTTAATAGAATTTCCTGCGACTAAAAAAAGAGTCATTTGGAAGAAGGGAATAAATCCGGTCATTTATTCCCTTTTTCCAACTGATAATCAATAAAAAATGAATTCTGGTACAATTAAGTTCAAACAAGTAAAATTTTAATAGCGAAAATTCTGGTTTTTCCGTGATATATGTTACTTCAGAATTGATTGTTGATTTTAAAAATTCATGGCAAAATTTTTTAAAACACCTGTAAGTCATTGAATAAGAAAAACATATTCAAAATATCGAATTACCGACATTTTGAATACTGTTCAAGTCAAAAACGTTACATAATATGTTCTAAATTTATAGATAGATGGCTCTCCTAAAGACACTCTTTTAACGATAAGCTCAAAATTACTATTTATAAAGGCATATACATACTTCCAAAATGCTAATAATACGAAACAAATTAATGACAGTCGAAAAATAAAACAATACATTCCCGACGAATTCAAAGAATATTATGATAATATTATCTCTTGAACTACTACAACAATCGAAACCGCTAAAAATTATGACGAATAAATGATATTAACTACACAGAAAAAAATATTACTTATATCCAAGGAATTTTTTCATAAATGCTATGAATTTAACATGATAATTTTTTTCCAAATTATTTTCATTCGAGCTAGGAACTTTTACATAAATTAACTCATAAATTCATTAAAAATTATTTTTTAAAATCAGTATTGAACTTGTATAGTCTGTTGTACTATGCACAACTATTTCCTTTCTGCCAAACAGACTATTTGGAATTAATTGTGTTTTTACTTTATATATATAAATAAAAAATTAAAAAATTTTATAAATAAAAAAGCATTTTAGAATTTGTTGACAAAAAAGTTGAAAATTTTTTTCAAAGCAACTTCACAGAAAAAAGTTTGAACATAAATAGTATGAATAACGTTCATCATCTATTGTTCATATATTTTAGTAATTTATAAATAAAATACAGGAATTGTTTCATTCCCAGTATAAATTTAGCTTTCAATAAATAAATTTATAAAATCAAAGTTGCTTTGAAAAAAATTTTCAACTTTTTTGTCAACAAATTCTAAAATGCTTTTTTATTTATATAAAGTAAAAATATAATTAATTCCAAATAGTCTGTTTGGCAGAAAGAAAATAGTTGTGCCTACACTGAAAATAATCCATGCAACATTTTACGAAAAAAACTTTCGTAGTGACTTTTTCGTAAAATATACGAAACTTACGTATATATTACGAAAAAAACATTTAGGCAATATTTTTTTAGATTTACGAAAGTAACGAATACCTTTCGTAAACATTTTTCCTAGTAAAAAATATATTTAAAATAAAAAATAAATTAAAATATTTTTTTATAAATTGACGTATTTTTCAGATGTAAGTAAATAAAACTAATTTTTAGCTCTAATAAAATAAGTAGAAAGTGGTTCAGTGGGTAGAGTACATGACTTGAAATATGAAGATTGCGAGTTCGTGCCCCGGTTGAGCCATACATTGTTTTTACTTTTATTTTTTGACTATTTTCGTACATTTCGTATACTTTACGAAAGAATTTCGTGGTGCGAAATTACAAAATATTTCGTAATATGCACGAGCGTTTTCGTGCATATGTTGCATGGAATTTTTTCAGTGTAGTACAACAGACTATACAAGTTCAATACTGAATGTTTAAAAATAATTTTTAAAGAATTTATGAATAAATTTATGTAAAATTTCTTAGCTGGAATGAAAATAATTTTGAAAAAAATTATCATGTTAGATTCATAGCATTTATGAAAAAATTTCTTGGATATAAGTAATATTTTTTCTGTGTTTGATTTCATAAATTTATTTATTGAAAGCTAAATTCATACTGGGAATGAAAAAATTTCTGTATTTTATTTATAAATTACTAATATATATGAACAATAGATTTTGAAGTTTTTTCATACTATTTATGTTCAAGCTTGTTTCTGTGTACTTCATTCATTATTTTTAAAAAATAAATACACCCTTGTTAAAAATTGCCTTTTTATTTATATATTTTTTGATCAGTTGGAAGAAGGGAATAAATCCAAGAATTTTATTTGTGTATATATCAGTAAATATAAATATTTCGAAATCTGGTCTATTGTTATGCAATCATAATTAATAGTATCTTCATTTCATCCAAATAATTTAAAGGGCTATGTGAAGAAAATAAAAAGTTATAAAGTTTTTTGGTGGTTCATTTATCTCTAAATAAAATATATAATTTAATTGACAAATTAAATTAAAACCGAACGCAAGCCAAAATAATTAAATTTCTTTGGATATAAACCAATACAATTCGACTAAAACTTACAACTTATTAATTGTTTTATAATAAAATAAATAATGATTTTTCGTTCATCTCACGTCAGATCGGTTTCGGCTATGTACCATTTTCAGTGTTTTCTTGAATATTCAAGAAGAAGGGAAATCGTTCATAATTATTAGGTCTTTGAAAAACGACAATATACATTGTATATAAATAGAGCTTTAGATTATATTAAAAAATTTTATCAGCAAAAATTAACATATTCACTAAAATTATTTACAAAACGCATAAAAAAGGCAACCAAGCTACTGTCACATATGCAATCGATTGATTATTTGATTTGAATTTTTTTTATTCATTTCGGTTTGCTATTTATAATTGCATTTTTGTGGAGTCTGATATATCAATTGGTTCCTCTTCTGCTAATGATATTACATTATCAAGTCAAACGGCACACTGTGGCACCTTTTCCCAAATACCGTGGCAAAAATACAAAAATTGATGACAAAATTTTGTAAAATGAATTATTACATCGTACAAAGAACTTCTTACTGAAGCGAGTTCAAAAACGTTTTTCTTAATTAGTTGAAAATTATAGCTGGTGGAGCTGCTTAAAGTTGGCAGTTTTTTAAAAAGCCCCAAAAAGGTGATTTTGAACAAAAAATAACGTTTCAAAATTTAAATGCTAGAAACCTTGACTTTAGATCATTACTTTTTTGGTACCGTTTTAAAGGTACGTTTATTTTTTATTGAAATAAGCAAAAAAATGTGCATCAAATGCCCTACTTTTTCGGCAGTTGCCGCTTTTCAGGCACCCTATATTTAGGTAATATTTACAAATAAAATGGAGCATATCTAAAAATGGCCAAAAATGGTCTCGGCCAAATTTTCGGAGCATATTTGCTACACATTGCTTTAAATAATTTAACTAAACTCTGCCACTAAAAGTTGCCGTTTTGCTTGATATAAGAGGAAAACTGTTACAATCTCATAGTGAAAACGGCAATAATTCAGTTTTCACTGCAGCAAGTATTTGTTACATATTTTAATTTCTCTCGTTCATACGAGATTGACACGATGACTTTTTCCCCTGCATTTTTCTTAAATTTTCTTTTATGTTGCTTTGTGTCCCGTTCGACAATAAACTCTAGAAAATTCATGGTAAAAAACCATCGGGCGAGTCCCGTATGAATCAGGTATGCATAACTATAACAATTTGTTTATTTAAATTTAAATTCGCAATCAACGTTTCTATGACCAATATATTTTATAACCAAGAATGTTGGAAAAACTACCAAATAAGAAAAAAATAACCAAAATTTTTAGGTACTTACATCTGTATGTATGTATGTAGTTTAATTTTTGTCTTTTATTCTACAGATGGAAAAAAGTAACCAATTTTAATTAAACTTAACCAAAACGGCAACGTTGTTCGCATTATAAAAATAGGCAGGTAGTTTTAAACTTTTTTATACTGAGTAAAATAGAAAATGCAGTTTTACACTACAGGTATTTGAGGCCTGGATTTCTGTTTTACAAAGCAGGTAGATTAAAATTTTTTTTGTTTTTGGGTATAAATTAAGCCGCAATTGTGTAATCAAGTCAGTTAAGTTTTTACTTTGTAAAAGCAGCGATCATTAAGTTATACAATTTGATAGAGTCAATGTGATATAATGTCATTTCAAAATTCGGAATTGTTCGAGTTATTCAGAAACTCATTAATGAAAATGAGTTTAGAGTGGCTATTGTGCAAAAATTACACAATTTATCAGGATACCACGAAGAGGATGTGAAAACCACAACTCACTTCATTTACTTGAAAATTAATAGAAAATGGCTTGCCTCAAAACGAACGACAAAAACCTTTGTGGAAAAGAACTCAGACTGGCTGAATGGAGTAACAACTTTTTAAAACATAGAAGAACCGCATACATCTTCTGACAGCGAAAGAGGAAAACCTGCAAAAACTATAAACGAATGTTCGGAGTACACAAGAAAACGTAAACTTCAAAATGTCACTAAAGATATATATAAATCGCATCTTTCAGAAGCATTATGTCTTAAGTATGTTAAAGATAAAGACAAATCAAGGTCAGACATTACAAAAGCTGTAGAGCTTGCAAGCCCAAATCGACTGCAGAGAATTAAAGAGAGTATTCCAACTCCTCCAAATGCTTTACCCAGAAAGTATAGCATAGAAGAAGCCTTAGCGTTATTTATGGACTTGGGGTTGTCAAAGGAAAAATATTCTATTTTACGAAGCTCTTTAAAGAATCATAATGTCAATATTCTTCCTGGATACAAAAAGGTTACATCTGCAAAAAAGAAGCTGTGCCATCTAATGTAAAGGTTACTGAAATATCGGCAGAGGTTAAACTGCACGACTTAATGGATCATACAGCCAAACGCCTTATTCAAAGTTTGCCTGAAAATGAAGCAGTATTACTGCCAGATAGGCTTACATTGGTAAATAAGTGGGGATGTGATTGATCACACAACTATTACAGATACAAATATGTTTATGGCTTCTGTAGTTCCTTTAAGACTAAGAAGTGAAAGCTCTGAGCATTGGAAAAATCCCCGCCCATCATCAGTTCATTTTTGCCGTCCGATATTTTTTAAATACACGAAGGAGTCTTCAGAAATAATCAAATCAACAGTAAACGATATAAAAAAGTAAATTTCTAAACTAAACCCTTTAATGCTTGAAATGGAGAATGGAAAAACAGTTTACATTGATTATGAATTTTGTCTTACAATGATTGATGGCAAAGTCTTAAATGTAATAACAGATACTTCGTCAACTTTGAAGTGTGCGATTTGCAAAAATACACAGAAAGACTTTCAAAATCTTGATGATTCAAGTGATGAGCACAACTATGAATATGGAATTTCTCCATTACATGTTAGAATTAGGTGCATGGAGTTTATTTTAAAACTAGCGTATACAATTCCGCGAGATGGAGAATGTTTTGATAAGAACTTAACACCAAAAGAAAAACTATCTGCTCGAAAAAAGTTATACAAAATGAATTTCTTAAGAACCTTGGGCTGACAATAGACTGCCCAAAGCAGGGGTACGGCAATACGAACGATGGAAATATGTCCAGAGCATTTTTTGAAAATGATGAGGTAACAGCCAGAATTACTCGGGTCGACAATCATATTTTAAAAAGGTTTGCAGTTATCCTAAACGTTATAAACTCTCGAGAAATGATAAATGGCCCAAAGTTTCATGACTTTGCATCAAAAACTGCTCAACTTTTGGTTCAAATGTACCCTGAAAAGAAACTTACTCCTACGGTCCATAAGATTTTGGCTCATGGTAAAGATTTACTTGAATATCAATGCCTACCAATTGGAGAGTTATCAAAAGAAGCCCAAGAATGCAAAAACAAAGATTACAAACACTTCAGATACACAAATACTTGCAAAATTTCACGGATAAGACAAAATGAGGACCTTTTCAATATGTTGGCCGCCTCATCAGATCCACTAATTTCATCACGAAGACATGTAAGATCTCAAAAGGATTTACAAGAACGTAATTATAGCTCTGATATGTTAAGTCTATTAGATATCGCTCCCAATGTTAATGACTATTTTAAAGAAAACTAACTAATAAAAAAATTATACTAGTTTGAAAAAAATATAGTAAATAAATTAATATCATTATATATTACACTGTGTGTAATTCTTTAATTCATAGAAAAATAACCATATACGGACACCACTAAATGATAAAAGACAAAAAAAAAAAGAACCTTGTTCCACATTTTTGCCCAAAGTCATGCAGCAAGTTTGCATGTTTTATTTAATTTTTGTAATCTAAGAATTAGTTTCCTAGAATTTTAAAATAATTATTTTTACAAAAATTGTAACAAAAGAAAATCAAATAAAAAATACTTACTTCTAAAACTAATAATGTTAAATTCATATATACACAATACAGAAATAAAACATTTAAGTTTTGATTCTTTTGTTCTTGTAAAAAATGCTCAATAGCTTTATTTGTAATAAATAAAATCAAACCCCAATAAAATATACCTACGCAATAATAACACTGTTAGAATTTTTTGTGCGTATTTTACTGAAAATCACTCCTGCGTTCAATGTTTTTGTTGTTATGAAATTAGAGAACAAAATTCTTTATAAATAATAAGATCATCACTTGATAATTTCAATACAGGTGTTTGTTACTTTGTTTTTACATGTTTTGCATAAAAGATTGGAAAAACTAAACTCCATTTACAAAAATGAAATAAAACATGCACAATGGCTGCATGACTTTGGGCAAAACTGGGACACACGGGTCTTATTTTCTTTTTGGTCTTTTATCATTCAGTGGTGTCCGTATAGGGTTATTTTTTTTCGTGCTGCACTGTGTTATATATTATATAGCATTAATATTAAAAATATTTCAAAAATGTGTATTTATAGTAAAAATAAAAAATATTATATTACTCTAACATGTTAAATTACAGTGGTACTTTTTTTCTGGACTTCCTTATGAGAATAGCATTTGAAGCACCAAAAGTTGTGTTTGAAATGTTTTTTTAAATTTTAAAAAGATCATTACTTCAAAAAAGATCATTACGACAAAAGAGGTCAAAAGTTATTACCGTGCCCAATGCCTATCAAAATGCGGGAGCACTTATTTTGAAACTAAAGGATTTAAAATGGAAGTGATTTTTAACTATTGGATATATCTTGGTAACTTAAAAAATTATGGTTTTTGCGATGAGAAAGCCACTGTGCGTAGTACCCTGTGATCATATGGACATGCAGGTTACTTATTTTTTAGCGAAACCGGTTATCTTTGAAATGCTTTATATATTTTTAAAACATCTTCATTATGTACCTTAAAGTTTATTATGTTTGTTATGAAACAGTCAAAAGGCGGCACTGTGCACAGTGCCGCGGCTAACCTATGACCGTGAAAATCATGCGTATTGAAGCTCGAGGAGTCTTCTTTCAAATGCTTTTTAAAATTTTTAAATATCTTTATTACTTTAAAACTTATGATTTTTGCAACGAAAAAAGTCAAAAGGCCCCACTGTGCGGCATCTCGTTGGTTAACCAAAGAAAGTAGACTTTTCCGATTGTATGTAATTACAAACTCAGCACCCGAAAATTTAAACATATTAGCAACGTTTGTTATGAAAGCTTACGTACCTATGTACTTTAATGTAAAGTATTGCAACTCCGTTATTATGGCAGCGAAATCGTATGCAAATTTATTTGTTCAAATAATGTTTTTCAAAATAACGGATATTTTGCACACTCATAAAATGTGCTTCTAACAATGCTTTTTGACGATAGAACGCGAGACGGCTTTAAAAAAAAATTTTGTATTATCGGGAAAAACTTTACGACCCAACTAAATTAAAAGCTTACAAAAAGCCCATTATAAATTCTAATTGCACTAATTATGTCGACATGATAAACCTAGATAACGATAGCATTTTATCGGAGCCGCCATTCACTGCAAAAATACCCTATTAACATTTGCTCGAACATATAGAATTTTACGATCAAACGCTTCCGGATCTACACATTCAAAGAACCGAGCGATTTGTGCAACTATTGACTAGCGCTTCTCGTCGAACTATTGAAAAAAATCGCATTGGTGTTATGTCAGTCACGGTTGAAAGTCGAAATAAATAAATTTTCGCACTTAACAACTAAGTTTTTGTTTTGCGTTTACAATTAAAATAATTTTGTTTACTAATATATGATTTGCTGAAAGATGAAAACAATTAACGTCTGATACTTTGAAACACCGCAAAATTGTTTATTTTAATTTTTATGAGTGGACAGGTAAAAGAACTTAACCTAAAAATCATATAAATTTTTGGATCATTTCGAATATAATTAATTGCTTATACGTTTTTATTTGTTATCTTTATTTAAGCATATTAAAAAGAAACATCCAAAATACGAAAAAAAAATTCTCGTTAAAAACCGGAAGCTCGATTTGATTTAATACCCATGGTTTCTTGAGCAAACCTCCTTAAAATTCGTCGTAGATTACGATTTTGACAACCGCTTGGTCGTGAAAAAAATTTACCCACTCTGTTATACATACATATATATCTTTTGATCCAAGGCACAGAATATGGACAGAATACTCACTTTTGACAGCTAAAAAAGGTTGTTCTCATGTGTCATGCAGTTTTACATGTTGTTGTTGTTTTTTACTAAGATTAGAAACCACGTTAGAAAATAAGATTTTCTTTCTCTCTCATACAATCTTCGTAATGTTGTTGTAAAGTGACGGGTCTAGTTAGTTGTCTATGATCCAAGGTATAATTATAAATAAAGTAATTAACTGATATTTAAAGAATTTCTAGAGGAATATTATCCATTCCACATTCATCTGCAAATATGCAAGGAACATAATGCTTCTGATATTCAATTGTTCAGACCGATTAAAGTGCTTCCTGTTATAAATAACGTTTTTGAGAGAATCATAATCCATCAAATTTCTCATTA
Source organism: Panzeria rudis (assembly GCA_956483635.1). Classification (NCBI taxonomy): domain Eukaryota; kingdom Metazoa; phylum Arthropoda; class Insecta; order Diptera; family Tachinidae; genus Panzeria; species Panzeria rudis. Next base: position 122,167,344 of record OY101448.1, read on the forward strand.
TATGCATATTGAAAATCTATTTAATAGCTACCATCACGGATTTAGGAATAGGTGTGGTACAGAAGAAGCAGTGGTTAATGTAGTAAACTATATATTTAAAAGCCTGGATGAAGGTTATACGGGAGTTGCTGGTATTTTCTACTATTTAACCAAAACATTTGATCTCATAGACCACGAAATACTGATACAGAAATGTAGGTATTATGGTATTTGTGCCCAGGAGTTGGGTCTACTCAGAAGCTACTTTACAAACCGAAATCAGTATGTAAAAATTAATTCACAAAAAAGTACAATGGATTCGATTGTAAATGGTGTACCTCAAGGCAGTGTTCTGGGGCCAGTATTTTTTAACATCTACTTAAATGATATTAAAAACATCAATTTGCATGGGAAGCTTTTCATGTACGCCGATGACATCTGCTTGTTTTATCCATATTTACATGAAACCGTTGCTAAAGCATATATAGAATACGAAACAGCTATTATGTCTGAATACTTTAGAATAAACAAACTTCGTTTAAGCCCAACAAAATCGAAATTGGTACGATTTAACCTTCATGCTTCAGAAAACGTAAGCTTTAATCTAATTATCGATGGAGTCGCCATAGCTGAGCAGACGTCAATAAAATACTTAGGTCTTATTATCAGCAGTAAACTCAACTACATGTCAAAATAAAAATCTCACAATCCATTGGGCTTTTATACAAATTTAAAAACAAATTTCCAAAACCCACCAAACTTCTTATCTACAACGCATTAATGCACCCACACTTAAATTATCTTATATATTATTCGGTTGCAAGAAATCTAGTGAGTTAGTCTTTACAACGACTGCAAAATAAGGCATTAAAAACTGCAGCGGATTTCCCATTAATGTACTCTACAATATTTTTATATCGCAACATCTTCCCTACAATATTGCCAATCTACGGAATATACAAACTGCAGCTGTTAATTCATGTATTTAAATGCTTACATAACATTGGGCACCACACATCGCATTTTTTAAGAAATCAGATGGTGTATTCACAAGGTGTCTTATCATGTCATGATGTCTTAAAGGGCTAATATTTTAAAATAGTTTAAAAACATTGTTGTTGTGCTTCAAATAAAAAAGTCTTAAAATAATAAGACTTTTTGTGCTGTGTTTATTATATTGTCATAACTACGCAGTAAAATTCTGAGCCGAACGGCCGAAACTCTTTAGTCGAGCCGGTGATAATATTTACAATCCGCAGCCACTGATATAAATTAATGTATGTAATATGCAGTAAAGTATGTCCTAAAATTGTTCATAGTTTTATTACTTTACACATTTGATTATATTTTAATAGCTGCGTAACAAGTAAAAATAAAAAACCGAGACATTTAAAAATATGCAAGTGAGAAAGTTTTGTTTGTATACTTTAGCTGGATGGCAGCCAACTAACGTTTTTCCACTAGCAGCCGCGTCGAAAATTAGTGAGCTCAGTCACCGGCAACAGTTGGTTTCGTTTATGTTTATGTATTTGAACAATTTAACTTTCTCTGTGCTTTAAAATAAAGAGTTTAAGAGATATTCAGCTGGGTTTTATTTACTTTATTAACAAGTTGAATAATTTAAAAACAAACTGGCTATTATTTAAATTTTTTCACTTGTTCTTGGCATTCTGATTTCAAGTATTTATAATTGCTTTTTTTTATCAGCTGATACAAATATGAAATAGCACACTAACTTATGAGGGGTTGATCACAGCAGTAATATATTTTCGTGTTATTATTTTAAAACATACGACTTTATGACTACCCTGTGAATCCCCCAAGAATGTTTTCAACACTAGAAATAGCAGTCATCTAGCAGTAGCCAGATGCAGATTGGAGCTGACTAAACAAAGAATAGAATATGAGAGTAGTCGTGTATTCAGCAATTCGCCACCTGATTTGAAAAATATCAATAGAATCTCTACATTTAAAATATCGATAACACAACACATTTTCCCCCTTCTTTTTTAAATAAATTCTTTTTTGTTATATAACATTCTATGTATTATGAACTATCATGTATTTATTATGTAATCCTTATACATATTATATAAAAATGAGGTGTCTGTTTGTTTGTTTGTTTGTTTGTTTGTTTCTTTGCAGATTTTTTTACGGCATCACGCCTAAACGGCTCAAACGATTTAAATGAAATATGGTACACAGGTAGATATTTGGCCCACTATTAATATAGGCTGTATTTGTTTTCCGGATTTTGGACCAGGAGGTGATAAATGGATCAAAACCTCCATCTAAGCATAACTCTGTCATTTGTCAACCGATTTTGAAAATTCTTTATTTGTGTGAAGGGGTTTGCTTGCAATTTATTTTTTTATTCAAAATCGGTGGGGGTATTTGATGTTTGGGGAGTTCCGCTCTCCCCGCCCCCGCATGATTAAAGCTGTCATATTTGAACTAATTTTTAAAATTAGTTTTTGGTATGAAAGGGTGTGCTTGCAGTTAGGTTCCAAATCGTTGGTGAATTCCTTAACTCTGTCATTTGTGAACCGATTAAAACAATTTTTTTTTGCTTAAAAGGTTTTGCTTGCATTTTGGTCACATAATTTTTTCGGAAAAGGGGGGATTGGGGAAGTGTTCTCACACACGCATTTGTCATTTCTCAACCGATTTTTAAAATTTGTTTTTTGGTTTGAAAGGGTTTGTTTGCGGGTTAGTCCCATAATAGGGGCTATCAGATGTGACGAATTTACGTCATTTTGACGATTTGTTTTATGCAAATTTGCCAAAACGACGATTGACGACTTTTTCTGTAGAAGTCCTTACATATTGCCGATTTATAACTTAATAATTTTTCAGAAAACGAATTATTGGAACTACGATTTATTGATCTTGACAAATATTTGTTTAATATTTACTAAGAGTGTATTAACAAGCAATAAACCTAAAAATGATCGTGAACTTATAAATATGCATTTTTATTAGAAGTCAATCAAATAACAAGATCCAGTTATATTTTTCTTACACTAATATCGCTATAATATATTAAATATTTTAATATAAATATACTAATGTAGGTAAGTTAATTCCTTTAGTTCCTAAAAAGTTTAGTCAGACTACCTATCAAAAATTGTGATTGCAAAGTAATGAATTAAAATGCTAACAAACATACCATGCGCTACTTCTATTTTGGAGTTTTAACAAATTATTTGAATATCAGGATGTCATTAGAGGCAAGTACTTAACACCTTGGCTTACAAGTAACATTTTATGTTATTGTTGTACTTAGCTGTTTTTAGACTATTCTACACTCTGTTCGACTTCTGCACAAAATGGATCCCTGATACAATGTATTGTTATTGATTTTTTTATCATTCCATAAACTCATTAGATCAGGGTTGCATTTTCTACAGAAGTAGAATGGCTTGTGATATAGAGTAAAACAGCTATTAGTGGTCTACAGTACAACTATTTGGATACGGCCTCAAAACTTTATTTTTACGATTATGCACACAATTAAAAAATCCACTTTGCATCGCAAGTGGTTGAACTATTGATCATCTGTATAACAAGTGCAGGCACCAACGATTATAAGGTAATGTAATCGGTATGCAGTTTGTGTTGAAAAGTAGTTTGTTTGGTCATATATATAATTAAAAGTTTGTACGTAATTATTATTCGATTATTATTTTTAATTTATTAAGCTTTAATTGAAAACGAAAAACCTATCAAATTTTGCATATAATTTTTTTCGAATGTTCCCCTTTTTGCTGCATATCCATACCAATAGATGTGAATTGTTAAGGAAACACATCTAGAATACGAATAGTTTTAAATATTAAAGAAATATATATGCATAAATCGTCTCAATAAAGCCACAGAACGAATCTTCTGTTAGATGAATGTTCAAGCGAAGTTCATGCCAAGTTCCACCCACACAGCGTGTATATTACACGAAACCATTCGAGCTGTTTTTACCCCCCTCATATTTTCATTTTTACCAAGTATACACTATTGTTCTTTATACCTAGAGGTCAATTATATACATCTTTTTAACGTGACGTTTTTTTGACAAATTTTTTTTTCGAAAGTCGTGACGATTTTGACGATTTCTTTCATATTTTTTGACGATTTTTCGGAAAAAAGCCTAACAGTCCTGCCCATAATATTGTTTTTGAAAATCGGTGGAGAAATTTGCTCCCCCCAAATCTTTACTCTGTCAGATGTGAACAGATTTTCAAAACTCATTTTTTGTTTAAACGGGTTTGCCTGCAGCTAAGTCCAATAATTTTTGTCCGACAGTCGGAGGGAATATTTGCTCCCCCATGATTAACGCTGTCATATATGAACTGATTTTTAAGCAGTGTTGTCAGATTAGGGGACTTATCCCCAAATTAGGGATTTTCTTTTCCAAATGGGGATAAAAAATTTGGTTTGGGGATTGGGGAATTCATTGGGGATCATTTTTATGCTTTGGGGATTTTACAAGATTTTTAGGGGACTTTTACTTTGCTTTATATATTTTTATTTATTTCTTTGATTATTTTAACTTTAATACATTGTGCTTCAAGAAAAAAATTTTAAACAAAATGCATTACAAATTGCTGGAATCTTTGTTGAGGCTTAGGGACAGATATTGTAAATAAGAAAGTTTTTTCGTTTTGAAATTTCTATGGAAACATTTTGTTTTGAAACGCATTTAAATAATTTTTCATATAAATATAAAACGTTTAGAAATGAAATTTTTTACAAAATCTACCTAATTGTTTAGCTGTAAAGCAGATATGGACTCCGAACTTTTGAGTTTATTAATCAGCTTAAATAATATGTTAGAAATGCACACAAAATATATATGTACTTAAATATACACCATGTCGTTGGTCATATGTTGACAACACGTAACTGATTCTTACAACTTTTCAGTTGAAGAAATTCTATTGTAAATAGACTGAAAGCGAATAAATAGGAAACGAAATAAAATAACTGTAAATTATTTCGTAAATACTCTCTAACTAATTTCGGTTTTTTATTTCGAAGATAGGAGAGTTTTTAGCAATTTATCGCCCATGTCACAGAGTTCAATTCCGTTCGGAAACGGAATTCAACCTGCCCTATTTTTGTAGCAACTGGTGTCTAAAAATATGCATATTTGTCAGGTGTGTCCAGACTTTTGGCGGTGCTAGTATGGTGGGATATGCTCCAGCTAGCGGTTGACATCTTGGGGTGGATTGAATTGCGTTTCCGAACGGAATATAGTAGTTGTGTGACATGGCCGTATATATTCAGCGTTTTGTGAAAAATAATGAAAAATCGCTTACGTGTTGTCAACGTATGATTATCGATATGTACAAATAAAGTGTTCATAAATTAATACTTAACTGAATTGAAATTAAAGTAGTATTATTTTTAGTGGGGATTTTTGGGGATGATAAATGGATTTAAAATATTTTCTTGTTACCTTTTTTATGCAAGAACTAATTACAAATGATTAGTAAAAAATCCAAAGGCCATACAAATGTTTGTTTGAAAATAAAATTTGAATATGTTTATCTGTGTAAGTATGAAGATTTAGTAGATTTTGGTCAATCATTGCATTTTCCTTAACTATGTACATACATACATATATTCTTCCGATCTTTCGTTGAGAAGTAGAATAAAATTATTAATTGCAATAGTGAATGCGATGAGCAACTTGTGTTTGAAATTTTATCCGAAAAGCATTGCATTACAAACATCTTTTGCTTGAGACAACTAGTGTTGCCAGGAGCTGGAGGAAAAGAAAAGCTTTTTAAAAGGCTAGAAAAGGCTAAATCGCTTAAAAATTAAAGCAAAGGCTATATATTTTTTATTGAAAACTTAATGTTTTCTTTACTATTTAATAAGAAAAAACACATAAACATGGTAATTGTAAGACTACGAACAACATAAATACCAAGGAGTACCAATATATTTTTTTATGTGCTATGGCCCCCTAACTACTAATGATGGGCAAAAAATCGATATATTGATATTTTCTTTAAAAAAAAGAAATATATATATATATATATATATATATATATATATATATATATATATATATATATATATATATATATATATATATATATATATATATATATATATATATATATATATATATATATATATATATATATATATATATATATATATATATATATATATATATATATATATATATATATATATATATATATATATATATATATATATATATATATATATATATATATATATATATATATATATATATATATATATATATATATATATATATATATATATATATATATATATATATATATATATATATATATATATATATATATATATATATATATATATATATATATATATATATATATATATTGTCGATATTTTAAATTTCAATATATCGATATTTTTTCTAAATATATCGACAGTATCAAATTCGATACTTTTTTAGCTTTGGTTTTGTTTTTCGTGCAATTTATGAAAATATTTCGACACTGTCTTCATCAAATAGAATATTACTAAAAAAATCTTTTGTTTTATTTATAATATTTTGTCTATTCGAAAAATTGTCATTCTTTGAGATAATCTTGTTAATGTATGTTTCATGAAACATAGGTGGAATAGTAAGGATCTTTCCAGCTTAATTTCTTATAAGAAAGTTACTTTTTTTGTTTTATTCTTAAGGAAATTTGGGTATTATGTATGAATTATCATTTTTGAAAAAATATCGATATTTCGATATATCGATATTTTTTATTCGATATATATCAATGCCAATCGATATTTAAAAATATATCGATATCGATAAATTTTTTCACTTGCCCATCCCTAGTGTAAAATAACAAACTGAAATTCTTTTTTGAAAAATTTTCAGGCAATTTTTCGTTTGGTAGTACGCAGTTGAAGTGAAAAATCACTAACATTTTTGTCTAAAAGAGGGAAGTATATCGATTACCATATTATATCCACGTAGTAGTTTTTATTATATACTCAGTAAAGAATAGTGTAATTTTCTATATGGAATTTGACAATTGCCGGCAATAAAAAATGCCACGTGGACACGTGAGGTTAGCGGCATTGTTTTTCTGTCAACTGAAAAAAAATTTATGTTCAGAAAATTGTTTTTTCAAAAGAATTTTTGACATTTTATGTCGTCTTGTAACTACATTTTTGTGTTTTGCATATTACACAACGGAACAGTGGTTTTCTTGTTTAAATAAAAATAGCTGGTCCTATGTATTTTTATCTCCTGATTACGATGACGTCATTAGTTTTTCCCTAGCAGCTCTAGTTTTGAAGATATAGTGAAATTTATCATTTTCATAATTTGCACCACTTTTTGCACCATTCGCTTAATAATTCAGGAATGGTCCTCCAAACTTTAAATTAGTTTCTGGGTTATTGATCTACATTAAAGTCTCTTTCATTTGGATACAGTAACCTTGATGAGTATATCACGATATCTTACTGTTATTGCAAATATGTTAAAAATCGTCTGTATTTATTTTAGTCCTTAAAACTTTTTTACTTTAATTTTTTTAAATTAAAATACCTGATCCTGATTACAAAAAGAGATTTATTATCTTTCTAGCACCTCCAGTTTCAGAGATATTGTGCATTATATAAAAAAATACTTTAAATTTTTAGTTTCTTGCGCCATCCAAAATAATTTGTTTTTAGGGTTCCGTAAACCAAAAGTGTAAAGGAATCCTTTTGTTTTCGCTACGCTGTCCGTCCGTCCGTCTGTCACAGGCTATTTTCTCGAGAAATATAACACCTACAGACCTGAAATTTTCATAGAACATCTAAAACTTTGGCCTCTACAACAAAAAAATCGCTAAAACGCAAAAGTTCACCAAACCTAAAAAGATCGCCAAAAAACTAAAAAACCCAAATAAACGAACAAAATCGTCAAAATAAAAAAAAACCAGTAAAACCTAAAAAATTACTAAAACTAAAAATATCGTCAAAATACGAAAAGAAAATCGCCATAAACCGAAAAAATCGCAAAAACGAAAAAAGTGTCAAAACAAAAAAAGTCGCTAAAACTAAAAAAAAATCACCAAAAACCGAAAAAAGCGCCAAAACTGACAAAAAGCGCCAAAACTAGAACAAATCGCTACAACTAAATATATGGTCAAAAAGCGAAAAAACGTTAAAACAAAAAATTACGCCAAAACGAAAAAATTAATATAACTAACAAAACTGTCAAAAAATGAAAAAAAATGTAAAATGGAAAATCGCAAAAAACGAAAATGAAAATTAAAATTAAAAAAGCGCCAAAAAAATATCGCTAAATCAACAAAAAACCTTAAAAAAATTAAAATTATACGAAAAAGCAAAATGGAAAAATTGCCAATGAAATAAGGGCAAAAACGAAACGGGATATATGTGTATTCGTATGGAACCCTTTCTTGTGCGAGCTAAAGTCTCACTTTACTTAATTTATTTATATCACATTTGACAATTTAGAAGCCATTAATTCAATGGTTACGTACAAAAGGTGCTGTATGCACAGTTTCTGGTGATTATATCGTATATTTCAAATATGCTGCTTTTACGAAATTAAAAAAAACAATTTTAAAGAAAAATTTTTAATACAAAACTATTAGAATATTATAACTAGGGATGTAACGATACGCCGTTTTGCCGATCCGATACCGATACCGATATTTAAAAATAAATATCGCCGATACCGATTCCGATACCGATACGAATATTGAAATTGAGTTCAAGTTTAGATCAACAAAACTCAAGTGCAATTTTTTTATTATACAAAATTACATTGTAAGAGAGAATATTTAAAATTGATTTTAACGCAGTATAAAAAATTGGAACTAATTTTTAAGGAGCTACATTTTCTTTGCTTCAAAAAAATCTATATTAAAAATATGCAGATAATTAGTAGAAAAGCAAGAAAAAATGTTTAATTCCTTTATAATTTTAAAAAATACTCATGCCATGCTTTTTAAAAAATCGATTTTTTTTAAAGGACATTTATCAACTAATATTCTTCTAAATAACTTAATAGCTTTATTAAAAGACTTCTAAGTTTATATATATTCACTTAAATTTACATGAAAATACAGTTCTGAGTTTAAATTCGCATAAAAAAAATTATGAAAATGGGTAATTTTTTATCCTTTTTCGTTGAGGAAAAATCATTATAGAATACCGAAAAAGAAATTTGTCCTAGCATCGCTTCAAATTCGGTGATTGATAATCGAAAAACAGAACTTCTTGCAATGGCAAGGATATGTAAAACTAATTAGAAATTATCCAAATTTGCAATACTTCCAGATCGCGAATTCTACATTTTCATGACATCTTTGGAGTATCTTTTTTTTTGCTGGAATAAGATTTAAAAAACAACGACTTGAATTTGAATTCATTGTAAAATTAACCAAAAATAAATATTTTTTTTACAAAATAACAGCATAATATATTATTAATTTTTAAAATTGGTATTAAAAAGACTTACAAAATAACGAAGTGAATTTAATTCATGGTAAAATCGAACAAAAATAAATTATTTGTTAAAAAAAACTCTGAAAAAATTTTTAAAAGTATCGTCGTATCGACAGTAAAATATCGCCGATACCGATATATCGGAAAATCTGAAGTATCGCCGATATATCGGTATCGGTATCGGTATTCGTTACATCCCTAATTATAACAAACTATTTTTTTTTGGATGGCGTGAGAAAATAAAAATTTTAAGTAATTTTTTTATATAATGCACAATATCTCTGAAACTAGAAACATAATGAAGCTATTTTCGTAACCAGCGGACGAAAATACATAAGGATCAGTTATTTAAATTTAAAAACATTAAAAGAAAAAAAGTTAAGGACTAAACCAAAAATACACGATTTTTAACATCCTTGCAATAACAGTAAGATATCCTGATATACTCATCAATGTGACTGTACCCAAATGAAAGCGACTTTTGTGTAGATTAGTAGTCCAGAAAGTACTTTGAAGTGTGGAGGACCATTCATGAAATATCAAGCGAATAATACAAAAAGTGGTGTAAATTATGCAAATACTAAATATCACTCTTTATCTTTAAAAATAGGGCGGCTACTGAAAACTAATGATACCATCGTAATCAGGAGATAAAAATACATAAAGATCAGCTATTTTTATTAAATCAACATAAAAAAATCCATTTTGTTCTGCTGTGCTATAATTAAGAAATTTAAATGAATTTGGTTAGAAGTACATAAATATAAAGTTTCGAACCTTAAATTTAGACGAAACTGCGTACTAGACTTTGAAAACAAAATTTATTTTTTTTTTACTCAACGGGTTTTTTTTATACATGCACCAATGAAGCATATATAAGTTAGTTTTTTTTACAAGCACTGTTGATGCACATAAGCTAGTTTTTATAAATGCATTTCTCGCTTATAACCACAAAAGTTCGTGCAAAATTGTAAATGCATATAACCGATAAATACTATAGTACAAATAAAATAAGATTTATCTTCTGAAAAGCGATAGATAAGTATTGATTTTATTCATTATACAGTGAAATTACCTGATTGTTGGAAAATATTGAGTTTTGGGAAGGAGTTGTCCAATGTTATTACAAACCCACAAGAAAACTTGAAACAAAATTAGCTTTAAGCTATTTAAACTTTTTTATATTTTTAATAGTTTCGGAATTATTCAGACCGCAGGTCAATTTAGCAAAAAAAATTATTTTTCATCATTGCGATCTGACTAATGCCGAGACCATTAAGTATACAAAAAAAATTTACGTCTTAAAGGTAATTTTATTTTAAGTTTTTTAGTATTTTTTTTAAATAAAATTGGACAACCCGTTACCAAGTTATGACGAAATCACTATAGCAACCCTTAGAAAAATTCCAAATTTTCGAAAAAAACGAATCTATAGAATGTTAAATTTCGACAGTTGTTGTAGTTAGGTACCATAACACATACAAAACGGAGTTTTCTTTAATACTCTATAACAACGAAACTAAAAGAGGCATACAAATAATTTAGGTACCAATTTATAGAAAAAGGCAACAAATATTCATTTATTGCAAATGCTTACATTAACCCCCGTATTCTTAGCTCTATGAAGAAATAAAAATAATAACAAATGACAATTTTTACATTGTTTATAATATGAAAATTGTTATTTGCTATAATTTTATCAATTGTCACAAAGTTCAGAATAAGGGGGTAAAATTCCTTAAAAGCAAAAACACTATAAAAAAATTTTATTCATTTACGCAAAAGATATCATTAAAATACCTTAAAAATAAGTAAACTTGAAATAAATTTTTATAGTGTGGAAAAAACTTTAAGCTTTTGGAGGCTAACTGAAAAATTAAAAAAGGATAGAAAAAAGCCACGAAAGCAAAACTCAAATTTCGAGGCTAAATGACAAAATAAAAGGATAAATCTAACATCGAAAAGGGTAAACTGGCAACGCTGGAGCTCACAATACAAAATCAAACAGAAACAAAACAAACAACATTTTGCAACAAAGGACTTAAAACAACAAACTTCGCTGACTTGAATTGAAAATGCAATAGAAAAACATACACGTACATTTATCAGTGAAGACAAATAAATTTCTCAATGAAACTAAAACGATACAAACTTGATTACAAAGAGAAGAAAAAAATCTTGATGATAAAGTCATAATAAACAATATTTAACAACAGCAACAAACAACAACCTTACAACTATTTGAAATCAATCTTAAACAAATACAAATCAAACGATTCAACATGAAAAACTTTTTTATGTACATACATATACCCCGTCCCCGATTGAAGGGATATTAAAATGTAAATTTTGTGGTTTGACAGCGCCATCTGGTGGCGTTTAAATGTTCTGTTAAGCTAAAAAAATGTTTTGCTAAATAAATAAACTTTCAGAACATACTGACACCTTTATTTATAGATCAAAATTGCAACAAAAACATTGTTATTTTTTTGTAAAATGTTTTTATGTATCTCACAATGTTTGATGTTTGTTGCTATTACGGGCAGGCAGGCTGGCAAGCAGAGAGATAAATTTATAGTGGCAAAAAGATTAACGAAAGATCAAAGATTCGATATGATGCAAATTTTTTATTTGTTGGTTTCAGAGCCGACATCATCGTCCTCATCATCAGCATCAACAGCATCATCATCAACACGGGCAGTCAGTCAATCAATCACAAAAGCAAAAACAAACAAAGTTACTCCTTTTGCTAACGGGGTGGTGCGAGGAGCTCATTGGCGGAGGTGTTTATGATGAGATGGCATTTGGTTGCTTAAAAATCGTAAAAATTTTATTAAAACTTTTTTCCATTTTATTTTCTTGTAGATATCTTTTCATCGTTTTACGAGTTTTTAGTGGATTGTCTAAGATTATTAGCTATAAAACTGATTAAAAAATATCTGAAGTAAGTTTATTAATTAAACACTCTTTGTAAGTTTTTTACAAACATCGATTCAAGTTTTATGATCCTCCATCAAGTTTATTGCTCTAATACTTTGAAGAGAAAACAATTTTTTTAATATAAAATAAAAACTTAAATTATGTTTGCTTAAAGTCAACAGCTTTTTGTAACCGTTTATAAATGAATTTTCGGGGCGTATATTGGACATTTAAAATTATTTTAAACCAACGAAATACTCGTAATATTTTCATAGCAAACTTCTACCATTTCCATGTGCTGCTTAATCCTATAACACTATGAAGCAAAATGCTACATTTGTCATGACCTCTGAACACCACTTTATTTTTTTATGTGTTTATAGTCCCCTTACTACAAAAATAGTCGAAATTTAAAATTCTATGGATACGTTCTTTTTTTAATTTTATTCTAAAACTTGATATTTTTCACACAAATTTCCTCATAAATTGGGAACGGGTTATTCAAATTCATTACAAAAAGCACTTAAAAACAAACTAAATGGTTTCGGAGTTATTCAGACCGCAATGAAGAAAAATATATTTTTTTATGCAAAATAGGAAAATTTTTATTATTAAAAAAGTTATGAAAAACCGGAAGCAGTAAGAACTTACCAACTGATCATAAAGTCACATATATTACAAATAAATTAAGCTATATCTCATAAAAATCGATGGATAAATATTGATTTTATTCAAAATAAATAAATAACATAATATTTGAAGGAATTTTTAATTAAAAAGAAAAGAACTTATTTTTTTATGTAAACATTCAAAATGTAATGACTTCGTTTTGGTACATCAAGAACAAAAATAAGTACTTTTTCTAGTAGAATTGTAGTGATTTTTTATATATTTTCTAATTATATTTTTTGGTGACTTGGTAGCTGAATTTTTGTTGGGTATTAATAGTGGGCTTATGATTTGTTAATAAAAATTTCAAGTTTTAGCCATTTTCTATTTTTCATATATTTTTAAAAATTTAAATTTTCCAATTTTGTCTAAAAAAATATAAATCTTTCATTATTAAGATATGAATAATTCCGAAATCATTGAGTATATAAAAAATAATGTCAGAATAGCTTAAAAGTAGTTTTATCCCAATATATTTTTGTGACGATATTGGAGAACCCTTTTCCAAGTTATAATAAAATCGGTGAAGCACGGTCTCCAAAACCCGATTTTTTGCAAAAATCAGGTAATTTCACTTTATTGTGAATGAAATCAATGTTAATCCATCAATTTTCATGAACTAAAGCTTATTTTATTTGTGGTATATGTGGCTTTACGGCCAGCGAATAAAAATAATATCATTTTGCAATTTTCGATTTTTAATAAATTTTTAATAAATAAAAATATTTCGATTGTGCATAAAAAGTATATTTTTCACCATTGAATAATTCTGAAACCATAGAGCATATAAAAAAATAATGTTAGCATTGCTTAAAGGTAATTTTATTTCAAGTTTTTGAGTGGTTTTTGTATGTAGTAAAATTGGACAACGACTTCATAAGTTATGATAAAATCAGTGGAGCAACCTCTTCAAAAATTCCAAATTAAAAAAAAAATTTAAAAAAATTTATCCATAGAACTTAAAATGTCAACTGTTTTTGTAGTTAAGGGACTATAACACGTAAAAAAAATATAGTGGTACTCCCCAAAATTTTCTTGTTGCATAGTGTAATTTGCAAGGGTCATGTATTTAGCATTAATGGTACTACAAACTTGAAAACGACTGGACCAAATTGTATACAAAGCAACTATTAGTTTTCCTATATCTTTAGCACTACAAAAGCGAGACTGTCTAAACTCAGAACAAATTGCGCTTTCCACCAAAATCTAAGTCGTTTTGTTTTGTTCCTCTGGTTGTTTTCCAAATTTCAATTGCATCTTTTCCGTTCGTTTGCTTTCTTCAGTTTGGCTATTTCAAATGTAAATTATTGATTAGAGGTGATTTATGTGTGATTTAACAATGTAATAACCAGGAAAACCGGAAACATGCCCTAAAAACGTGTCTTGTGCGCATTAAATATGCACTAAAAACTTAAAAATATGCTCCCAAAATGCAAAAAATATGCTCTTAAAACTTTATCATTTCGTTTATAATTTATATAATATTAATTTCTGACACCACGAATTAAGCACATACATTGTTGGCATGCAATAATGTCCAAGAAGATAACGTCCACGGACATTATTTCCGTTTGAGAAAGGAAATAATGTCCACGGAAATGCCGAATAGTGGCTTTGCAGAGTACATTTTTTCTGCCTAGTCAGCAATTTAAACTCTGCGAAGCCACTATTAGACATACCCAGAGAAGAAAACAATCCCGTCCAAAGACTGGCAGTTAATCTTCACTCAGCAGTACCATTTGCATGAACTTTATTTGCATTTTTTTATTGTAATTATATCCTTTTCAACGTGGAAGTAACGTCCATGGACACTATTTTATTGGACTTCCGGGTACGAGAGTCGATTTAACATTTTCCGTATATAAAATGTTGGACACCAAGACAATTTTGTGGATTCTATTAGGAACAAATCGGCAAAACCGCAAAAATAGAATAAATAATCGCAAATAGCGACTATTCTAGTGAAATTGCTCAAAAAATCGTAAAAGCTACATCATTGAAAATTATTAAAGCTGTGAATAAACTGGGAATAAATCAATGGGATGAGGACCATTTTTTAGAAATTGGGGAAAAAAGACATTAGAGTAAATTTAAAATCGCAAAAGAAAAATTATTTATATATTGAAAATTTTAAAAAATTTTCGATGGCAAAACAGACTTTTTTGTATTTTTTTTTTGTAAATATGCTTATTAAAATTTAAAAAGCAGGAAAACAGCCAAATATACCAAAAAACCGACAAATGACCTAAATATGCGACTAATTGTGAAATATGCAAAAAACATGCAAAATGTAAAGGGTAATATATTAAAAAATATGCACTAACAAATCGATTCCAAAATTCTTAAAAAGTTCTGAAACGTATAAATATCTTAAGCGACATGTTGTAAAGAATTATTTCTTTTTTTATTGAAGTCGAAATTTTATGGGCCTACCCATGGTTTAGATATGTCAAAATGTCAAAATTTTTGATAACTTTTAAAATACAGGTTGTTAAATTCTATAGTAAGCGACAGTTTATATTTCTATTCTATCTACATAGTATACATAATACATAAATATATATAACAAGACATAAATTTAAAAAATCAAAAACCCGACTGCGCAAAATATGATAGAAAACAACTTTAAACCGTCACAGATCCTAAATAGTCATTCGAAATTAAAAATCATAAGAGAAACCTAAAGATGATTTTCAAATACCCGTTGATTGATACCCATTTTGATATAGTTCACCGACTTTTTATTTTTTTCGTATAAACAAAATGGCGTCTGTTGGCCGCCATATTGAATTTTGACTACCGTCATATCTTTAGTGACACTCCCCGAATTAAGACGAATCGATTAACGTAAAAATCGTCAAAATCGGTCTACGCGTTCGGTTTATATAGTGCCGCAAAGGAACACACATACATACATACTAGGGTGATTGATTATTCGACATTTTTCAGAAACCTGTTTACGAATAGTTCGTCTATTTGAAATTTTAGAAAAACCGGTTACGGTTTTTAAAATTCAGAAAAAACCGGTCGAGCGGTTTTTGTGAGAAAATTATAATGCAAAATTTGTGATTTTAATTTGCTTAAAAAAAAAGAGTTAGCAGTTCATGTAAATACTATCCGCATAAAACATAACTTTGAAAATAAGGCCAAGTTCCTATCCAAAAATTTCGGCCGTTAAAAGTACTGAGATCAACTTGACCCCCATAAGTTCTTGATAAATATGATACCATCTAATTTCTAAGTTAATTTGGAAACATTTTCCCCATAATGCTTCCCAATATTGGAAATGTAAAAAATATTGCCAAATAGCAGGTTGCCTAAAAATGATATGGTATTGTACCTATCAAGAACTTGGTCTTCATTTTGATCTCAGTACTTTTAACGGCCAAAACATTTGCAGAGGAGTTTGGCCTTAATTTCCCATTAATGTTTTTGTGCGGATCTGACTTCTTTTATCTAATTTTTTGTTTAGTACAACGCTATAATTTCCAACGCTATAATTTCCAACGCTATAATTTCCCATAATTTCTTAATTGCGCATTATAGTGCCCCTTATATACTTCACGCTTTCCCATTACGTGATCAGCACAGTATTTTTTTTTACTAAAAAGACCTTTCCAGGTGGATTTACAATCAAAATCCGAAAAAAATTTGTTCCACACATATAGGGGAAACCCTAGTGCACAGATTTACATTTTTCTTTTTCTTGTTTATTTCTTGACATTCACGTATCAAGCATTTTTTGTCTATGATGGATGTCGAACTCCATATAATATATGAAGCTTGATATAAATTCTACATCACAAGGCCAATTTAATTCGCCCCTGCTACCATCTTACAAAATTAGTTCACCTTAATTGCATGCTTCAGTAAATGCTCTTGAACAAAAATACTTAGGAAAATCAACAGTAAAAGTTCGTCAAGGTTTAATATAGTAAAAGCTAATAAAATATACGAATCGAAAAGTATTCGACGGGGCCGGTTTTTTAATAAAAAAACCGGACTATTCGACATTCGAAAAATCAACATTTTGAAAAAAACCGACAACCGTATTGCAGAAAAAGCCGGTTTAAAAACCGGTTGAAAAACCGAGTCGATCACCCTAATACATACATAGGCTGATAAACACAATACCCTTCTTTGCGTCGCGCGGTCGGATAAAAATTAATCTTGGTTTGTTCGACTGCTTATAACTTGAAAAAGGCTGGACCAATATGGATGCTTCCTTCTCTGAGTTTGTTCGTAATTGCTACGCGAAGGTTTAGAAACAAAGAAAAGGCCAATAGCTCTCGACAAGCGGCGATGTAGGAGGTTTGTTTGTTTTTTTATTCCTTATAGGAAGCCAAATTATGAGACCGGTCGTATTGTAATTTTGCAACTATCTCACTGACTATTTGGAACTCAAATAGGCTAATTTATGTTTTAAGCCTTTGGAGGAAAGGATACAAATCCATTTTTAATTCCCCTACATCTGCACAACCACATTAGTGAGACTATATAAATTTTATGTAGGTCACTCTTAGAATAAAGTGCAAACTCCAACAAAAGATTGGCGGTATAGGAGGGGGAGGCGGGTAGCCCCATACAAAGTAATTATTCATTTTCCTATACCTGCAGAGCTACAACATTGAGGCTCTCTTAATTCGATGTGGGTAATTTTTAGAGCAAAGTGAAGGTTTTAACGAAATCTTGGAAGTGTAGGAGGGGGATACTGGTACACCCCATAAAAATTGGTTATACATTTTAGTATATCTACAGAACTACAGCAGTGTAGCTATTTAAATTTGATATGGGTAGCTCTTAGAATGAATTGAAATTTCCAACAAAATCGTTGCGGTATAGGAGAGAAGGCGGGTACCATCTATACAAAGTAATTATTCATTTTCTTTTATCTACAGAACTGCAGTAGTGAATCTCCCTAAATCTAATGTAGGTAACTTTTCGAGCAAAGTGAAAGTTTCAACAAAAACTTTGCGGTATAGGAGGGGGAATACGCTTATCCCCATAGAAAGAAAATTTTAATAATAGTATACATATCTGCAGAAACAATAGTGAGGCTCTTAAAATTTTCTGTACTTTAGTAACTCTTGAAACAAAGAAAAAATTCCAACAAAATCTTAAAGGCATAGGATGGGGAATCGGGTACCCTTATACAAAGTAATTGTGAATTATCCTATATCTTTAGAATTCATAATTGAATTCATAAATTTTGGGTTTTTGTGTGTTATTTTTACTTGTTTGGTACTTATAACAAAAACAACGGACAATGTTGAAAGCAACCGAAAATCCGTATTAATGTATACTTAGTTTTTCTTATTTAATGTTAGAATCAGTTAAAAATAAGATTGCTTATAACTTTAATTGTTTATTCATTTAAAAATAGCTGCACGAAATACTTCTTGAATAAAGTACATTCCGTTACTGTAATAATGTTGTGAGTGTTTTTATTTGAAAGGTGACTTGATCGAAAGTGTTCTTAGCTATGTTTCAAGAAAATCGCTCCAGGCTCAGAAGTTATCACCTCTTCTTTCGCTGTATCCTCTTGGATATGCGTGTCTGTTGCACCGTAACTCCCAAACGGCTGGACCGATTTTCGTTTGCTTGAAAGGTAACTAATCTAAAATCTTTTTGAAGTTATCATCCATTTCCTTTGGGGGATTTTAAAACTATTAATTTAATGTTATATTTAAAGTTTTTGTTTACTCCTAAATTAAATAAATTGATAATAAAATAAATCATTTATTTTCTTGTGAATCCAAATTGATTATTACGCTAAGGTTCGTAACGCTTAATTCAGAAAGAATTGGGCATGATTAATATTCCAACGAACAAGGGAAAAATTAACATCAACTTAATTTTTCAACGTACACAGCAGAACAATTTTCACGAAAAAATTGTATATATAAGAATTAAAATCACATTCAACAGAGCCACCTGACAAGTGGTGATAAGCAAAATATATGTGAGAACTGACGATGGGAGTATAGCGGCTTCCGAAAGTGGCATTGAATACACAAAACACAATCAAATTCTTATGTCTCTGCTAAGCATTGAACTCATGCCGTTTTCCGTTATTTTGCTATGTTAAGCCAAGTGTTTTATTCACTAGGCTACTGCACAACTATTTTGCTACGGGCTTAAAACTTGTTTTCACAAATATGAATACAATTAAAAAAAATTCATTTTGCTTCCCCAGGGGATGAACTGTTTATTGTCTATATGATAAGCAGACATAATACTACTTATGTAGTTTGTGGTTGAAAAGTATCTTGCTCGGTATGACCAAGTTTTTGCCGGGTTAATTGTGAAGCAAAACAATATTTAAAAATTTTTGATAACTTTAATTTTTTTCTCTTGACGCTTTTTACCGGTTTTAAGTAATTTTTTTGTCCTTTTTACCCTTATTTACTGCACACTTTACGCTTTTCTTCATTTCAAAAATGGCAACATTGATTGATAGCACTGGAACTTTTCTCCGTGTCAATAAAAAATTGTGTAGATAATAACAACAATTATCAATATTGAATTTAGTTTATGGATTGTTTAGATTAAAGGCAATTATTATGCCGCACATTTCTCTTTTTTGTTTTAGCAAATACTTCTTCTGAAACCATTTAACTAACTTATAATTATCACAAAATAAACAAAAACAAAAAGTTAACATTTTTGAATTCTTGAATCAAAACATTCGTTCGCTCGTAGATGCAATCAGAAAGACTTACAGCCAAACAATCTGACTGACATATTGTGCGTTCGTTCCTGGTCGTAGATCATCTTGATGAGATAAATATTAAGAAAACACAATTTAGTGTCGTTAAAACTGAAATGGAAATAAATGAATATCATAAACTGCAACAGTTGCTGGATATCATTGAGGGCTGGTTGGATGGAGTGTTAGTAATACTGATGCCGTTGTTGTGGTTGCTGCTGCACGTCGTCAGCATATAATGTCAACCTCAACAATTTTAAATGAAACAGAAGACGTCCGATCAACCATAATATTTTTTTCCTGCGTTCTTTTTTAAGTACAACATTCAGAAGCCCATAATTTATAGGAGTACGAAATTATAATTTTTTTTTTATTTTCTTTTCGATTTTTTATAATCCTTAAAACAAACACAAACGAAACAATTCAATCCAATGAAATGCTATTCAAGTCTTTCCCACATTTAGCAACTCATCAGCGATAATTTTTGTTCATTTCATTATTTTGTTTGGAGTTCCAAAATAAGAGAATTGTAGAAATTTTTTCAGTTTTTGAAAAAATAAAAAAAACTATGTTTACTTTAGCTGCGTAGTGACATTAGCTGGGAGAGGGATAAGAGCTGAGGATTTTTTAATTTAAAGTAATAATAACAACAATTCTGCTGCATTCTTAAGAAAACAATGCTGTGACTAAAAAGATATCTGAAAAAAGGAGATAAACAATTTGTAAGTGCTAATAGCTGGATAGCTTTCCAATCGGGTCATATTTTTAAATGCAAACACAGCACATGTCATCATTAATTAATTTGAAAATTATTTACTACTCATGCGGTAAATTAAACAATAGCATAATTTTCCATTCTTAAACATTTAATTAAATGTCAGCAATATTAATGTGCAGTTAAAATAACACCACCTGTTGATTCTTTTATCTATGCTATACATCTTTTTAATATTAGTTTTTAAAACTGTGAAAGCTCTAATACTTTCCACTGGACAAGGGACTTATTGGCCAACATATCGACGGAGAATCCTACTGATATTAGCGCGGAAAACACACTTAAAAGAAACCTTAGACAATGAACAAAATAGCGAAGAGTACTCATACTAAGCCAAAGAATTGCATCTCTTAGAACGTACCTTAAATCAGATAATTTTTTATTGCGTGCAACTAAAAATTGTAGAGGACCTGTTCAACTGTGTGTAATTCCAACGGTAGTTTTTCAAGAAAACACAGTGAAAATAAAAACACGTATTTACAGCGACACTGTCCAGTGGTATAACTGAATTGCTTCTGTTACGATTTGAGTATCGCGAGATACGGAATGGAATTGGTGTTTTAAATCGTGGTATTGATAAAATCAATGATGCGTTTAATTTTAGTATCATATTACGTCCTGAACACTATGGAAAAATTACTATCAACATATTTTCAGACACAAATTTTTTATACAATTTATTTGTGATGTCCTATGGATAAATTATTCAAAAATTCTATATGCTTCAGTTTTGTTGGTGCTAATTCCAACTCATCAGTAGAATTCTAGACATCATGTTTGAAAAGTTTTGAAACCCGTATACTTATATAAAAACTCTTAAAGAAGATATGAGAATTACGAAAATAAGAGCATAAAAAGTTTAAAAACTCTGATTACACAGTGCAATAGTTCGATTCTACTATACTCAGATAAATTATTTTTATGGGCCTCAAAATTTTTTTTAAAATCAGTGGACCCCCAAAAAAAGCTGTCATCAGTTTTTGACCATTAGGTAATTCAGACTTTTTGATACCGCTTAACTATGTACATACATATCGGAATAATATTGCTAAGAGTCTGCTAAACAAATTCCATTAGCATTTTATGCCAATTTAGTACTTTTTTTGAAAAACTATAGAAAAAAAAAATTTGTTTTACTGTTTTCAAAATAAATTATAGGGGCGCCTATTTTTTGCTAACAATATTTGGCAAAGTTGTAGCCACGGTAAATCTGAGCAACTTTTGTGAACATAAAAATACAATATGAACGTATCTAGGCACCCTAAATAGCACATAAAACATTAACGTATCTGGATAATTTTCTTAGGGGGGGGGGGGGGGGGGTGCTAAGGCCCATATTTGACCCTAAATTTCGCTTATATTATCAAAATTACTCTAATATTTTGAATTTCTAAGAGGGGGGGGGCTAGAGCGTTTCTAGGGGTGGCTTAGCACTCCCCAGAACGGCCTAGGTACGCCAATGCATAGAAACTACTTTCTACCTTAAACATTTTTGTTTTTCACTGTTAAGCAATTGGGCCATTTCTTATGTTGCTGATTTTAGTATTTACTATTTTTTCTTGTTTGTTGTTGTTTTGTCAAATGTTGCTAGTGAAAATTTTGGAGTCCCTGTTAGTTATGCTGAAAAAGTGAGTAAAATAATGGTTTCCTATATATTTAAAAAAATATATATATTTTTTGCACAAAATGTTAATATATAGAGCCATAACCACACAAAAACTGTAACCAACATATTTTTCGAAATCCGTTTTTTTATGTAAATCGATAATATACGATGTTTGCGCTATCTGTAAAAATTTCATAGTTCTACAGATCACCGTAAAAAATTTACAGCAAAATCAATTTTAACGTAAGCCCAAATTTATTTTTGTTTATATTTTTTGGTGAATGAAATTTTTGTTACGATCAATTTTTTTCAACTAAACAGGAGGCAAAAATACATATAAATAATAATCATATTAAACTATATATTGTCGTTGTAATATGTTCATATAGCAATATCGGATAGCTCAGACCAATAGTTACATATCGCCATATGAAATGCAAAAGGGCCTATCATCACAGACACTTGTATCGGATAAAGAAGATATACAAAAATAAAAATATTACTCAAGAGACTACAAAAATAGAAAACCGGTGACACAAATGCCCTTTCTAGCCCATGTAAAAGTAAAATGTGCAGAAAATATTGCATATGTAGGTAACAAAACAAGACAGAAGAGCCTACTGCTAAACGAGTCCGCATTTATCGACCATACACTGATTCTGAAAAGTAACAATTTTTAAGAAGAGCAATAATGTGCTAGCTATTGAATTTAAATCAACGTGTTCTCGGCCATCTTATCTGGAGTATATATGAAAATGATACCAGAAACGGCTATTGCTTCTCTGACGGAATATGGGAATGAAATGAAATTTTCACCATGACCTTTCAACATCTAAAACTTTTGGATGAAAGAAACCTGCATCCTTAGATAAGTGTTTTCTGTGACAGCTATGTGGGCCAAAACCACAATAGATTTATGCTTGGCACCTTATGGGCATTTCCTCCGAATGGTCAACCAAAATATCAAAAATATCATAAATATTGTTAAAATTTCATTATTTCATATTAAATAAAACAGTATATTTCTTGTTATAAGTGTTACTACACACTATAAATTGAGTACACCCGTACCTCGGTTTATGCGATTGATCCGTTCCGCAAGAAAGCGCACAAACCAAATTCGCATAAAACGATACACTGGCGTCATATAAAATCTACTAATGAGTTCCTCAATTTAAAAATAATGCATAAGCTTAAAGTGATGTATGAAAAGTTGAATAAAATCGCATAGAAAAAGTCAACGTAAAATTTATTTCATTTACAAAAACAATAAAACAAATGAACAAAAACAGTAAAATTTTAAATTTTTTTAAGAACACTTTAAGGATCAGTCTCGCTAAAGTACTCCAAGTCACTTCCATCACTAGAATTTTCATTAGAGCTAGCCGTCATAGAATTATCCTTTCGTGCGAAGTAATTTGTTATCAGACCTTGTAGCGCAGATTTGCATAGTTGCTTATACATATCCCACGAAATTTTCACCATTTTTGTAGCGAATTATAGTAATTTCCATTCGTTTTTGAAGCGTATATAGTTCAGTTTTTATTAATGGCCCAGTTTTTACTTGTCATCTGTCACGATATATTCCTCTGACTTGCCGATAAGCAGTAACATACACATTTATATCAACATTCGCTGATGATACAGCTTTTCTAAGTCTATGTCCATACGAGTCAACTTTTTCTGCGCAACTTTTGAGTATATAGGAGAGAGAGGTGAGAAGATTGGGAAGGGGTTAGGGTATTCATTTTAATCGACTTTTCAATTGTTCGATTAATCAATTAATTGAAATTAACGTTTTTAAATTACTCGAACAATTGAGTAAAACTTTTATTTCGTTCGAGTTATTCGAGTCATTTTTGAATTACTCGGTTTTTGGTAAATTTTTGTGGACAAAAATGAAACAAATCAAGTTTTTTTCGCGTTTTTATATATTTTAATAATAAAAACAAAAGAAAAATAATATTTCTACATAAATTAAATGATAAACTGGTCATTTAAAATGGTTTTTTTTACTATTCAAATGTTTCGGTTTGAGAACATTTTGCGCCAGGAATTATTTAATAATATTCAGAACTGTTTTGTATTCAATGCGGAATAAAAATAATCAGAATTAGCATAGCATTGTTGTTATAAATATTAACTTGTAGCAACAAAGCTTTTATAATTCCGAACATTTTCATTCCTCATAGAGAACGGAACAGGACAATTCGTTAAATAATAGAACAAAATAGATACATTTAGTCCTAAAAAATTATGCTTTTTATTAATTTAATAGAAGGTATTTTTTCGATTGAACATTGCTCCTATTATTAAGAGTGATCTTTCACTAAACGTTGACGCTGGAGAAATTGAGAAAAGATGAATTAAAAATCATTTCCATTTTACCGGATCAATTCTTTGTTTTTCTCTAGATCCATAAAATAATTAGTATTTTATATGACAAAAGTAATTTTTGCTCTTTGATTTTGTGAATGCTGTTAATTTTTCCTTTAATTTCGCCGTTAGATTACATTCGATACATATTTTATTTAATACGAATAATCTAGTTAACTAACTGCTCTCTCCACAAATCTCCTTTAATTACAATAATTTTTATTTGATGGTTATATTTCCGAATTTAAGTTGGCTTCTTTCCCCTATTATTGTTACATACTTCATCATTAAACTTAATTCTTGATCATGCGATCTCTTATTATGAAATAACGTTCGATTGCATGGCAAATTTCATATAATTTAAAAAATGTTGCCAGCTTTTATTAAGAAATCTGCAAAAACTCATTAAAAAAAAGAAACTTTGCATAAATTTTTTTAGTCAAGTTATTCGATTAATCGACCTAAATTAATCGAATAAATTTTTATTCGAAATTGAAATTTTTTGTTTGGTCGAACATTATTTGACTTCAATTATACGATTAATCGAGCAAACATTATTCGAGTGAATACCCTAGAAGGGGTACACTGCTTCATGTACATGCAACTCTCTTTTGTTTTCTTCTTCGTAATATTAAGCAACAACAAAGTCTATGTAAAAAAACAAAAGCTGCGCAACAAGAATTTCATTATATGGACACGAATGCAACTTCAAAAGAAAATTTAAGAAAGTTGCAGAAGCAAAAGTTGCTTCGTATGGACATAGACTAAGTGTTCACAAAAGCCACCAAGAAGCTTCCAGAAAACTGCAATAGTATATACCTCAGTTGGAAAAATGGCTAAGCAATGGCGGATAAAAATTAATAAAAAAAATGTCTTCATATTACTTTTGTATTGCGCAGAGATAACTGCCCGCCTATACAAATCAATAACCAAACTATACCCCAACGTCTAACATGGAAATCCCACATATATGCAAAGGTAACCCAAATGAAATTAAAAGCGGCTCAAATGAATTAGGCCCATTGGAAGGAACTCAACAATAATCCTGGATTGTAGACTTCTTTTAGACAACTCTATTCTAAAGGTACGTTTACACTTGGCAAATATTTCCCAAAAAAATTTTTACCACTACTTTTGCTAAGGGTTAGTGTGATTTAACTTAGTTTTTATATCACAAAATAAAGTTAATTATGGTGCAAAAATTTATTTTTATATTATTTTTAATAAATGCGAACCAATATTTAAAAAAATATTGGAATTAAAGGTAAGACAATTTTAGCTTGTCGGTTGGTCACGTTTTTTTCGGCAAATATTTGCCACGTGTGACCGTACCTTAAGACCAATGTGGTCGTACAGTATCCAGTTATGGAACACTGCATCGGCATCAAATGTAGAGAAAATTCAAAGTCGACAAAATAAAATAGTCCGTACAATTACTGCAGCCCTCTGGTATGTCAGAAACCAGCGAATTCATAAAGATTTAAATGTCCCGATGGTTAAGACTGTGTTTTCATAACATGTGACAAGATACATAAAAAAACTTGAGTTGCACCCAAATCCCCTAGCTTGCAATATCATTAACTTTAGAACAGGAGAAACGTAAAACTCTCAACCGAATACAAGAGACGTAAAACGAAACCTAAGAACCAACCGCAGAAACAAACATTTTTGAATACGAGAATTAATTCACTTAAGCTGATGTTAACTGTACTGTTTTTTTGTCACAGCAATCCCCAGTGTTACCGTTGGTATATTTTTCTTCATTCCCATTTTTCTAATTTTATGTTCTACTTAATTCAAACGTTCTTTAGTTTGATCTTATACTTAAGTAGTACACATGTTCATAAAACACGTAAAAACTCAAGTCAGTAACTAATTGCTTGTGAATCCAAATTTATTATTAGGCTAAGGTTCATAACGTTCAGCAAGAATCAGGCATGATTAATATTCCATGGAACAACTGATGATAAGTAAAATACACATGAGCAGTGATGATGGAAGTGTAGCGGCTTCCGAAAGTTGCGCTGCTATGTTCTGCTGTGCACGTTCAAAATTCAAGTTTATGTTCATATTTCCCTTGCTCCTTGGAAGAATAATTATGCCGGATTCTTTATGAATATAACGCTACGTGCCTTAGCCTAATAATCAATTAGAATCCATAATTTGAAAGGTGACTTGATCGAGATTGTTATTATCTATGTTTGAAGAAAATCGGTTCAGCCGTTTAAAATTTATCACATATTTTCTAGCGCTATCCTTTCGGATCCGTGTGCCTGCGGCACCTTAGCTATAAAGCGGCTTAATCGATTTAATTTAGTTTATTTTTTTTGAAAGGAAACTTGATCTAAACTTATCTAACCTATATTTGAAAAAAATTTGTCAAGCCATTTCGAAGTTATCACCTATTTTCTTCGGGGGTTTGTAAAATTTTTAATTTAATATTATGATTGTCTCATTTCGTTGTGCTGAAAATACATGCGGCTGCACGCAAAAATAAAAATTTTCAAAATATCTAATTTAATTGCATTATCTAGTAAAAAGTTTCATAGGTGTAAACTAGAATCATTAAAATGCTTTAGTGAATCTCAGGTGACAATGTCTCAATGTGGTCCCATTAAAACTACTAAGTCAATACGTAGTCAGTAGTTCTGAGGTCACTAGTGGAATCTCAATGACAAGCACAAAGCATTGCCTGGGCTATTATTAGTCAGTAGTACTGGTGACAAAGTCAATAGTGAATGAGTACAATTTTACTATCGTCATTTCCTGCAGGGTACATAAATAAATTAAAACAAAATTTTACCATAAGATAAAATAGAGCAAAAAATTCTCAACCTTATCGCTTTGATTCATGCGTAACAATTTTCTATATTAAATGTATTACTCACCCTGCAGATAACGCGATTAGTCCATACACGGATGTAAAGTATACTCCATAAAGGACTAGGACTAGTCCAAAGGTAACCCAAATGTATGGAAAAAACATGGTCGATTTAACATTACGATGTCTTAGGGCTGGGCCATATAACCCAACTTTGCACTACTTCGGAATAGTCTCAAAGCTATTCCATATCACCACTTGATGGAGCACTCTAGTGTTCGTATTGAAATTGTTAAAACACGAGCACTTATTTACTTATTTATTTATTTATCATAAAAATACAGTACAACAAGAATATAAATCTTATTTTACAGTACTGGGTAGATAATGGCATATTTGTTTCTCAAGTTACAAAGAAAACTATATATTTAATTTACTGGCTTTACATAAATAATTATTAAATATTCTAAGCATATTATATTATTATGTTAAACATTTATTTTTGGCTAACGAATTGACAAGTACTACTCTATTGGATGTGGGTGATAATTGCGAATCTAAATTGATTTGGATTACTCAATAATTGAATGTTTGATGGAAGCTGGTTCCATAATCGAATAGTGTTAATATGAAAATGCCTTTCAGACACTAATTTGTGGTATCTCATGGTGTTTATTTTATAGCCTGTGTTAGATCTTGATGATGTGTAGGCTGTTTTGTATAAGTAACTTTATGTAAAAATATAAGTGTACGGCATTTTAGAAAATCTTCGAACGACATGTTGAAGATTTCCTTTGAGAGATCGAAATACTGCTATATCTGCTGCGTCCATAAATATATCTGGCGTTGTTATTAAACGTAACATTTAGTTTTTGCTTGCTTACAGAATTCAGACCTGAGAATAGTTCACATCCATACATTAGTGTAGGTATTAAGTGTATATTTGCCAAAAGCATACGAACATTGAAAGGTGTAAAAAACCGAGTCCTCCATCAATACCTTAGCATGGCATATTTTCTACCACATATTACATTAATATGATTTGTCCAGCTAAGTTGATCGTTAAAGACGATACCAAGATTTTTGGCTTTTTGAGTAACTTCTATGGTTGCGTCACTTATCGCTTAACTACAAACTCTTGTTTGCAAATGACATGGCCCATGTCTGCATTACATCGGGCTAGTCTTAAAACTACTCTATGTTACTCTTCGATGGCGCACTAAAGTATTCGTGTTGTAACGATTACAATAGTAGTCTAATATTATCTGTAGGGCATTTATTTGTAAACTGTGCGTATGACCGTCAAGTAATCGACCACACACAAATTTCTGATCGGTTACATACATTGTTTCATTGAGAGAATGACTTTGAAGCCTTTTTATGAGATTTTTAATGCTGTCACAGCAGTTGCGCCAAATAAACAACTCGCTCAAAAATACTTTAAACTTTATATAAAAATCAAATAAAAATGGAAATATTTCAATATTTAATACAAGTATCACATTTCAAAAAAAAAATAGTTTTTATTTTAAGTCATTCAGTACAAGTATTCCCATAATTTCCGTTAACAATCAAAATTTTTGTTTAGGCAGCTTTGAAAATCAAATAAAAGGAAAAAAATTGTTTATTTGCATTCTGAAAGCAGTCATGGTTTTACATAAAATCATGAATGAGTTCCAATGAAGTTAAATCAAAAATTTCGCTAGACTTTGTGTCGGCAGTTTCCAAGAAATTTGAACATCAATCGAAAGAACGCACACTTCTTTAACATTTTAAATATTTTAGTTTTCTTTAATTTTTCTAATATTTATTTTAAAATTTAGTACATTTTTAGTTATGAATAATCATAAAATACTTTGTACTTTAATTTGTTTCATTTCGCAATTAAACAAACAAGTGTCTGGTATTCTTTTTTTTTCTTCTTAAAAAAGGTGGGCTGGCGTTTTGGAAAATGTTAATGAAAATTATGAATGAAACTTTTTATCCACACTTATTTAAATATAATTTATTTTTAAATTAATTTCAAATAAAATTCTAGCAATTTATCTGGTAGTTTTACTTTACCACACACATACATACATATATGAATAGCTGAGTTATAAGGTCATTTACTTATGGTTCTATTTCTGCACAATGTTACAAATAGTAAGGAATGGTAAAGTTACCAACAGCTTTTTTCAGGTATCAATTATTCGCTCTCATAATGCTTTTAGGTCTAATCGGCATCCCATTACCTACAAGTTGATAGTATAGAAAACATTGCAGTGCACAGTGGTAGGTAAATCTATCCAATTTAAATAGTTCACCTACTGTTAATGTAAATTGTTGTTGCAATTTCTATGAAATAACAATTATCATTGGTTAAAATTAGGGATGTAACGATACGCCGTTTTGCCGATCCGATACCGATACCGATATTTAAAAATAAATATCGCCGATTCCGATACCGATACGAATATTGAAATTAAGTTCAAGTTTAGATTAACAAAACTCAAGCGCAATTTTTTTATTATACAAAACTACATTATAAGAAAGAATATTTAAAATTGATAAAACATTGGAAGTAATTTTTAAGGAGCTACATTTTCTTTGCTTTCAAAAAATCTATATTAAAAATATGCAGATAATTAGTAGAAAAGCAAGTAAAAATTTTTAATTCCTTTATAATTTAAAAAAAATACCCGCCATGCTTTTTAAAAAATCGATTTTTTAAAGGACATTTATCAACTAATATTCTTCTAAATAGCTTAATTATTAAAAGACTTCTAAGTTTATATTTATTCACTTAAATTTACATGAAAATACAGTTCTGAGTTTAAATTCGCATAAAAAAATTGTGAAAATGGGTGATTTTGTATCCTTTTTCCTTGAGGAAAAATCATTATAGAATACCGAAAAAGAAATTTGTCCTAGCATCGCTTCCAATTCGGTGATTGGTAATCGAAAAACAGAACTTCTTGCAATGGCAAAGATATGTAAAATTAATTAGAAATTATCCAAATTTGCAATACTTTCAGATCGCGAATTCTATATTTTCATGACTTCTTTGGAGTATCTATTTTTTTTGCTGGAATAAGATTTAAAAAACAACGACTTGAATTTGAATTCATGGTAAAATTAACAAAAAATAAATATTTTTTAACAAAATAACAGCATAAAATACAGTAGTTTTCCGGTTTAACGAACATTCGATTCTGCGAACATCGCTTTTAACGAACAGTTCAAGATCAATTCGCTGCATTGATTATCTTATATAACGAACAAAAATATTTTTTTGTGCTCAGTTTAACGAACAAATAAGATTCATAATATTAATTAAAAAACTTATTTTAAGAAATTTCTTATACAAATAACTAAAAACAAAGCGGGTAGAAAAAAGTAACGCTATCTTACAATAAAAAATACAATTTTAGTTATTTATTTATCCATAAACTGGTTATTCTACATAAGTACTGCGTATAACGTACTTTTCAGTTTAACGAACGGGCCTGACAAAGTACTGGTTCGTTAAACCGGAAAACTACTGTATTATTAATTTTTAAAATTGATACTAATAAGATTTAAAAAATATCGAAGTGAATTTAATTCACGGTAAAATCGAACAAAAATAAATTATTTGTGAAAAAAAACTCTGAAAAATTTTTTAAAAGTATCGGTGTATCGACAGTAAAATATCGTCGATACCGATGTATCGGAAAATCTGAAGTATCGCCGATATATCGGTATCGGTATCGGTATTCGTTACATCCCTAGTTAAAATATATGTTTATTGTTGAAAGTCATTTCATGTCTATGGTTACTTTGTGCTGTAATTATTTAACAAGATGATTTTATTAGATGGTAAAGGCGACCGCTTCATAAACATGAGAACCTAAGTTCAACACCAAATATTACATTTTACTGAATTGGAAAATGTAAATTTGGGAAAAACGACGTTTGAAAATTAAAATTATTTTTGATGGTTAAAATTACTAATATAATTTTTAGCAATTTTTGTTGTTAAAATTACCAATTTTGATGGTTGAAATCACCAATTTAAAATAATAACAACGAAAAGAGTTATTTCACAAAAGGTACTGTATTTAAGCCAAGCAAGTCACCGCATGTATACTTTGTGCTGAGATTGTTAAGCGTCCGGTTTTTAAGCATGAGTAAACTTGTTAGAACCTAAGTTCAAAGCCAAAAAACTGCAAACAAAAAAATATTTTCAACAAACACACTTACTGCTTAAACCTTGACAGGCATCGTAGTTTTACACATTATCGATCAAACTACAATTCCATTGGTTGATTTTACTGCATTTTATATGTTGGAGCAATTCTAACCTATGAAATTGTTTAGATTTACCAATATTTTATTTTGGATGGAACTTGGCCTGAGAGACCGCGCTACCGTGCTCCTAGATGAAGGTGTTTACAATAAGGCCAGGGCCACGTAATAAGCGGCAAAAAGGCGAGCAGCAGTGTGGCAGAGCACTGAGTTTGAGGGGCAAGTGGTGTATTACTGAGCGGAAAGTTGTAAAATGGCGTTGACAATATAAAAAAATTTTTTGGATCATAAAACATAGTGAACATTTTGTTGGGACAGCATCCCAACCCGATTTGATTACAATATTAGGTTTCAATTAAAACATTAGGGACTATGCAATGTAGCGGCGGAAAAATCATATCTCCAAACTAATAGTCTGATCCGGAAAAAAATGATTAGATCAATTAACGGCGAGGATACGCTCTATAAAAATTTTGCAGCTATTTTGACTAATTTTACCGATAAAATTCTTAAGTCGTCGGGAAAATCATATCTTCCAAAGTAATATGTATTCTCATATACAAAGAATGTTTGGATGAATTAAAAATAGGCAGCTATTTTTAACACAGTGGGCACTATATGTTATTATTTAAG
Source organism: Panzeria rudis (assembly GCA_956483635.1). Classification (NCBI taxonomy): domain Eukaryota; kingdom Metazoa; phylum Arthropoda; class Insecta; order Diptera; family Tachinidae; genus Panzeria; species Panzeria rudis. The sequence continues at coordinate 122,199,577 of OY101448.1, forward strand.
ACTAATTTTACCGATAAATGTAAGAGCTTGGAAAAATACAGTACATGATGCAGCATGATTTCAATATAAGTTTTAAATAAAATACGAATTATCATTTTGAATTTACAAAATATTTTATTTAGTGCTGCTTTTTAACCGCCGATCAAGTATGTATTCTATTCATGTATGTAAGTTTGATCTCTGAAGACTGAACAATAAAATCGTAACATCAATATGCCATTTTAAAGTTCATTTTGTACCCTTTAATATGACACCACAGAGGAACATTTAGTTTAAGTGGTAGAAATAATTTTCTAATGTCGGCTTAATACATTTTCGTTGAATTTTTAAATTTTCAAGTCGCTATATTTCGCGAACCAAAAAGTATATTGAGGCAAAACTTTGCGCTAATACTAGTTAAATTTTATAAAAATCGGAAGAGAAAAATAAACTGGTTTCTTTGCTTTATTTGTTTTCACCTGTATATAAAACTTCATAATGATTTGCGCGTGCTAGGAACTCATTTCTGACCTAAGGTTTCATGGCGCAAATTTGTTTTGAATTGTCCATAGATTACGTTTCTGCTATACAATTTTTTTAGTTTTTTTCGCTCCATTCGCTCCAAATTGACCTGCTTGGCCACTTTTGAGAAATGGCCAAAGTATTCTTGATCCTTAAGCATCCTGAAATATGTGTATTTTAGTTTTCTTTATTTTTTTAACAGAATGCATTTAGCTGACAAGTGTCTATTGTGCATAGTTTTGAAGATCTCCGGTGTACGTTATTTCCATGAACATTATTGCATGACACCTAGAATATATTTTGAATTTCGTTGAAATCGAAGAGGGTTAAAATATAAACTCTTGTTTTTGTGTTAAAAATTTTCTAAATTACTCTTAACTGTCAAGCAAGCGAAATACGTACAAAAATACTTTTCTATATGGACTTCGACGCTTCTAAAAGCCAAAAGATAAACCACAGGCGATTGCTCGAATGTACATCATATAAATTTGCTATTTTTATTCTTCTGCCAGGCTGCAAAAAAGTATGTTCAGGAAATAGTTATACATATTAAAAAAAACTTTTACCCTTAAAAAATATTTTTTAGATAAACAAATTTATTTTGGAATTTTGAGTTTAGTGCCACCGTCACAACAAAAAAAAAAACACTAAAAGTTAGATGAAAAAAGCACCGAACACTAACTCTAAAAATTTTCGCGTCCAAAAGTTGAAAAAGCACTAAAAACAATGCGAAAAGCATCGAGCTGGCAAAGCTGGTTTTATTCACTAAAGATGTATTTTATAAATAACAAACATTTTCATTTTTTTTCGCAAGTTATTGCATATAAAGGTGAAATTGATGTACAAGAGACATCAAACATGCTGGTATTATGCCGTTTATGATAAAGCTGATTAAGTTATACTTTTACCGATGAAACTATTCACATCCAAAGCCTTCTAAATAAATATATTCGTATAAAAACTTACTTTAGATGAAAGGAAATAATTCCAAATAAAAAATCACATGAATCAAAAATGAAGAAGCCGTTATAAAAATACCGAGATTAGAATATGTACCTCCATTTGCTTTTTGACAGACCTTCCTTAGAAACCCTTCAAAATTACCTTTTTAGAAGGTATTTTGTCAGGCCTTCCAGAACTAGTAAACGGAAGACCTTCTCCGCAAAGACAACGTGTGTAAAAAATATATGAGTATGGAATGGAGCGAGCAGGCCTTGTTTATCCAAAATAAGGAGTACAGAGACCTTCTAGAAGGCATCCCCTTCTATTTCCAGCTGGGTAATGCTGATCGTATAACATTAAAATTATAATCAATATTTTCCCGTACGTGCACGAAGTTAACCAAACTTACCCAAAAGCTTTTTTCATTTTATGAAAATAGATTTTTTGGTTGTAGTTTTCTGGATTATGTGAAAATAAGATCATTACTACTATTTTACAAAACTATTAAGTTTGTACACCGCCATATTTATTTACCTTATTTATCTTCTCACATAACTCAAAGAATCCACAGTTAATAATCCCAAGAATACCTTTTTCTACATATGAAAGATAATTTTTGGTGAGAATTAGTAGAATCTGGATCCGTTTTCCGATACGCCTAAAGTATTTTAGCCACTCCTTACCTACATTTAAGAGACTTATTCTAAATCGTGCTGTTGAAAGCTCTGGCATATAATGCAAACATAAAATTTGAAGTGTTCGACTATCCTACTACGGAATCGCTATATCCTCCCTTCGTTCATTTTTCTTTTTCTTTTCACTTCGTTTTCTCTTTTCGTTTCTTTGATCTTTACTCAATCATACTTGTACTGTAAATACTTCTAAAAACATTTGAAACATTTGAATTTCAATTCACAGTAATTCATAACACTAAAATCACACATACTGTTGCTAAATCTCAAAGCAAAGCAAAACAAATGAAAGCAATAAACAATTTTAAGAGAATCAAATCATGTTTTGTTTCGTGAGAGTCAAGTCATTACATGAATTGTTTCCCTCAAAGGAAAGGATCGCACCTACAAAAACCAAGAAGTACTTATAAATTATCAAAATGACTTGAAACAAAAAGTCACACTTGTCATATATTTAGATTGTATGGAAGCAAAAACATATGCCGTTTTAAGATTAATATGAAGAAATTATATTTCAAAATTAATCTTAATAATCTTATTTTTTAAAAAAATTTAAAACTTTTTTAAATATTGCCTGAAAGATACTTAGGTGATACTTCTCAAGAGACACCTGGTGTTTATCAGAAACACCATCACTAAGCAAGGACACCATCCTTAAACACAAAACCGGTCTAAGAATTCCCAAGAAACTGGGACAAAAATCTCCCCAAAAACCCAGAAGTTCCCTGGACTCCCAACAACTTTTACAAAAATCTACCGAAAATCCCAGAAGTTCCTCCGATTCCCACAAACTTTTACTAAAATCTCCCCAAAATCTCAGAAGTTCCCCGGATCCTCAAATCCTTTTACAAAAATCCTTTAAATCTCAGAATTTCCTCGGATTCACACGAACTTTTACTAAAATCTCCCCAAAATCCCGGACGTTCCCCGGATTCCCAAAAACTTTCACAAAAATCCCCATAATCCCAGAAGTTCCCCGGGTTTTCAAAAACTTTTACGAAAATCTCCCTAGAATCCCAGAAGTTACCCGGAAAACAACGGCAACACTGAAAGCCGCAAAAATACCAAAACGGCAACACTCAGTAAAGGTAAAGTAAATACAAACATATCTACATAAAAACAAAAAAGGAAAAATGACACTAAACACATACAGTGGCGGCCACGAATTTGAGACACGACATTTCACTTACATACATATATATTTCCGATAATTTTTACATCTTATCGAATACATTTTAGATCCAAGTTATTTTTTCAAAGATCTTGGTAATGTTACGAAAAAAAATTAATAATAGTTTGTTACCTATGTATATTTTGTTAGGAATTTTTATTAACATATTATACAGATAAATACAAGTTTTAGCCTGGTCATGAATTTGGGACATACACAAAATACAAGTTAATTCACTAAAGTAAAGCTCAGCTTCATAGAACAATCTTAATATTTGGTGGGAAATCCTTTATTTTGGATCACAGCAGCGTATCTTCTGTGTAAACTTTCAAGTAATGTCATACAACGTTCCTTTGGAATGGCATACCAAGGTTTTTGGATTTCTTCCGATAAATCACTAAAATTTTTTGGCTTTACTGCTCGTACATGAGCTGGACACTTCAAAGCAGTGATGTTGTTTTCCTCTAAGCAACTCTTCACTAGGCGTGAAGTGTGCTTAGGGTCATTATCATTCACAAATTTTTACTTTAGAGGCATGTTGTATTCAGGGAATGGCATCACAATGCTTGTCAGTATGTTTTTGTAAATGTGCTGGTCTATTTTATTGATAATCTTGTAAATGAGACCTACACCATGCCAGGAAAATGCTGCCCTCACCATGACATTGCCACCACCGTGCCTAACCGTCTTAAGGGTGTACTTGGGGTGATGATCCAGGTTTGGAGGGCGCCATACGTACTGTTTTCAATCAGAACCGAAGCCGCAAAACTTCCTTTGGAGCATGGTGAAATAAGTATACAGGTGACCGCATAAGGGAAACAAATACAACAATACAAAAAAAAAATCGATGATGCTTGTCAAAAATATTTACGTGCTGGATGTGGATTATGCACAAAACTAGCAGAGCGAAAAATAATCAGCTGACGTATACTTATTTCATCATGCTTTGGAGCGACGGAGCGAAGTTTTTCCGTTTCGTGATAAAATTGAATTTGGTCTTAACGACTTTTGCCATACCATTTGACATTGCAAATCACACTGATTACTTTTTTATTTGGTTGTTTCGTGATACGAGCTGTCAAATGTGGTTTATATATTAAATAACTACGTTGCACACACAATTCCACACGTACGTTTGCTGCTTATGTGATACAAACACACACATATCCTCTCTATTAATGTTTGACATGTCCATTGTCCAATCATAAAATCTGCATGTTATGCATTAGTTATGCTACCATGGATATAATCGGGAGTTAAAACTACATAATGCTGCGATTTTTAATATAAAATTGTATTGAAGAACTCTTTAAAAGCAACTCCAATTTCGTCACTTATGCTAACTTCATGCCAATTTTTAATTATACATAATGCTGCATATCTTTAGTTGGAATGAATGTGTTACAATTAGGGTTCTTTTCTTCCCGCACTTTTTTGTTTCCCGGGAAAGCGGGAAGTAAAAAATAAATTCCTGGGATACCGGGAATTGAAGAATGTACTAAAATATTTAACAAAAATTTTAATTTCCGGTGTCCACTGATTTTTTTGTAAGCAAAATTAATCATGCAACTATTCTTTGTTTCAACCTGAGCTTTATTTTAAAAGTATTTCATAAGCAAACAGTGTCTAAAGAATGAGATAAAAAGCACAAAACGTAACTAATCAGAAAAGCAAAAAAGGTTCAAAGTAAAAAAAACAATATTTTTATCGAAATTTTTAGAAAACTTCGCATTTAAAAGCTATTTTTAGACCGAACAACAAAAGTAATACAAATCATTAGTAAAATCACTGATGGACTGAAATCACTTTAATTTCTGATCATTCATCAATGATTTTAACACGTGCACTCTAAAACACTTTTGTTGAAAATTAGGTCGGTAATAGTCGGCAACACTTTACCAATTATTATCGACCTAAAATTACACACTCATTTTTTGCGAACAAACTGTTTTTACTTAAAAAAGCGATTGGCTGCGTGCAAGTTTGAACCGCGACCACAAAAAGAAATTTTTGTGACGAGAACGCTGGACTCCGGTGAGTATATAACTCCGCGAAAAAGCATCGTTACAATGGCTGATAGGACAGTCTAACCAGACGCAACACGAGCCGGAAGATATTGCCTTCTCAGCATCATAAAAGAGAAACAAGAAAGTATTAGTGTTTCAATTTGTGTTGTGTTACGAATACATATGTAAAATGTGCAACACTTTTAACTGGATAAAATGAAACACCAACACGTAATTGTTGTCTCTTTCTCAACTGGCCGGCAAAAGAAGCTGATTTGGTCAATTCTGTCAAAGTTGACGTGTCTGGTTAGACTGTGATGATAGTATTTTTTCCACTTGGACTAAATAAGTTTAATTTGAAAGGTTTTTGCTTTAATAAAATAACTACAAAATCGATGTAATTTTAGACAAGGAGAAATTTTCAACACAAATTTAGAAAATATATGACCGTAAATTTGAAGTAATGTTTTAGAGTGTGGTTGTCAGAGGGCGAAACTGGTCCAAAGAGCGATTTAAAGGTTGTCTAGGATAAACTCTAGGCAAACTCAATCCTTTATTCCTTGGTATGCAATGAAAATTCTCTGGCGCTAGAAAATTTGTACTTCTATATTCTTTGTTGCAAATGGCCTTTTAATACAGTCAATGTATTAATTCTTTCATCTCACAATCGGTTTCTTATTTAAATAACACAATTTCAGTTGTTGAAGAAGGTCTTCGTCCTCGACGGAAGTTGCCCGGATAATTAATAGGGCGTTGTATAAATAAAATTTCCTTGAAAGCCTTTTTTTTTCAAAACATCACTCTCGTCTGAAGTAATATCTATTTTCCCATTTTTTTTCGTCACTAAATACATTAAAAAGACGTGCATAAAGATCTTCTGCATATCTAATTACCGTACATTTTGGTGCATATTGAAAAAATTAGGTTTTCATAAATAATCAATTAAAGAAACAACTTTTTTCTCTTCGTTTTTCAATCCAAAATAATTTGATATAGACTTTGAGCCTTTTCCCACCTTATTGCGTTTTCAAAAGTGAAATAAAGTCAACAAAAATTTGGAAATACAGTAATTGACTTTATTCCCTCAATAAAAAGGAAATAACGTCAACAATGGTTAAATTATGTCGGGCTTAAGCTTTTTTCTCTCTGTATATCGAACAGCAGCTTCGCTGAGTAAAGCTTTTTGCATAGCCGGCCTTCGGCCGGGCTTTAGCATTTTTTCCTCTCGGTATATCGAAAAGCGATTTTGTTGAGTAAATATTTTGATTTATTCCTGTCGGTATATCGAAAAGCGGATTCGCTGAGTAAAGTTTTTTACATAGAAGGCATTTGGCCAGACTTAAGGATTTTTTCCTCTCAGTATATCGAATAGCGGTTTCGCTGAGTAAGAATTCTTGCATAGCAGACCTTTAGCCTTTTGCCGGAGATTTTAACAGTAATGTTCTTGTTGAAAGCAAGCTCACGGATCCTATGAGGGCGATTGGCATGATGCCTATGAATTCTATTTTGCCTACATACTTTACAAGCACTAGCAATACTCTTTTAGATGTGATCTTCGTCAGCAACAATCAAAAAACGCTACACTATGAACAATTAGCAGCACCTATGTTTTCTACCTATAACGTACAACCGGTTATCCAAAAGCAAGCTTTTACTTTTCGTGATTTCAGCAACATTACATACATGCACTACAAAAAGAGATACACAACTAGTACGATGGGAACAAATCTATACCACATCTAATATTCATGATCAGCTACAATTCCTTCAGGGCAATATTCTTAGTTTATATAATAAACACGTTAGAATTAGAAGCAAAACGATTCGCAACAGAGACAATCCCTGGTTTACAATTGAAGCTGCTCGACTAATACAGGATCGTGATGCCGCATATGCAAGATGGAAAAGGTATAGAGCACCTGAGCTTCATGAAATTTTTTGCAGAAAGAGAAGAGCAGTAGTGTCAAGAATAAGAAGAGACAAATATGCATACTACGAAAGCAAATTTAATTCTGCTATAACCTCCAATAAAACTTGGAAAGAAATAAAGAAAGTTGGTTTGATTAATCAAGAATACTGCGAAGGGCCGAATGTGAATATTGAAGAGCTGAATAACGACTTTATCAACATACCAATGCCAGCCGTAAATCTCAATACTTACAGTCATCAAACAAATTCTGATCATGAAAACCAAATTAACAAATCTAGCTTTCAAATATTTAACCAATGACGATATAATCCCGATATAAGCCCTGTCTAACTTCCTTTTTTTCAACACCTCTTTAATACAATTATTACCACAAGTTCTTTTCCTCTTAACTGAAAATACTCAAAAATTGTGCCAAATCCTAAAACTCTCAAGGAATATTGTCCTGTAGCAATATTGCCATATCTCTCCAAAGTTTTTGAAAAACTCTTGCATAAACAAATTCTGTAATATGTTACTCATAAAAACATCTTAACTACCAATCAGTCAGGCTTTAGGCCAAAACGCGGATGCATAACAGCACTCTCTGAAGTTGCCGAAGAGATCCGGTGTATTATTGATCAGGGTAATATCGCCTTTTTAGTCCTTCTGGACCACTCGAAGGCGTTCGACACCGTCCATCACGAAATACTTTATAAGAAACTTAAACAACAATTTAATTTCTCAGCGACAGCTACAAAGTTAATATCTACCTATTTAAGCAACAGATATCAGGCTGTATTTAAGAACTCAAGATGTTCTTCATGGCTAACACTTTCAAGAGGTGTTCCGCAGGGATCGGTTCTCGGTCCGCTAATGTATATCTTGTATTCCAATGATCTTGCGACTCATATAACGTACGCTGACGATGTTCAACTGTTTATTGGCTGTAGCCCTTCGACAATATCAAACTGCGTCTCGAAAATAAACTCAGATCTTTTAAGAGTCAGTGAATGGGCAGCTGTAAACGGGCTGAGCTTAAATCCTAAAACATCACAGTGTGTTCCAATTTGCAGAGCACACCCTGTATCAGCCTAGATTTGTTTTGGGAGATTCACAAATTGAAATTGTGTCCTGTGCAAAGAACTTTTGCATAATCTTTAATTCAACACTTTATTGGACAGATCATATAAATAATGCAACGGGGAAAACCTACGGTATGCTAAGAACATTATGGATTAATCATTATTTTACTCCATTAAAGATTCGAATGTTGTTAGCCATATCCTACTTGTTACCAACGCTTTTATATGGGTGTGAATTGTTTTCTGGTTGTGGTGCTTCTGATAAGCGAAAATTGAGAACTGCGTTTAATAATATCACCAGATACGTTTTTAATCTGAGAAGGTCTGACAGCGTCTCCCAGTTTGCAAAGAAATTGTTTAACATTTCTTTTGATAACCTATTAAAATGCCGCAGTTAGTTTTCCTACACAAAATAATACACACGAAAGAACCTGACTATCACTTTAAGAAATTAATATTTGCAAGATCAACTAGAGGCAGGGTTATATTGCATATCCGATATCATTACCTAATGTCGGAACGACAATTTTTTATATACGCGGTACGGTTCTGGAATCTACTTCCACATAACATTCAAGTCACAAGCGACGCAGTACATTTTAAAAGAGCAATTTTTAAATTTTTTGACTAACAACAAAGCAAAAATTCGTTTTATTCTTTCAACTATTTAACGAATATTATTACATATGTACATTATTTATATAACTTTTATTGTCATTTTATAACATTTCAAAATTTAATGTCATACTTTATATAAATTTAAAAGATATTATATCTTATTGCACTGGTGACATTCTCTAATAAACAAACAAACAAAAAAAAGGCTTAGCGATTTTCTCCTTTTGGCTAACCGAATAGCGGATTCGCTTAGTTAAGATTTTCTCTTTGGGTGGGCTTATGGGTTTTCTTCTCAGCGTTTGTCGAATAAATATCTCGCAATAGTGACCACTGGCTCAGCAGAAAATCTTAGCTCAGCGAAGTCCCTTTTCGATATACTGATAATTTTCGATATACTGATAATTTTCGATATACGGATAATTTTTGCCAGAACGCTGATGAAATGATGTAGCGGCTGTCTGGTTAGATATGCTAATATTCCAGTCTTACACTGCAAAGATCGCAACTAGTCCATACATGAGTGTAAGGACTACTCCATAATGGACCTGGACTAGATCAATAATTTTTGCATCGCAATAATATATTTGAATAATTCAAATAATGAAGAAAAGCCGAAATAATAACTTTCAACTTAAACCTATTCAGTTCAAATAAAATTACGTATAAAAAAATAGAAATGTTTTATGCTCAATACGTCTACTTTAAAGTGACCAAGCACTGCCAAAAACTCAAGAATTTTTCTAATAGAAACAACCAATTTATTCTTCCGCTCACTGTGTGCTAAATGGCATAATCAACAAATTTCGTGCTGCACGTTTAAACACGAAAACAAGCAAATCTTCGAAACTGACCAACAACAGTAGTTGGCTTTTGTATGATTCTGAAAATTTAAATGCAAAATAAACTGCCTTCAACTATTTTTGTTACCGTAAATACTGCCACTGATGTTAGTGATGATACTGCTAGTGGAATAGATAAATAAGAAAACAACCCCAACATTCATAATTCGTATTTTACTCTTGACCACATTTAGTAGGTGTTAAAATGGTAGGAAAGAATTACAAATTGGCGTGTGCTAGAAAAACAGGTTATCATTAACGCACATTAAAATAGTCACACCTTTTCTTTTTGTATATTCGCTCGGCTTGTGTCAACAAACAATAATGGTGCAATTTGCAGCGTTGTCAACTTTTAAATTTCAAAAAGCGCTGAAACAAGCATTAAATCAAATTGGGTGATATGAATAAAAATAGTATTTGCTTTTTACTTAAAAATTTGTTTTAAAACACAAAATTCTGGAAAATATTGAATATAAAACTAAGAATTTTAGGTTTCACAAAAAATTTTTAAGTAAAAATTAGTTACTTTTTTTATTCATACTACCTATTGTTTCAATTTACTTATAAAATTTCTTTTATACGGCCATGTCAAAGAGTTTAATTCCATTCGGAAATGGAATTCAACCTACCCCATTTTTATAGCAGCTGGTGTCTAAAAAAGAAAACTAAAATACGCAAATTTGTCAGGTGTGTCCAGACTGTTGCGGTATGCTCCAGCTAGGACTTAACATATTAGGGTGGATTGAATTCCGTTTCCGAACGGAATTGAACTCTGTGACATGGTCGATAGAGTAGTTTCGGAATGTTTTTGGCAAGGCCTGGATTTTTACCCTCTCCGATTGTAATGAAATTGACATATATGTATGAATATTCTACTCTTAAGGGGTCGGGACACGGTCAAAATGCTTGACAAGCGTGCTAATAGCATGAGTGAAAATTTGTTATTATGTGTGGAAAATCAAAAAATTTTCATTTTTGACATGCTTGTTGTCACATGCTTGTGCATGTATAGTGTTAACCCATCAAGCCTGAACAAATTTTCTTTATTTAGAGAAATTTCTATTTTTTACCAAACATGCGAACAGCACAAAATCAAACTAAAACTGAATACTTGATAGGTCATCAAGCATAAAAATGTTACACAACAAGTACACGTACAGGATTTTGACATAAAGCATGTTGACTGTGTCCAGACCCCTATTTGATAGCCGTCTAAACTTGGGCACCTCGGCATTTTTGAGAAAAGATCGTCATATTCAAGATTTAATAACTTTAGAGCGCATAGCCAGATATTATTATCTTTGGTGTCATTCGAAATATTTTACTCTCCTCTTAACAAGTGTTGATTACAAAGGGCATAGCTTTCCTGCTACAAGAGCCTCTAAATTGCCAAAGTATGCTTTATCCTTAAATATACTGAAAAAAATGCTTTTTTAGTTTTTTTATTATTTACAGAATGCAGTTCGTAATACATACAATCCAAAAAGATATCGAAATGACACGGGGGAACGGAACGCAGATTACCAAAGTTGCGAAACGGAGAAAATTTCGATTTAAATCGTAATGCAGAATAGTGGTGAATGCTTGTTAAATAATACACGTTTTCGACGTACGGTATAGGGTAAAAACAAAAATGTTCGACATGAAAACAAGGGTTTCGATCTTTCACCTCTCCAATTTTAATGAAAATCTACACATATGTATCTTCTACACCGGCGTGCGCGTAACAAAACAAATAACTATTTTGATATAGACCTCTAAACTTGGCCATCTCCGCCATTTTTGAGAAAAGTTCGTCATATTGAAGACTGAATATCTTTAGAACGCGTCATCGGATATAAATAAATTGTATGTCATTCGAAAGGCCTCAGTCTCCTCTTAATGAATGTTGATTAAAAAGGGTATATCTTCCTGTTACAAGGGCCTTCAAAATCCCAAAATATTATTTATCCTTAAATATCCTGAAAAATAGTATTTTGATTGTTTATTTATTGTGTACAATTTTCAAGATGGGATGAAAACAGAGTCAAAAGATACATTTCTTTCTTTATGATAACTCTATAATTTCTATGCAAATTGTATAAGAAAGGTTTAAGTACACTTTTTGTAAATCCAAGACAAGGACACACCAAATGAAAAAAAAATTTATCCTGAATATCCTGAAAATTTATGTTTATTATCTCCTGTTTTTTTTTACAGCATATAGCAAACTAATCTGTCGCCATTGTGTAAAAAATAAAATTCGAGATTTTAGGAAATACTACCGCTACGATTGTTTTTATTGCTATTGCTTTCACAATTTTCATAGAAATTATCGATTTAGGTTTAACTGAATTACTTTTAAGTTAAAAAGTCAGTAACGTGATAGTCAGAAAGAATTAGACAAGATCGATATTCCAAGCAACAAGGAAAATTTAACATCAATTAACTTGCAACCTACAAGAAGATGAACTGAGATCACATTCAACTCAGGCATATAATAAGTGGTGATAAACAGAGATAACATGACCATTAATGATGAGAGTGCAGACATTTCTAAAAACAACGTTGTTCTGTTTTGCCGAGTATGTTGAGAATTGAATGCGAAAATTCACCACTGTACTATATTCCACTCGACAGAAAATATATAATGTAAAAACTAAATTAAACACAATTCTATGTAAAGTACACAGAATCACTTGAACAGGCTCTCAATTTTTCATTAAAAATATATTTTAAGAATTACACTGCCTTACAACAAAAAGGTTTAAATTTTCTAATGCATTTTTTACGGTGATTCGGATGTGCTAAACACGAAAAAATAAAAAAAATTGTTTCAGCCATTGTCCAGATAACGGTACGTTTGTGTTTTTCGCTGCAGATATACAATTTATATGGGCATTTCCAGGAAAAAGTCCACTTTTCGTAACGTAACGCCAACAGGCAATTAAGCTGTATTTTAAAGAAACCCCAATTTTTTTTTATTCTTCGTATCTTGTAGCCCTGACTAATCACTATATTCTACACTAATTTTTAATGTCAAATAGTCCAATACAGCCAGTTCAGTTTCATCGGTAATGCTATCTTAATGCCAAGTTTTCGTTATGCATAAGGCCCTTAAAAATTTAGTTTAAAAAAATTTATTTTCACAAAAATTTAATTGAATTTCATCAACTAAAAGTAATCATTACATGCCTAATTACAATTACAACTATATATAATTGTAATGGCAAAAAGACAATTACAATCAGATGTAATTTGTAAATTAAATCTTTCCAATTACAATTACATGTAATTGTAATTGAAAACTTTCAATTTCAATTACATTTTGTAATTGCAATTAAATTTGTTTCAATTACAATTACATTTTTGTAATTGTAATTGAAAAATTTTCAATTACATTTATATGCAATTATATTGAAATAAATGTAATTAAAATTGCCAAAGTCTGACCACAACAAAGTTGATGAAGTTTTTGCAGTTGTTCTGCCGGCATCATGTCATGTTCAAGTCGATGGCTCGTGAAGACGTAGGGTAAATAAAAGCAAAATACATTTGTACTCACTGAGAGTGAATTTTTACTTCTTTCCTCTATTTGAAAACAATAGTTTGGTTGAGTGGTTGCTGCGTTGGATTTGAAACCAGAAGGAGCTTAGTTCGACCACCAGATGAGATTGAAATAACAAACAGCAAGTAAAAATTAAAAATTAATAATAATAATTACGAAAGCGAAATTAATAAGTATTCAACATTAGTAGGTGGCCTATTTGGAACAAACGCATTTATCCGCCATTCTGTTCAATCCAAACCGCACATTTTTTCCATTTTTTAATTAAATGTTTTAATTAAATTTTTAATTGTTAGTGTTAAATGTTTAATCAAAAATGATTTAATTAAATTTGGTATTAAAAATTTAATTGATACTAGCAATTCGTTTACTGGAACACAATTAATTAATTTTTTAATTACAACAACGAATTTTTTAATTGAAATCATTTTTTTTTCTGTGAGTATTTGGTTTCGGTATTGCGAAAGACCAAATGCAAAATATCTTAGCTTTTTGTAAAATCCAACAACAAAATATACAGAATTGCCGTTAGATTTCAGAAATAAGCTACGATATTTAGCATTTGCTTTTTTGCAAAAACATTTTCACCGAACTCTTAATATCGCCATTATGCTTCTGGAAGCAGTAAAACCGTTTCATTCGTTTCACATGCGATGTTGTGTATCGCTTCCGAGGATGCTCAAAAAGAAGGCAGATATCTGTCGGTGTTCATATTGTTTCAAGTACGAAAGTAGTCGGCCTTTTACATTTATTCAACACAAACTTAACAAAACCATATTCAGTAACATTCAGTATAACAACACAAAAAGCAAATGAAACAAAACTAAAAGTTTATTGCAGAATCCATTTTTATCTTATTTCCTAACATATACAGTTGCATTATATATGTTTCTTTACATGTTTTCCTGTATACTGAACAAATTTATTTAAGTTTTTTAAATTTTCTGTCGCATTCTGCCAATGTCAAAGCAGTAGGATTTCTGTTAAAAAACAAACCAAAAAAGTTAAAGTTAAGATATTTTGACACAATTTAAACATTTCTAACTAAAGCCCCGTGGGCTTTTTACTTTAATTCCATTCGTGTGATCTTGGCGCCATATTTCATATTTTTTAGGTGAATGTATTTGTACATCAACAATTTTTTCTTAACGTACATAAATACTACTTTTCTGAAATTTCATTTCTATATTTAAAAATAAGTTCATCACAGGGAATCCAGACTTCTATATCTTTGTCTATCAAATTTAAAGCTGATATCGTTGAGTTGCAAGAAACTTTACAAAAAAGGGTAAAAAGTCAACAAAATTAAAAAAGTCGCAAAAGACGGTGGATAAAAAAGTCTTACAAAAAGTCGCAAACCCTTAAAAAAGGGTCAAATTGCGACTTTAGCCGGGCGAACGGTAACCCTGGTAACATTATAACTTTCAACAAAGTAGGTTAAAAATTATTTTCGCACGCATTGTTTCAAATAAAGACATTTAAAAACTCTAAATACATTTAAAGCATGCTCTCTTTCAACATTTCTAACTTAGTGCATAAAAGAAAGAGAGAGAGAGAGAATGATGTATAATAAAATGCTATTTGATTGGTTCGTATTTTAACGATGATACAATTGGATGGTGCAATAAGACGAAGATAAATGATTTGTGCGCATTTTTGATGCTTCGAAAGAAGCGCAATTTTATGTCAAAAACAAGAGCTACCGAGTGGGATATCAGGAACAAAAATCATGAATTTTCGAAGCAGGAGAAACAGCAACAACCAGCATTCTTCGCTTAAAAGCATGCTTCGGCCGAAGCAATAGCTTTTGCTACATATATTTTCAGATCATTCATATATTTTCAGATCAGTCATCCACTATTCATCCATGTCACAGAGTTCAATTTAGTTCGGAAACGGAATTCAAATCACCCCATTTTTGTAGCAGCTGGTGTCTAAGAAAGAAAAGTAAAATACGTAAATTTGTCAGGTGTGCCCAGACTGTTGGCGGCGTTGGTATATTAGAGTATGCACCGGCTAGGGCTTGTCATCTTGGGGTGGATTGAATTCCGTTTCCGAACGGAGTTGAACTCTATGACATGGCCGATTATATTCAAATGCCTATGTGCAGCATAATCTGCATTTAAAATAATTTTGTTTCCTTTCTGTCGTAAATTTGTTTTTAATTGCGTTTCATACACATTTTCGTTTAGTTCCTAAATTCCCCCATATTTTAACGATTGTACACTCTAACTCTATCATTTATAATCCGATTTTCAAAATTTTTTTTTTGTTTGAGAGGTGCTTCTTACAGTTTGATCCTATACAACTTTTTTTGAAAATCGGAGGGATAAGTTGTCCCCCGATATATTGGTGATCGCTTATCGTATTTTTTAATGAAACCTCTACAACATATAAAAACATGACACTATGCGTTGTGCAAAAACAAAGAAAATGTTTTATTTTTCATTCAAGAGCTCCTCGAAAATAAATGCTTCTAACAATAATTGTTATTCCAATTGTTGTTAGATGCAATTTAAATAAGAGATAATTCTTCACTTTTTTTATTTAGTGGCATATGTTTTATCTTAAGGGACAGCAATGTATCTAACACTTTGCTATTGGCTATAATTCACCACAGAGCGTTAAGCCAAAACATGCAAATGTGATTAATTTATCAGCAGAGTGGACTAGTGAAGTGAGAAATATTCTTGTTTTCACTGCCACTTAGACAGACTCTTACCAAAAACAAAAAAAACCAAAAAAAAAAATAGTTTCTATGTGCAGATTAATTATTTTCCGCCTTAACCTCTTCTCAAAAATAGTTTCCAAGTTTTCAATTATCACTAAAAAGGCACTGAATGTGTTTTGATTCATTTTCATGTTCATTATCTTGCAATTCCTCCGACCACTTCACTAAACTCAGCAGGATTGGCGCTCATCTGGTAAAATTAAATAAATTGCGTTACTTGAGTTCATGCCACCCTCGATGTATAACGATAAATCTCTTAATCCTGTTGAGTTCTGGATTATAATATAATTTTCTAGTCTTTTTTATCTTAAGTTATTTGTGCATTTCGTTTGCATTTCGATGTATTATTGGCCATATTCTTTCATGCTTTTGTGCATTCTGGTGTTCAGAGTGTCTGCATTGATCTGTTTACAATTTTAGTGGTTTGTTGGTATTTAACGATCTAACCTCATGTTTGCCTCATACTGCAAGTTCTTCGGAGTATTTTTGAACCTATTGCATGCTGTATCTAAATTTTAAATATTCTTTTAATTTGTTTAAATTTACATAAGCTCTGTGGGAGATGTCTCATTTTATGTGGATTTTAAAAGCTTATTGGCGCCAACTTAAAGAAGTTTCCATTACAAAGAAAACAAGTGGAAATTTGTTCGCAAACAATAATTAAATATATGTCTGAAGTAGGAATATAAACAATTGAAAATTTTAAAAACAGTTTAAATCACATTAATGACGTGCTAAAGAATATCTGCCTAAAAGTGTATTAAAATATATTGAATATACTTTTGTGGAGAAAGCCATCTAATTAATGTACATACCTATACATTAATCAAATATTGAAAGGTTTTATAATTTAAGTAAATTTCTCGATCAAACCAAAATTGGTAATATGTAGTTTCCGGGAAAAACAAAATCGCAATTTTGGGAGCCCTATATTTGACGATCCAGAGGAAAAGGGACCTTCGATATGTTGATGGAATAATATGATATATATTTAACCTTAAAAATATATAAAATTAAATTTTTTTGGGTGATCCCTTCATGAATGGCAGGGATATACCTACACCGAAAATAAAAGAGCCAACCTTGCATTTCATCCCGGATGCTGTTTTTAGGGTTCCGTATAACAAAAGTGTAAAGTAGAGATGGGCGCGTGTCGAAATTTTCCAACACGACACGACGCGAACACGAATAACTGGATGTTCAACACGTACGAAACACGCACGGCAAAATTTTTCAAAACACGAAACGACGAAATCAAATCCGAAAACAAAAAAATACAGATTTTTCTTTTATTTTAGCGTTTCATGTTCTATTTGTATTTTCATATTTTTGTTAAGAAACAGTAGCATATCGATATTTTCGCTCAATAATCTTGTACGGCTTAAGAGTAATCAAAAAGTGGAGCTACATATATCTAACACCTGTTTGGCAACCTTCTGCATTCATATATGTATATTTTAATCCTAAAATCGTTTCGTGTCTTTTTCGTGTCAAGTTTGCTCAACACGACAAGACCCGAATACGATCGACATTAGATTTTCTGTCACAAACACTTCGTGTTAAGAAAAAAACACGACACGCTCCCATCTGTAGTGTAAAGGAATCCTATTGTTTTCGCTACGCTGTCCGTCTGTATGTCTGTCCGTCTGTCTGTCAAGGCTGTTTTCTAGGGAACCATAAAAGCTACGGACCTGAAATTTTCATAGAATATGTAAAACTTTTGCCGCTACAACAACATCGCTAAAACGCAAAGTATCTCCAAAACTAAAGAGATCGCCAAAAAACTAAATAAAACGCCAAAAACCGAAATAAGTCGTCACAACGAAAAAAAGCTCTACAACACAAAAAAATGGCTAAAACTAAAAATATCATCAAAAACGAAAAAATCTTTAAAAAAGAAAAAAATCACCAAAACAAAAAAAAGCGCAAAAACCAAAAAATAAAAATAGCGCAAAAACTACAAACATCACCAAAAACAAAAAAAAATTTACAAAAGGAAAAAAAGTGTCAAAACAAAAAACAAATCGCTTAAACTATAAAAATCACAAAAAAAGAAAAAAATCCCCAAAACCAACGTCAAAACTGAAAAAAGCGCCGAAACTAAAATCAATCGCTAAAACTAAAAATATCGTTAAAAAGCGAAAAAAACGTTAAAACAAAAAAAGCCAAAACCAAATAAACGAAAAAATTGTCATAACCATAAAAACCGCTAAAACTAAAAAATCACGAATAATTGAAAAAAATGCCCAAAACCGGAAAAAGCACCAAAACGGGAAGAAATCGAACAACTAAAATAAATCTCTAAAACTAAAAATATCGTCAAAAAGTGAAAAAACGTCAAAAAATACCAAAAACCAAAAAATCGCTAAAGCTAAAGATATCGGCAAAAAACCAAAAAATTGCAAAAAAAACGAAAAATCGCCAGAAAAATTTAAAAAATTGAAAAAATCGCGAAAATAAAAAAGCGCCACAACCAAAAATCGCCAAAACTAAAAAAATCTTCGAAAAACAAAAAAAAAAATCCAAAAAAAATCGTTAAAAACAACGAAAAATTCTTATAAAATATTAAAA
This sequence comes from Panzeria rudis, assembly GCA_956483635.1. Lineage (NCBI taxonomy): Eukaryota > Metazoa > Arthropoda > Insecta > Diptera > Tachinidae > Panzeria > Panzeria rudis. The sequence goes on from OY101448.1 coordinate 122,218,186, forward strand.
TTAAACAAAAAAGCATAACAAAACAACTGCCAAAATGAAATAAGGGGCAAAAACGAAAAGGAATATACATATTTGTATTCGTACAGAACCCTTCGTGTGCGAACCAAAGTCGCACTTTACTTAATTTATTTATGTTTTTTTTTGGTTTTTTTCGTTTTGGTGAATTTTTCCATATCTGCCTTTTTTCGTTTTTTGACGATATTTTTAGTTTTAGCAATTTTTTAGGTTTTAGTGCTTTTTTTGTACATGAATTTTTTTGGTTTTTGGCCTTTTTTAGTTTTTTGCAATCTTTGTAGTTATGGTGATTGTTTGCGGTTTAGCGATATTTTTAATTTTAGTGATTATTGGCCGTTAAGCTTTTTGAAAATTTTCTAATTTTTAAATTTTTTTTAATTTCAAGAGTTAGCTTTTTACGGTTTCCAAGATACAGCAAATTGTCTAAATTAAATAGTCAAAATTAAGTTAATTGATAGAGCACTAGGGTATTCACTGGAATAGAGTTTTGTTTGCTCGATTAATCGAAAAACTAAAATCAAATACTGTTCGATCAAACAAAAAAATTCAATTTCGAGTAAAGATTTATTCGAGTAATTCAGGTTGATTATTCGAATAACTCGATTAAAAAAATTTTATGTAAATTTTTATGAGTGTTTTCAGATTTCTCAATAAAAACTGGCAACATTTTTAAAATTATATGAAATTTGATATTCAACTCAAACGTTATTTCACATAAATAAGACCGCATGATCAAAGAAATAAGCAGATTATGCAGTAACCAAATTTAAATATCTTGCACAAAAGTTCGGAAATATAAGCATCAAGCAAAAATTATTTGAAATAAAGAAAAGATTTCGAGAACAACTAGTTAACTAGATTTTTCTATTAAAGTATCGAATGTAATCTAACGGCGGAATTCACTGAAAAATTAAAAGCATTCACAAAATCAAAGAGAAAAAGAATGACTTTTGTCATATCAAATAAATATTTATGCATCTAGAAAAAACAAAGAATTTTTCCGATAAATTCGAAGTGCTTTTGAATTCAGTTTTCTCAATTTCTCCAGCGTCTACGATTAGTGAAATATCATTGTTAATAACGGGAAAATTGTTTAATTGAAATTATATCTATGAAATAAAGAAAAAGCATAATATTTTATAGGATTAAATGTATTGATTTTGTTCGATTTCCTGGTGCAAAAATTTCTCAAAGCGAAACATTCGAATAGTGAAAAATATCTTTAAATGAACAGTTTATTTATTTATCTTATTATTAATGTTGGAGTATTGTTTTTTCTTTGGTTTTGATATTAAAGTAGCGCCACTTTCGGAAGCCGCTACAACTCCATCGTCAGTGCTTCCGTATATTTTGCGTATCATCCCTTGGCTCTGTTGAATGTGATTTTAATTCTTATATCTACAACTTCCGAAAGTGGCGGTACTCGTTTGTTCCTTTGAATATTAATAATGCCCAATTATTTCTGAACATTAGCCTAACAATCAATTTGGATTTCACAAGGAAATATGTTCGAAATAATAATATGTAGTAATAAATAATTAGCTACTGGTTTGATTTTTTCACATGTTTACATGTTCATATATCATCATCATCATTCAGCTCTACAACCCGGGGTGGGTTTTGGCTTTCTCCACAACTCTTCTCCATTCCTCTCTATTTCTAGCATGGGTGCGCCAATTCCGTAGTCCCATTGCTCTAATATCATCATCAATATTGTCAATTAGGCGCTTGCGTGGCCGGCCTTTATTTCTTGAAATTTGTGGTGTGTAGTCCAGAACAAGCTTTTGCGCCCGGTTTTCATCCATCCTTAGTACATGACCTATCAATCTTAGTCTTTGCGCTTTAATGTATTTTACTAAATCCTCGCCTTGGTTTAGCTGTAAGAGTTCTTCATTGCTCCTTAGGAAATAATCTCCCCTTTCATTTCGTCTTGGCCCAAATATTCGTTTGATCAACTTGGAAAGTTGGAAAATGGCTCGTTTCAACTCAGACCGTTAATTAAGCCCACCATAGATAAAAATATAGGACCACCTCATCCTCCAATTCCATTTAGTTTTGTTCGCCCATGTGTTTTTTATACTCCATTGAGTACAAATGTATCCATATGGCATCATTCTAAAAATCCACTTTGGAGTCAACTTTTTGGAAAAAATAAAAAAATTTAAATTTATTAAAAATATTTAAGCCCGAATAGTAACAAAATTGGATTTTTAATGCCTGAATTGGAAAACTTGTACCGAAAGGGTTAATTTTTGTCCACAAAAATTTGCAAAAAGCCGAGTAAATTCAAAAATTTTCGTATTAACTCGAATAATTTTTAGCGGTAACTCGAACGAAATCAAACTTTAACTCGATTGTTCGAGTAATTTATATACTTCAATTTCAATTAATTGATTAATCGCACAATGTAACAGTCGATTAAAATGAATACCCTTTAATTTTTATTGTTTTAGATTTCAGTCCTAATTCTATTCTACAGACTACACCAATTAACACTAACTTTGTAAATTTAAAGTGTCTATATCTAAGTGTCTATATATTACATTAGCATTTCAACATGTTTCGTTGCTCGTTTTAGAACACCCTTTAATTTTTAACTGTCATATATATGTTGTTGTAGCAGCAAAAGTTTTACATATTCTGTGCAAATTTCAGGTCCGTAGCTCTTATGGTTCCCGAGAAAACAGTCTGTGACAGACAGGCGGACAGCGTAACGACAACAATAGGGTTACTTTACACGTTTGGTGTACGGAACCCTAAAAAGCGCTAAAATGAAAAAAAACGAAAAAATCATTAAAACGAAGAAAAGTGACTAGACCAAAAAAAATCGCTAAAACTAAAAAAAATCACCAAAAACCAAAAATATCCCCAAACCGAAAAAGCGCCAAAACTAAAATAAATTGCTTAAACTAAAAATATCGTCAAAAAGCGAAAACAAATGTTGGAACAAAAAAACACCAATACCAAAAAACCGCCAAAACTAAAAAAATCGCAAAAAAAATAAATTAAAAAAAACGAAAAACCGCAAAGAAAAACTGAAAAAAACGAAAAAATCATTAAAACGAAGAAAAGTGACTAACCCAAAAAAAATCGCTAAAACTAAAAATAAATCACCAAAAACCAAAAATATCCCCAAACCGAAAAAGCGCCAAAACTAAAATAAATTGCTTAAACTAAAAATATCGTCAAAAAGCGAAAACAAATGTTGGAACAAAAAAAACACCAAAACCAAAAAACCGCCAAAACTAAAAAAATCGCAAAAAAAATAAATTTAAGAAAACGAAAAACCGCAAAGAAAAACTAAAAAATCACCATAATGAAAAAATCGCAAAAGAAAAAAAAAAAACAATTGTAAACTGTAAGGAGAATAAAAATTTTCTTAAAAGCTTTCTTTTAGTTAATAATATTATCTACAACTCCATTAAACACATTTAGCTGTAAATTGTACAATTAAAAAAATGATAGCTTTTAAGAACAAATGTAACGTGCGTCACGTAGCATGCGTCACAATGGGTTCACGGTGTTTGATAAAAAACGACAAATTTGTTTGCTTGCATATAAGTTATTTCAGAATTCTCTTATATTCCTCTTTTTTGTGAATTGATTTTGTGTGCTTTGTTATGCAATATTCACTAAAAATTACGAAAACACCCTTCAACTTTCAAAGCTACTTCCACTTTTTTAGCGTGCGTCACAAAACTTTGTGATCAATTATTTCGCAACAAACAGCTGACAAAAAATTATATTTTATGCAATTGCAAAGTACAATTAAGTTTTATAAATTTAATTGCACTTTCTAACTTTTATAGAAAAAATCGAAGCAAGGTTTTTTTTAATTTGCACTTTTTCAAATTATTCGAGCCCTCTCGGGGATCGCGACCTTGTTGTGGTGAGACAGCTTAGTAGGTGCAACGTTCCTGAGAGCAATGCCGGCGGTAGCTTTGCTACTGGCAGGGCCTCCTTTGCCGGTAAGGTCAATGGAGAGCATCTGAAGCTAACAGCAATCCAAAACATTAGGCGACTTATCTGGGTGGTCTCCTACCAACTAGACGTCCCGGGATGTAGGCAAGAAAGCAACTTCAATAATCTTCGCTTAGCAGCCGACCTCAGACTTATATTTCTGAAGGTCAGATTAGTGGCTACAGCTGGCAGCCCCAGTACCAGTCTAGGATGCTATGGGCTAATCACCCGTACTTCCAAATTATACTCAGTGATTAATGAAACGGAACGAAATAATATCCAACGGAACTGTACGACGACGACTATAGGCATGAAAACACGGAAACGATTTGGAACCTGGAACATTCGAAACAATTGCAACGAGCACAAAACTGCCTCCGGCTTAACGCTTCTTTACTCCGGCAAGTCATCAAATCAACGGAGAGAGAGCGGTGTAGGACTCCTCTTATCGAAGGAAGCTAAGCAAGCGCTCATAGAATGGCAACCGCATGGCGACCGTATAATTGTTGCTAAATTTAAAACTAGAGCAAGAACACTCACGTGCATACAAGTAATGGGAAATCATGCTATAAGCTTAATGAACGACAATAGGGAGCGCTTTTTCGAATTTTGCAACACCACGCGTCTTATAATAGGCGGCAGCCTCTTCCCGCATAAGAGTATCCACATGGTCACCTGGGTATCTCCTGATCACGTCACTCAAAACCAGATTGACCATATTGCCATCAGCAAAATGTGGAGACACTCGCTCTGTGACGTCCGAAATAAAAGAAGTGCAGATATGGCTAGCGATCACCACCTGCTAATTGGTGAGTTGCAAATAAAATTAGCCGCAGTCGCCAAACTTGCCGACCCATCAACGCACAACCAATACCAAGCCCCCCTTGCTGCTAAAACTGCTAATCTACCATCAGCTGTAGAAAATTTCGACCCCAATGCATATTGGAACCAAGTGAAGTCCGCCTTCACTGACGCAGCTAAGTCACAGCTAAGTGTCGGGACATATTAACGTCCACAAAGTCCTTGGATCTCCGAGCACACCTGCGAACTTATAACAGATTGTAGAGATGAAAAAGAGAAGGTCAACAGAGCAAGAACAAGACACGAGAAACAACGCGGACAAGCTACCTACAGCATAGCCAACCGTAGAGTTAAACGCAGCGCCAGAGACGACAAGTAAAGGTGGTTAGATAATCTTACTGCGGAATCCCAAAGAGCCAGCTAAACGCACCGGCAGAAAGATCTATACCGAATCGCCAGAACTATTGCTGGACGCGCACACGCCAACACCGTGCAAATTAAAATCAAGTCGGGTGTTCGACAAGGCTGTCTGAATCCGTAAGTGCAGAACAGGGTATCACATTTGGTCTGCAAAACAAGCTTAGTGAACTTGATTATGCGAACGACATTTGCCTGTTATCGCATACCTTCTCCCAGATGCAGGAGTCGCTGCGAAATATCGCATCGCACGCAGCTGAAGCGGGTCTCTCGATAAACAGCACTACTAATTTTTCATTTCATTTTTCATTTTCATTTTTCATTAGAAGACGCCAGCATAGAAGAAGTTCAAAGTTTTTGCTATTTGGGAAGTTACATATCAAATAACGGCGGTAGCCATCAGGATGTAAAATACAGACTTACCAAAACAAAACAAGCATTTGGTACACTCAACAAAATTTGGTGATCGGCGAACATTTCACTTCGAACGAAAATGCGCCTGTTTAACTCCAATGTAAAGTCAACTCTGCTGTATGGCTGTGAAAGTTGGAACCTTTCCACTAGCGACTCACAAAGGCTTCAGGTTTTCGTAAACCGCTGTCTCCGGCGCATTCTTCACGTATTTTGCCCAGAAACAATATCTAATATTGAGCTGTGGTTCCGAACCGCACAGCCGCCTATATCCGAAGACATCATGTGCCGGATATATAGATGGCTTGGCCACACGTTAAGAAAGCCAGCAGACGACATCACAAGGAAAACCGTGGACTTCAACCCACAAGGCAGTAGAAGATCTGGACGTTCACGCAACACTTGGAAGAGGCATATTATTGCCGAGCTAAGAAGCTGCGGAAGAAGTTGGAGCGAATATAATCGTCTAGCTTTAGATAGAGCTCAATGGAATTGTTGAATTTGTTTATTACGGCCCTATATTCCTCCTAGAAATTAAAGGATTAAGTATATATATAAGTTATTCGAAAACCGGTTTAGCGGTTATTACTTTGGGTTAGATTAAGATTTGCTTCTGAAATTTTTTACGCATAAATAGGGTATTAATTAACACTTTTTCTAAAGTAACTTGAAAATTTTGCTGTTTTGAGATATGAGTTTTACATTAAAAGAGCGAGCGATACGTATGTATGTATGCACATAAAGGATTTGAATGCTGTAAGTTATTGAAAGTGATAAAATCTTGTGAATATATAAAGGCCTTGTTGCAATTACTCGGTAAACAAGATAAAACCAAAAATTTGTTTCTGTGCTCATTCTCTTGCTAGGCACCATAGCTTTGCATCCTAGAGGAATTTTTTGATAAATTCTAGTATTTTGGAAACAATTATGCTACGTATTGAAGTAGAAAACTCCAAAAACCATAAAATTTGAAATATGTTTAAACTTAAAAGTCGATTTATTCGATATATTGTTTTCGTGGCTTACCGAGTTATTGCACTAAGCCTCGCATATGTATTTTGATTAGTATGTATGTATGTATACTGTTTATGTGTATGTATGTATACTGTTTATTCAGCTAATCAACAGTTAATCTCTTTATTGACAAGAACTTTTTTGAACAAACACAACCCGTGAAGCGATTAGCTTGTCTGCGGAATAAACCCAGGATCTATGGCGGGAATGGAGCCCACGACCTCTGTACTGACAGGGTGGCATCGCTACCACTCAGCCACAGGGGCATCGTTTATTTTATGTAATAACTGTGAATTTATTAGTTATTTTATTCATAATAAATTATTATTCTGGTTATAAAGCAGATTTAAAATTTCTTTTATTAGCCTCGCAAAATATGTTTTTTTTTTACTTTTGATGAATTTTTGACGATATCGAATAATTATTTTGCCGTTTTTGACGACTTTTCGCTCGGAATTTGACGAATTAATCCCTATTTCATATGGCAACTATAAAAAATAGTGTCTGCCACATTTTGTTTTGAGTTCTCTTCTCAGAAATCCCTTTCACTTGATACCCATATTATGTAGGTATATAAAAAATAAAGACCCTCCGATTTGTGGTGGTGAGTTTTGAGTTAAAACCATCTCGATATTTCTTTCTTGTAAGCTTATTGTAAGTTTATTTATGGATGATACAAAATATAAGTATATCCCTATTATTAGCTATCTGAGACGTTTGAAGTACATACATATGTCCGATGAGGTGATGGTGATGTTTTTTCTGAGGTGGATTCCAGGACACCTGGATTGATTCTGATTAGTTGGTTACATACATAGTGTTCATTTAGGTAAATTTCTTCAAGGATTCATGCAATTTATACAATGATTTCATAAACAAAAAATCTGATATTTCCGCATGGCAACAATAAATTTTTTATTGTACAATAAAATTGATTTCATAATAAATTTAATCAACAACTGAAATAAATAAATCACAATTTCTGCGAATATAAACAATATAAATTGCGCTGTTATCATCAATGTAACAATTTGATCTCATTCTCATGTATCGAAATACATTGAATATAGAATGTGGTATTTTTAATGACCAAATGTATCTTATCATTTGAATTTAGCCAGAACGATTTATTTTAATTCTTTAATGGCTTGTTTTATACACGTATGAATAGATAATACTCATACTCGTACAACATGTTCATATATCAAATTGATTGTTTATTTACAAATAATTGGAATGAAAACGTATCTGTGGCTGAATTTTTCAACAGGAACAATTTTCTACCACATCAAACTAACACCTAATCAAAAATCATCATAAAAATCAAACAAATTTCTTAATTAAAGTAATAAATTTACGTTAGAATAATTATTTGTTTTTAAGTTTCAATCATGTTTTCCCTTTTCTCCTTTATTTTATATCCCCTATTGTTTCAACCTAATAGCAATAAAACGCATGAAAACAATTTAAAAGAAGTGAAACGGATATGTAGAACATTTTTGAAATTTTTTAGATATTTAAAAATAATTACGTGTAGAAAATAAAATATGTATGTATTAATCGGTTGTGCATGAAAAAATACTTTAACTTAACCAGGGACGTTACTTAAAGCTAGTGGGAGTGGGAGTATAATATAATAATAATTCTCTACAATTTTCAATTAGTGGCAGTCTTTTGCTCTTTTTTCAAATCTTTACTTCTGAAAAATACACAGAATATGTTAACGGCCTGTTCCACAATATTGAAAGTGTACGAACAATGACTCGAACGATAAGTCGAAAGAAAACGTAAGTGTTTTCATACAAAATCCGGTTCCACTACATCGAATCAATGTGATATTTAATGTCAAAACCACCCACATGCTGTGTTGCTTGTGACTTGTAAAAAAATTTGCAGAAATATCAATAACATATTAACGACTCACTACAGTATTTTTTACATTTTTATTAATTTTTTTTTATATTATTTGTGCACATAATCAACATTTTCTTTAACACAAAACCCTACTAACACATTGACAACATCTGTTTTGTTTGTTGTACAGGGCACCTCACACACGGTAGTCGCACCTCTACAACAAAACTAACATGTTTATTAGAAAAACTAGAACATTTCCTGTGCAACTGCGATTCCATTGCAAATCGTGTCCCAACAAGAGCGCAGCATTTAATTTTAAAGAAAAACAAATTTATTTTTTGAATTAAGCAATAATTTTTATTTCAACATAAAGGAAAATAGTTCCGATTGAACGTAATATACAACATCAGACAGATGGCCACCTCGAAACCTCTGGCACAGGGTCATTCTTTTATTGAAATTTTAAATAAGATTTTTACATAAATATCGCTGTATTTCACTAATAACGCCCCGTATTTTATCATTAAGATGTTCAACTGCTTCAGGCTTATTCGCATACACATTTTCCTTCACTTAGCGCCAAAGAAAAAAAGTCCGGCGGCATTATATTGCACGATGTTGGTGGCCAATGCTGATCATGAAATCGAGAAAGGACACGGCGTAGAAATTTGGTCTGCAGTAGCATCATTGTTTGACGTGCTGTGTGTCAGATAATTCGGTCGGCTTGAAGCGAGAGCAAGTATTGGTAGCTGTGCTCGCACCAACATTAGTCACTCTCTTTTGTAGAGCCATTTTTCATAATTCAGTCGGTTCGAGGCAAGAGCCTCAAAAAGGGAGAGGCTAGTAACCCTGAAAATTACCGTTCAATTGCAATATGTTCTGCACTTTTCAAAGTGATGATGAGAATGGTGAATTTGTTCATGAGTACAGTCTACTCAGGGACCACCAGTATGGATTTCGTGAAGGACGCTCTACTGGTGACTTAGTAGCGTTTGATGGAGTGTGGCACTTCTGTCAAAACTTGATGCTTTTGGTGTCGGTGATGACTTCTCTCTATTTACATGTCTTGTTCTGCAACTAATGTGAGTAAATTGCTATCATCCTGTAGAACACAGGGTGAGTAGCAAGAAACTTAAATTATATTTGTTTATTTTTACGAACCAAGGTTAATTATTTTATGAATCATCCTGCTAAAAACGGGATGACTAATATAATTATTTCGTGATCTTGTAACACTCTCCAAATGGAGTCATGCGAATAGGATCGATTTTAATATCGTAATGACGTATGCTAACGCAAAAACGTATGACCGAACGTGTTGCTCCTTCTGTATTTATAGATGGTATTGAGGAATTAGCAGCGCTTCATGTTCTTGGCATGAAGATCCAGTGTGACGTTCGATGGGCTAACCACAGTTTCAAGTCTCAAAAGAAGCATTAAAGACGGTGTAAGATAGGGTATTTATTTAATCGGCCTTCTGCTTTAATCGGTTAGTCGCTCGATTAATTAGTCGGTGCTGGTTATTAGTTGGTTAATCGACTAATAAAATTTTTTCATGAATTAAGTAATTTTAATAAATAAAAATGCATAAATTACACTAGTTCACAAATTTTCAACTTTTTGCGATCACTTTAAAAATTAAATATTTTCTAAGGTAATTTTGGGTCACTGAACACGAATATGACATTAATTTATTTTTCTTAAGAACCGTTCTCGAGATATTCGCGAAAAACGTGTTTTTCGCAGTTTATAAAGCATTTGCAAAAATTTTGCGTACTGTTTACTTGAATTGAGCAAATTTGCCATTGTTGCATAGATTTGTTTTTCCTCTTTCAGCCCATATTCAAAATGTGTTGATCTGATCAAAATTCAATGAGTTACAGGTCTTTAGATTTGAAAAACTTTATTTTTTCAAGTTTATTGAAAATTTACTATTTTAAGTCGCTTCAGTAAGGCAAAATAAAATTTTGAAAATTTATTTTATACCCACATCTTAAAAAAATTTTTTTTTCCAAATATAGCAAGCATAAAATTAGTTATATCGGACCAAATATGAGAAAGTTACAACATATTTAGTGAACACATCACAATTTTAGTCTTCATTCGTTGGTCCTCATTTCAGTACGAGTTTTTGCTTCCAATCCATTACTTTTACTCGTTTGAAAAAGAAAGGTCGATATATCGCATATCAAAGTTACGAACTTATGTTTTTTTCAACACTGTATTCATATTTTTATAATTAAAATTTTTATGAAATACTTATTGCCGTAAGTGGAAAAATTGTGCTATGTGGTGTTTTGTGCATATTAACTTTTTTCGTAATGCTATAAAATAGTTCATTATTGATATTTTCCAATAAAATTTTGCAGTTATGTAGGAATTTATGTAGTTAATACTCAGCAAGTATAGAAAGCTATGATTTGCTTCTGATAATCATTAGAATTCCTAAGAAAGTTCCAACAAATCTCGAAAAATATGTCGATTTCAAAAGGGTGCGTGCCCACCAAAAATTTTAAATTCGATTAAATTGTTTTTCTAAAATCATGTCTGTAAAGGTACCTTTTAGACATGTATATAATAATTATTTGATCCTTAAGAAAAAAATGTTATAGAGAAAACAATTATGGTGCTTTTTTGGGCAAAAATTTTCACAAATTCGAAAATTTTCAATTTACAAATTAAAAATTCTCCAACGAAGCGTCGGATGACAAAAATTGCTGTTTTTTAATTGAAAGAGTAGTGACCTTAAAAGCCCATTGATAGTTCAAAAGGAACTTCATTTATACAAAAATAAAAATTGTATATTTTCCAACTCTGAAAGAATACTTCCATCAACTATTTTTCTAACTATTCGAAATAGTGTCCTGTAACTAACAAAGACAATTGTGGCAATCGGTTGTTATTTTGGATCCGATATATTAAAAATACTGGACCAAGGATTTGAAAAATTGAGAAATTTTAATATTAAAATGAGTATACCTCACTAACTATACAAGATATTTTTTTAACCAAAGACTTTTTTTTAGAACTTTACAAGGTCTATAAGGACATAAGAATTTTTTGGATTCGAGTGAGAAACAGAGAAATGACAAGCGTTGAAAATTTTTACATGGCCGAAGTGCACTACTTTGCACTTCATACCTCTGAACCAGAGAAATATGGGAAGCTCATTTTCCTACATTAAATAAGAACACTCCTCTGATATCTCCATGTAAAACTTTATACTGATCGGACTAAAGAGTTAGAAATGGTTGATATATTTCCAAAATATTTAATTCTGCCCAACTGGCATTTTTCTTATACTCATACTCCATACAAGATTTTTTTTGTTAAAATTCAAACTCGGATGCTTTCACTAAATCTATTGGAACTTTCTAACTTTTTGCCCGATGTTAATAATTTTACTATTTGTACGTTGGGAACAAAATTTTATTTAAAATATGGGTCAAAACAAAAATTTTTAATTTTTTGTTTGCTTTAATGGAGCATTTCAAAATGGTGAATTTTGAAAAAACGCAAAAAAAATTTTTTTCAAATATAAAGGTTTGTAATTCAGTGAATTTTTTCCGATGAACACAGTATATATGTATATGAACTGAAAGAGGAAAAACATATCTATGCAACAATGCCAAATTTGCTCAATTCAAGTAAACAGTACTCAAGATTTTTGGAAATATCTTTACTAACTGCAAAAAACTAGCTTTTCCCGAATATCTCGATAACGGTTCTTAAGAAAAAAATAAATGAATGTCATATTCGTGTTCAGCAGCTCCAATTTATGTAGCTTAAAAAACATCTGATTTTTTAGGTGCATTTTTTTGTGAACTAATGTTATTTATTATTTTGATGTTATTAGTAAAAAATCAATAACATAACAAACATCACAGTTCTGGAACTAAATCAAGCAAGAAAAAAAAAAGAATTCATAAATTGTATTAATTAAAAAATAAATAAATAAATTTATGGCATCATTTTCTTAGTTATTGCCATAGTTTAAGGATATCTATTAAAATGATTAAGATTCAAGCCATTATTTTCTTTAGTTTTGATAAAACTTGACTTGAAAAAACTCCTTTCACTTATCGTAGATGTTGGAGCAATCGAAAACAATCCATAATAAATATCTAATTTCTCAGTTTTTTTCCTGGATTTCTCTAAACATATAAAATCTTCCATTATGCCATTAGAGTACTGTTTTAATTTTTTCAAATTCAGCGCACTTCTAATTGTTTCGGTTAATTCTGTTCAAAGATTGTTTGTATTAGTATCGATAGTTTCTTCAATTGCCATCATATAACACATCCTGGCAAAGCTCAGCCATACCATTCTGCAAAAATGTTTATTTCCGAACTCCTTAGTTGCCGTTTTTGTACTGTATTTCAAAACACTCTTGCTAGAAGCCAATATTCCTGAGTGGAGTTCTAAAATAAGCATTTAAAACTTGAGTTCGCCTCTCAATAAATCTAATCCTTAGATTTTCAATTAAATCGTTGGCAATAGTATTATTGTCTTTTATTAAATTATTAATTTAAAACTTATTATTAATATGATTATTTCGAACGTATTTGCTTGTGCATCCAAATTGATTATTAGGCCAAGGTTCGTAACGTTTAATTGAGAAAGAATTCGGCATGATTAATATTCCACGGCACAAGGGAAAAATTAACATAAACTTAATTTTCCAACGTCCACAACAGAACAGAGTAGCAACACTTTCAGAAGCCGCTACACTTCCATCGTCAGTGTTCACATGCATTTTGCTTATAACCATTTGTCAGGTGGCTCTGTTGAATGTGATTTTAATTCTTATATAAACAACTTTTTCGTGAAAATTTAATACGAGAATTAAATTAGTTTCTGCTGTGTGCGTTGAAAAATTATGTTGGTGTTAATTTTTCCCTTGTTTCTTGGAATGTTAATCACGCCCAATTTCTGAATTAAACGTTACGAGCCTTAGCCTAATAATGAATTTGGATTCACAAGCAAATACGTTCGAAATAACATATTAATAAACACTTACCCAGCAAAAATTATTGCTAGCTCGAAGCATTTTTATAAGGAAGACTACAAAATGCAATCACTTGCAATTGCGCTTTTATAACGCATGATTTTTGTTCGCGATGAGCCGCTTAGAAGCAATACTTTCTGCTTCCATAAAATGCTTATACTAGAGCTGAAAATCATCAAACTTTTCAGCACTAAAGCTGAAAAGATATAGAAAAATGATTCGATGTGGGTTTGCGGGGCTGCTGGATTTATTAACCTCATGTTACAGGCTTATTACTTTTTATCTTCAGCTATCAATTTTGTATTTTTACTCACTGTTTGTTATTTTAGTTTCAACTAGTATCGAACTAAGCATCTTCAGATTTGAAATCCAACGCACCAACCACTAAACCAAAAACACTGTTGCAAATCGGCAGCAAGAAGTTAACATGAACTTACTCTTATAAATACATTATATTAAAATTATTTACTTTATTTTCAAAATGTACTGTTCGTACATACACATGTGTATGTGTGTGTACTGTTCGTGTATACAATAGTAGAACATATTTTAGGGTCTCGCTTACGTTAGTGCTTCCAAGAAGCACTATCGTCAGTGAGAGAAGTTAAATATTAAATACTTATGTTGTTTTGCATATATTTATTACATTTTAAAATTATCGTCAAAAGCTAATAAGTATTCGTGCATATTTGAACGTGGTCTTTTGCAAACTTTAGTGCATTTGTGGAATAATTTGTTCTTAAGTAAGCAATGCATTGCTTCTAACAGCTTTTAGTGCTTCTAAATGTTGAATGTGTTTTGCTGGGTAGCTACTGGCTTGAGGTTTTCACATATTTACATGTGGATATATACTTAAGTATAAAATCAAACCTTTTTTGGTTTGTTTTGATTAGAACAAAAATCAGAGAAATGGGAATTACGAAAAAATAAAACTGGCAACGTTTGGAAAGTGCGGTTTAATATCAACTTAAAAGTTAATTAATTCTCGTATTCAATTTTCACGAATAAGTTTTATATATAACAACTAAAATCACATTCAACAGAGCCACCTGACAAATGGTGATAAGCAAAATACACGTAAGCACTGATTATGGAAGTGATACGGCTTTCGAAAGTGGCGCTACTCTGTTCTGTTATGTACGTTGAAAAATTAAGTTGATGCTAATTTTTCCCTTGTTCCTTGGAATATTAATCAAGCCCAATTCATTATGATTTAAACGTTACGAACCTTAGCCTAATAATCAATTTGGATAAAAAGTTATTAATTTCCTAAAGTTCAATTAGAGTAACAGAGTCTTTACTAAGCTCTTTTATAACTACTTCTAAGGTTTTAAAGTTTACTTAAGCTAAGATCATTGAACACACTTCTTCGTTTGTATGAAAAAACATTTCTTTACCGATACCTTTTGTATATGAGACGATACAAAAATTAAACACAAAAAAATATGTTATATTTAATACTACAAAAAAATTTAATTTTTGCTACATCGGTTAATCGACTGAAATTTACCGGTTTAATCGTTAATCGAAAATAGCCAATTTTTAATTAACCGATCAATTAATTGGGCAATAATTAACCGGTTAACTGATTGAATATCCTAGGGTATGAGATACTTCACTCCATCTGATCTCCTTAATAACTATACCACCTATATCCGAGCGGAAATGGAATACAACTTTCATGTATGGACTGGTGCTTCAAAGTCTATTTTGAAGCCACTCGTCCGCGTAGAGGAGAGGTCGAAGAAGATCAGCGGTGACAGTAGGGTAGCCAATTCTATTAACTAGCTGGATCATTGACGTAATGTAGTGTTTCGTTGTTTTATCGTTACTACACTGGAATGTGTTCTAATAAAATGAGAGAAATTTTTGCGCGAAATATGCGCTTTTTTACGAACAACACGTTCTTCATTACGTTCTGCGTTCTTCTTTGCACTACGCATTACAAAGAAAATTCACTTTTTGGTTAACAATTCGTATGTGGAATAAACTTCCTGCAGAGGTCTTTCCTGCCATTTTCAATGTTTGAAGGTTCAAACGAAATATCTATAAACACTACTTCTTCTTTAATTTGTTCCCATAACAAATTTTCCTGGTTCCGGCACAGTGCATTGCTTGAGTAGGGGTCATACCCAGAGTTCTGGTGTTAAGCTTAGTCTAAACGGTACGTTGAATCAGCAAATGTATGATAACTCTCATATGCTATAAAATAACAACAAATGCGCCTGTCAGCATATTCAATATGCTAAGCGTCTACACGGTATGCTGAAAGTACCAAATTTTTTGAAGTCACCATATAACAGCAAATGATATGTCAACATATCAGTTAGCATACCATTTTTGCATCTACATGATATGTTGAATTCCGTATGATGATATACGAGTATATGCAGAGTCGTGTAAACAATTGTTTATAAACTTCAAATAAGTTTTACAATAGTCTTTCTTTATTACTTATTTCTATCAATTATCGCTTTTAGTGCCACATTATTATTTTTAGTGCGAAATTAATTTTTAAAATAAAATATAATCTCACTAGAAAATACGCGAAAAATTGCTAAAATGTATTGAAGAAATGGCTAAGTCAAGAATACCAACGCTGTTGAAAATAAAAATAATAATAATCATGAGGTAATAGCCCTTTTTAGACAAAAAATTTTTGTGAATTTTTTTCCGTGCTCTCATTTGGTTCCGGAGTTACGGGGTTCAAAAATTTTATTTTGAACTGGCATAACTCCTACAATTCTGCACGTATAAACGATATGTATATAATTTTAAAGTGCGCTGAAATAATTTTCTACTGGTATATAGATTTTTGAAATTCATAAACCCATTGTGAAGCAAATGCAATTTTAAAACAAATTAACACGACTTTTTACGTAAAAACACCGTTATCTCAAAAACTTACCCATATAACGGTACTTAACCATGTATACACATTTATAGGAAATTTTTCAAGCTTTCAGTTGGTGTATACTTGGAAGCTATCCACTAATGAAATAAGGAAGTTATGCAACTTAAAAAATTTATTTTCAAATATATATATTTTTTCGACGCAATCTCCATATGTGCATTGGTATGTATATGAAAAGTGCTGTTTAGTTTATGAGATGCTAAATTTTATAACAGGTTTTTTACTAGGAAAAAATTTTTCCTCAGCGAAGCCAATATTTGACATACATAGAGGCGAAAATCCTTAAGCGCGACAAAGGCCGGTTAGTCAGAAAATCTTTACTCAGCGAAAACAAAATTGGACGTACATTATGAAAATTAGTATACCATATAATCACAATTTTGTACGGGAACTGGGTCACTGCCAATTTGTATATATATTTTTTCATTTTTCTATCGGATAGGGTATTGTATTTTTTGGAGTTCGGTAGCTAAACTTAATTTGTTATATCTTTGCACACCGCTAATGCCGGCTGTGCAGGCTACTTAAAAAATTATTTATATCTAAAAACTAACTTTTAAAGTTGAATAATTTCCGCATTTCTAAAGTGGCAGGGTTACCCCCTCTATAATGCGATGCAAAAGTAAAACGGTTTCGAATTACAGAGTAACCCTGCAGATTTAAATAATACATCAAATGAAAGCATGGAAGGTTTTCTGCAAAATTATATACATGCTTAAGTACCGATATATTCGTAATTTTTTGAGATAACGGTATGTTTACGTAAAAAATCGGGTTAAAAATTTTTAAAACAGTATTTGGTTCAGAACGGGTTAACGGATATCAAATTGGGTTGACGGATATAAACCAGTAGAAAGATATTTTAGACCACTTTAAAATTATGTACATATCGTTTATATCCGTGCAGAATTGTAGAAGTTATGACTAGTTCAAAATAAAAGTTTTGAGCCCCGTAACTCCGGAACCAAAAGAGAGCGCTGAAAAAGATTCACAAATATTGATTGTCTAAAAAGTACAATTACCTCGTGATTTCCTTATGTTAATTTTCAACAGCGTTGGTATTCTTGACTTGTTCCGAAGAAATTACTAAACTGTAAAGAATAAGAAAATCACATAAGTCGCGAAAATAGCAAATATACGCAAGAAATAGATAACATCCCGGAAATTGCAATGTTCCATGCTGAATCAGGCAGCATAGTTAACATATAATATGAGAGCTGAGCTGAAATATAAATTCTATATGCTATCAAATTTGTTATATGCTGAAAAGCTTGCGTACGCTTTTCAACAAATAACATATCTCTCAGCATACGTAGTAAATTTGTTAAAACGTAAAAATATGATGTCTACACGAAATGCTAAAATCGTGAACATACGTTTGCTGACAACGTTAAAAAATGGCCGCCATATGTGGCTAAACATACGTATGTTGAAAAAATTTTGTGTCTACACGATATGTTGGCACTAGTAAAAATTTTTCACCATAAATATGCTGATTCAAAATATCGTCTAGACTAAGCTTTACATAAAAACATTTACTACTTCATGGAATTTTGTTATTGAAAATTAAATTTTATTTTTTCAATGCCGCAAGAGGTGGTCGGAGTATCCACAAACATCTACGTGATGCCGATTCATACAATTAGGCATCGGCACACGTTCACTGCAGCGAATTTTAATGAAAAACTTCAAAATGTTCCCCTTCCAAATGCAAACCATTCACGAATCGCTGCCTGTCGACCGTCAAACGAAGCTAACTTACTTTCAAGTTATGTTGCACTTGGTGCAAGAAGAGTATGATTTCAAATCCAAAATAATAATATGCGACGAAGCCCATTTCAACTTAAGTGGTTATGGTAACATACCACATTTTTTAGCAAGCATAACCTGCAAAGTAATTTGGCTTGTCTGCGGAAAATGCTCAGGGTTTATGGCGGGAATCGAAACCGATACCTCTCGACTGACAGACTAGCATTACTACCAACCAGCCACATCGTTTCCCGGGGCACACAGAACCCAAAGTAACTGTTTAGTATGTAATTTGCAGTGAAAATGTGAATGGCCCTTGTCTTTTCACGATGTTTGTGAAACCGGCGATCGTTAAAAGCAGATATTAAACGAGTTTTTTCCCGAAAGTTCTTGGATGCTAATATTGGAGAATAAATCGCTAATTTAGCGCCAGATGTTTTGCTAGCAACAATTAAAAATGCCATAAAACGAGCAATAATGCTCATCAACTTGGGTGCGTTAATTTTACAATTTCAAAATAACTTTTTGTATATCGACGCAGTTGCGTAAAAAGGGCCCATCTGCACTTTTTTATAAGGGCCAATCTGTTTTTGTTTAGTTTGTTACGACAAGTAAAAAGGGCCAATCTGCTTGGGCCTATCTGCAACAAGATGGCTTACAAGGGCCGATTTTAAAAATTATAAATTGTGGTATTTTTTAAAGGGGTTTGGCTTTGATACACTGGACCAAAGTACATTAAGCTTTTGAAACCACATTTTACAATAACAAACATAAAAATAAATTATTTCTCAATGTAGTTTGTATGTTTACTTAAATGAAAATTTAAAATAGTGATTAGATTATTAGTAAAAAAGCTTTCCACTTGCGATGCGTTTAGTTTTAGCACACTGTAGAATCATCAGTACATATTCTGCAAATTTTCGCAAACTATATTGTGCAAGTGTAGCCCCTCATTTATTGATATGCAAAATTTCAAATAAATCTAAACAGTAGTTTAGCAGTTATTCGTTTCTTACCATTTATTTTTTTTTTTTTTTTAAAGAGAAGTAACACAATCAGGCAATTAATGCCTACCAGTTAATTAATTAATGTGTTACCTTCTTTGGGAAAGGGATAGAGTAGAGAGAACAGGTGGTGAAATGGGAGAGAAATAGAAAGCTTAATTCATTTACAACCCTGCTAGTGCGCATTTTTTGGAGAGCAGTGTTGCAAGCCTTTCTGGTGTCTAGTAGAGGCATCGCGTTGTTTAAGCTGTGTAGCCATTTTTTAGTTATTTTACTTCGCCGACGGTTCTGCTACAATACTGACGAAGGAGGATGCTGTGAAGCGCATTAGGATATGTTAGTATTAATCGCTGCCGGCACTGCCAAAGTGATCAGTGCTATGCCTTCATCACTTTAACAGTCCAACAGCAACCAACACATTAACACACCAATGCACATGAGAAAAATGCATGATGTTGGTGGCTTGCCTGAAAGTAGTCTTGAGTTCAAAGACCTCTGGGTTTGTAGTCAAACGCGTTTACTACTCAGCTAACACCACCCAAAATGCACTGGGAATGTGTTGCATGTATAATTTTGCATTGACATTTTATTTAAAAAACATTTAACTATGCCAATTCCTAACCGATTTTAATAATTTAAGACTTATTGTAATCGCTATAAAATACGCATTATATTAATATATAAAAAATGGTAGGTTTTCAAGCAAATTGTTGCAAAAAATACGAAAAATTTAAAAAAATCGGAATAAAATAACAAATCTAATTTTTCTTTTGACGATATTTCCATGAAATATAAGTAAAACCAAAATCTTTTAAGTATGCATGTCTCTTTTCGCCACCGTTTAAAAATTTAAAATCGGCGCAGAAACAACGCAGTAACAAATTTTTTGTCCGTGAAGTCCCAAAAAATCGTTTTTTTTTTATCGATAACTTCTGATTTTGAGGGTTTATTGCAATTAAAATGTTAAAATTATCTACTCAACTAGACCTACAAGCTTCACTAAGTCGTTTTTCATATTTGTGTAAAAATATGTTAATATTTGTGTAAAAATATGGAAGCATATAGGGCCAAACTGCCATATTGGCCCATTTAATTTTTAATTACTAGAACTATTGCTACATAAAAAGGGCCAAACTGCAATATTTTGGCCTTTTATCATTTTTCTTATAAAGAAGAACGTTTAGATAATAACGGAGGTACTCAGATAGGTAGACCACTAAATTGCTCGAAGAACCCGCCCAATTATATGGTCATAAACGTTACTTGTTTGCCGTATGACCTATGTAAATCTTAGAAACCTAATTTTAAACTGCAGATTGGCACTTTTTACGCAATGCGTCGATATATAGAACTTCTTTTTTAATTCTAATAAAATTGTAGCCAATTCGCACTATGATATTACTCTACTATGTGAGCATATGTCTTCAATGTTCAGATCCAAAGATGTACCTATAGCAGAGCTGTAAGAAATTGCAATCAATTTTGATTGCAATCAAAATGATTTCAAGCAAATTGATTTCAAAATGATTTCAGATTTCAAAGTGAAATCATGTCAAGATTGCAATCTTTTGTGATTACAATCATTTTGAAATCATTTTTTTTTTTAAATCATTGATTGCAATCAAATTTTCTTGATTTCAATCAATTTCCCTGAAATCACTACTATAGTGTAAGTCCAACAAAATTTTATAAAAAACGTACCACAACGTAGGTTAGTGAGCCATTTCATGCATTTTTTTTAATTATCACAGTAAGCTTTATTTGTACAAAAATGAGTATAATTTGAAGAGAACGATGATTTTGATTCTGATTTCATTTTGATTGCAATCACTGGATTTGATTGCAATCAATTAATATAGAAATTAATTTAAAAAAATTGATTGCAATCATTTTTATTGAAATGATTTCACGATTTCAAATTGAAATCATGAAATCAAATTTACGATTTCGATTGCAATCAAAAACTATCAATCATTAACATGAAATCATGTGATTGCAATCAAATTGATTGCAATCTTTCACAGCTCTGAATTATAGTCCATATATCTGTGGCAATAAGGCATAAGTGCTTGAGTCGACTTAATAATACTTTCCTTTAACAGAGTTTTATTCCTTAAATATAGAGTCCGACCGAATATCCGGTTCCGGTTTCGGATTCGGCCAAAACTGTGGTTTCGGCTGATATTCGGTTTAGGCCAAGTTTTTGGCTGAATACCGAAACCGAAACTTTTTATTCTCTATAAATAAGGAAGATAATCGAAATAATATTTTCCAAATTTAAAATATGTCACCGCCATGAATCTGTTTTTCCCCGTCCTATATATATATATTAAAGAAAATTATTATATATTTTGTAGTAGCTGGTGTCGAAGAAAGAACACACAAAAGTGTTGATGTGGCCAGATTGCTGGCGGCGCTGGCATGCTGGCGTATGCTCCGGCTATGGCTCGCCGTCTTAGGGGGGATCTTGCCATATGCTCATTAATGGCTAAGTTTTATATATGCTCGATGGAATGAAATATATTCAATTTCTACTATTATTTTGTCTGACACTGTATGTAAGTATGTAGAAACACTTGCGCCCTTTTTCACAGTGTCCAGTTAAAAGGTAACGTATACTTTAACGAAGAGTTTTGTATGCCGAATTTGCCGTTAAAGACCACGTTAACTTTTAATCACATTGTGAAAAGGGTCGTTAATAAAGTAAATGACTTTTCAGTTTCGTTAAGTTTTTAAAATGTCAATATCAGTTAATGCTAACAAAAAGGTTCGGCTAGTTTCGGATTCGGCCGAATATTTGGCATTTTCGCCGAATATTAGGTTCGGTTCGGGTTCGGAATCAAAAAACTGGTTTCGGTCGGACTCTACTTAAGTATTATCGCATTCAGTTGAAAGTTGCAATAGTTACAATCATACCTAAACCAGTAAGGGTCACACAAGAAATAAATCAAATCATATAAGCTTATAAGCCTCTTAGAAGTAGCGTAAGTAGCGTAGTTGCTTAAGTGGACTTAAGCAGTTATTCCTTTTTGCTACAGATCTAATTTTTCAGTTGGGTACATACAGTGGGTGACAAATCTATCTAAATGTTTCCAAATACTCACATATTTCTAGGCTAGTTTGTTTATCCTTCGGCCGCCTTACAAGTGCTCGCCCATGAATACCTCTTCGATTATATGAGGACTCATTCGAAAAGAGGACAGCAGCATTTAATTTTTTTAGACTAGCAGCAGCAAATTTTTGCTTTTTACATTTACGCAACACGAATATCAAAATAACAACAACAAGAGGACGACAGTGCGTTGTAGCTATCAACAAAGCAAACAACACAATCTTAAAAATATATATATTTTTCGCCGCCCACTGTTTTCGACCAATATATGTGCTCTTTCGCATTTTTAGGAACTTTTTATTCTCTACGTATTCTGCGCCTCTGGATAAATGTAAATTATACGTGATTAAGTGCAATGATATGTGTATGTGTTGAAATTTAAAATGTTTTATGGAAACATTTAACATTGTATTATTTAAATTTAATTATATAAGAGTATAACACTGATAATTTTAATATTAATTTGTGTATTGTTTCTCGTCGAATTGGTGATCGAAACTAAAACAAACAAATGTTTAGAAAGATAGACAGACAGACGGACAGTGTTGTATGTGTTAAATGATGAACAAGTATAAAACAAATAATTTTTTTTTAATTTGTTTATTTAAAAGAGAGACTATTTTATTTGAATATTAAATAAATATTATTTTACAAAATCTTCTGAAAAAATATTAAGATGAGAGTATGAGAGAATAGATATAGCAAGCGAGAATAAAATATACCACCATAATTTATGGAAAAGGGAAATTGTAGACTTACAGACGCAGCATGAGTTCCCTCAATGTCTGACAGTAGAAAGTAAAGTATAAAAGAGTGTTTTTATTATTGTTGTTGTATTATATTTTGTTTATTGTTTTGTTAAATAAACTTAAATATTTGGTCATGTACGATACGAGTACAGTGCAAAGTATAATTTTGTATAATTTATGTATAAGCGAAAATTTACATCTCTATTCACAAAAATTGCAGACACAAACGCACAATTAAGAAACAGAAGTTGAAAAATCCAATAGTTACACAGAAAAAATGATTGTCTATTTTTTCCAATTTACTGTTTACTCAGAAAAAATATGTATTTATATATAATTAACATTTTAATTGAATCAACGTTTATTTCAATTGGTTAAATTTTATTTTAAAGCAATACTATCAATAAAGTTTAAATCAAGATAGATACCATAACCGCCGCTCGGATAACTACCTTGAGGCGGTATGGCGGCTTAAGTACAGGCTGTGGTCTCTGCTATCTACTCAGCTGCTATGACGACTTGTCTCTCATAACACCTGAGGTGAAGACGGATGGCTCTGCTCCCTTACTCGGGCTCTCTATGATGACCTGTCGCTCATAGTGAGTCAGAGTAAAGGAATAAAGGACAGATGGCGTCTACCTTCTTCTCATGAGCTTGGATGACTTGCCTCTTCACAGTAAACCTGAATAGAAGACAGATGGCTGAAAAGTTTGTATACCAAAGCTTATCGAACCCCTAAACCGACCTGGTTTTGCTGTCAGGGTTAAAATACTGTATTATAACGAAGCCTTTTTGATACCTGGCCACTTCAGCAAGTAGACAAATGCCCTTACTACGTTATCTGGGTCTATTACGTGGTCGCCCTCCTTAACCCTACAATCGTTGGGAACTGTATGGAACAACAGCTATTTTCAAATAAAATGTTCTCTGGGAAGTGCATGGAACAACAACTATTTTCAAATAAAATGTTCTCTGACAACATAAAAGAACAGGGACCGGAAACGACGGACAAAAACAGATGCGAATCCGACAAAAAGGACGATACGAGGACAGGCAACACACATGTTAGGCGATTATAATTAGAGTTGATGCCAACACTCATTATGCTGTATGCAAGTTTGGGGACTGCGCTCCACTCGCTTGCAGGTTTTATCGAGAAATCGATAGAGCAGAAGGAATATGCTATTTTGGCCTTTCTAGATATAGAAGGGGCCTTTAACAAACCGAGCTCCGAACTCTAAGGTAGCAAACCGAGATACTCCACATGGAGGTGTTCTGTCCCCTCTTCTGTGTAACGTTGCTTTAAACGTTTTACTCATGGAACTTGGTTCCATGCTGTTTAAACCGTGTTGAATGCTGATGGCATAGCAGTGGCAGTATACGGCAAACATCCGGATATATTCTCGCAGCACCATAGCAGGCTTCACTGAGAACTATCAGTTGATGGACTACCGAAAGTGGTCCTCGAGTAAATCCTCCGAAAACGGATCACAAGAATGCATAAGGTACCATATTTTCCACTTTCGATTCTAAACGGAATAGAACATAGTTCGTCTGACAGTGCGAAGTGTCTGCGCATATAGCTGGACTCCAAAACATCATGGCGCTATTACATCCAGTAAGGGGCGGATAAGGCCGCGGTGGCCATATACTATTTTATATATTTTTATATATTATATATATTATTTTAATTCATTCAAATTAAAATAACTGATCCTTATGCATTTTCGTCTGCTGATGACGAGAATATCTTTATTATTTTTCTAGCACCTCTGCTTTCAGAGATGTTGCGCATTCATAAACATAATTATTTTAATTTGGAACGATTTTCCGTCATCCCACGTCAAATTTGGTTTTTAAACAGACCGGTTTCGGCTATGTGCCATCTTCAGTGTTCTATTGAAGTAGTATTCAATAGAACACTGAAGATGGCATATAGCCGAAATCGGTCTGTTTACAAACCCAATTTGACGTGGGATGACGGAAAATCGTTCCAAATCAAAAAAAAAAACCCCCCGTCGGAAGAAAAACCCACCACTCATAATTACTAGGGATGTAACGATATGCCGTTTTGCCGATCCGATACCGATACCGATACTTAAAAATAAATATCGCCGATACCGATTCCGATACCGATACGAATATTTAAATTGAGTTAAAGTATAGATTAACAAAACTCAAGTGCAATGTTTTTATTATACAAAATTACAGTGTAAGAGATTATTAATATTTGAAATTGATATTACCCAGTATAAAAAATTGGAAGTATTTTTTAAGGAGCTACACTTCCTTTGCTTCCAAAAATCTATATTAAAAATATGCAGATAACACAGTGCAACAGTCTAAAAAATACACGGACTAGACAGTATAGATTCGATTGTACTACCACGGGGTAGTACACTTAGCTTGGCGAACAATTCGGTTTTATGGACCTCCAAAGTTTTGGAAAATCTGCGGGCCCTCAAAAAAAGGTGTCATCAACTTTTGGTCAACAGAAAATTCAAACTTGGTGATACCGCTTAACTATATATGGCAATAATGTAGCTAAGAGTTCGCTAAACAGATGTTATTACCATTTTATGCCAAAAAAATTTTTTTCGTGCACTTTTTTTTCCAGAATAACTTACAGGGACTCGTAATTTTTTATTAACAATATTTGGCAAAGTTGTAGCTACGATAAAGCTGAACAACTTTTGTGAACATGTCAATACAATCTGAATGTATCTAGGCACTCTAATAGCTCACACAGACCACTTTTTACCTTAAAAATTACAAGTCCCTGTAAGTTATTCTGAAAAAAGTGAAAAAAAAATTTTTTTCCTTATTTTGTCAACAAAAAGCTCATAAAAAATTTTTTGGCATGAAATGTTAAAAAAAATCTGTTAAACAGACTCTTAGCTACATTATTGCTATATATAGTTAAGCGGTATTATAAAGTTTGAATTAGCTGTTGGCCAAATACTGATGACACCGTTTTTTGAGGCCCCACTGATTTTCAGAAACTTTGGAGGTCCATAAAAAAAATTTGTCACTAAATTCGCCAAACTGAGTAAAGGGTTTTACTACCCCATTGTGAGACAATCGAACTTGTGCTGTCCAATTCTTGTGTTTTTCCAAAAGTCTTTATTTGTCGCATAGTGTAATTAGTAGAAAAGCAAGAAAAAATTTTAATTCCTTTATAATTTCTTTTTTCTTGAGGAAAAATCATTATAGAACACCGAAAAAGAAATTTGTCCGAGCATCGCTTCCAATTCGGTGATTGGTAATCGAAAAACAGAGCTTCTTGCAATGGCAAGGATACTTAAAACTAATTAGAAATGATCCAAATTTGAAATATTTCCGGATCGCTAATTCTACATTTTCATGACTTCTTTGGAGTGTCTTTTTTTGCTGGAATAAGATTTAAAAAACAACGAATTGAATTTGAATTCATGGTAAAATTAAGCAAAAATAAATAATTTTTTTACAAAATAATATTATAAAATATTATTAATTTTTAAAATTGATATTAATAAGATTTAAAAAAATAACGAAATGAGTTTAGTTCATGGTAAAATTAACCAAAAACAAATAATTTGTCAGAAAAAAGCTCTGAAAAAAATTTTTAAAGTATCGTCGTATCGACAGTAAAATATCGCCGATACCGATATATCGGAAAATCTGAAGTATCGCCGATATATCGGTATCGGTATCGGTATTCGTTACATCCCTAATAATTACTTTACATTTTTCTTTTCTCACCTCATCAGAAAAAATAGTTTTTTATAATACCATTCGCCGATTTTAAATCTAGCCTCTACTTTTTGATACGTTGTGATTATATTCTATTTTGTATTAAATATTAAAATTTTTCTTTAAAATTATTCCTTTTTCGTAAAAGCTACCAATTTCAAATATACGGTATAATCACCACTAATAAAACAAAAATTTTCTGAAGTGTTCATGCAACATCTTTTATACGTAACTATTGCATGCATTATTGACTGGTAAATAGATAAATTGGATATAAAAACAGTTTTTTGTTTGATGGCTTGAGAAAATAAAAATGTAAATTTTTTTTATATAATGCACAATATCCCTCAAACTAGAGCTGATAGAAAAATAATAAAGCTATTTTCTTAATCAGCGGACGAAAGTACATAAGGATGCATTATTTTAATTTCAAAAATTAAAATAAAAAAAGTTTTAAGGACTAAAGCAAAAATACACGATTTTTAACATCCTTGCAATAACGGTAAGATATACCGTTATACATACTAATCAATGTGACTCATCCCAAATGAAAGAGACTTCTATGTAGATTAATAATCTAGAAAGTATTTTACAGTTTGGAGGACCATTCGTGAAATATTAAGCGAATACAAAAAGTGGTGTAAAATTGTGCAAATGCTAAATGTCACTATATCTGTAGAACTAGAGTTGCTAAAAAAAAAACTAATGACGCCATTATAGTCAGGAGATAACAGTACACAAGGAGCAGCCATTTTTATTTAAGCAACAAAAGAAAATAAACAATAATATGAGAGCGGTTTGAAGCTACAGCTGTCGATTTTATGTTGGCCTTGTTTATTTGACAGAGTTTTTGCCTGAAGTTGAAGAGTTAATGATGAAACAGAACTAAAGGCCTAACTATAATATGCATGTCCTGGCTTAAGCTAGCTTAAGCAACGGTGCGAATGCATAGAAATTGTATGTTCCAAACTATAATGTACTGAAGAAAAAGTTTCGTCAAGTTCTCTCAGTTGTCATTTGCTTAAGCAAAGATCGAAACTGAACGCACTTTTCGTACGGAATCAGCTCTTAGTAAGTTGTTATTTTCTTTTTTTATTTATTCATATTTACATACACCCCCATATTCATAGAATTTAAATGAGTTTAAAATGTATTTTATTTAAAATTTTTCATACAAAATTTTCTTAAAATAGATTTCAAATATATTTTATTTATTTATGAATATGGGGGAAAGTGTTGCCACGACCAAAAAATTTGTTTAACCAAAACGTTTAAAAAAATTTATTACATACATGGCAACCAAAATGTTAAAGTTAAAAAATAATTTATGAAATATGTATGTAATAAAAATAACAAAAACCTACCCCCTGCTAACTAGCAATAAATGGCTTAGCAATAAGGCAAAAAAGCCTTAAGTTAAGGCCATTTATTATGGCGTTATCTTTTCTACAAAAATACAAACAATCACGTTTTATTAAAAATTTGCAATATGCATAATCATTTTTCAAGGAAGTGAATTTGTTAAAAATTATTGTACCATCTCTTATGAAGGTAAATTTAGCTTTAAAAAAATACTGAATTCCGATTTATTTATTTATCTGTCCGATTTGCAAATTTTTTGAAAAATATTATCTATCCGATCAGAATTGCACTTTTTGGTGTAGTTGCTAATAAAAAAAACAGCAATGTCTGCTTTATTAATTAGACATATGCTTAATATAGCTGTTCTATGAACGTATATTATTGTAAATTAGTTCAGGAAATATGTAAAATAGCATAAATATTTCGAAACATTTGCTTTTTAATTTTTCTTTTGTGTGATATTATGGCACAAGAAAATCTTGCAGAACTCTTATCAGATTTTCTGTGAATGAACTGTTCCGTTATGTAGAATCGAATTTCTCTTATATTATTGTATATTTTCTTTTGTTCCTATATTTCGTATGAAATATGTATGAACTTTTATTAAAACACGGCAGCATTGTTGAGAGAATGAGTGGCTAAAACTGATAGCATGAGAAAAAAACGTTCTCAAAATAAAATAGATCAGAGTGTGCCAACAAACAAAACTTTTCGCAAACATTTCATGCGAAGACACAAACTTTTAAAATATTTTTAATCGTTTCGTACATGAGCAAAACCAAAACAAATACTTTTACAATGCCAAAAAATGAAACAAAACAATTGGTTTTTCATTCATCTGCATGCTTTAATATCGTGCTTCAATCGTACAACAACAACAACACAAAAGCAGAAATTTATTTCGTTGAATGCTTCATTGTGTTTAGCATAAATACACTAACACATTCTCTACTATGATGAGCAAATCAATCGGGAAACGTTTGCAAATGTATTTTCAATTCAATTCAATTCAATTTTGCTCTTGTTATTTTCTTTTCTAGCTGCGTACATTTAAGTTAACGTACATTTTGTGTACACAAGCACAAACAGTACGAAACTAAATGGGACTATCATTATCGTTGTTATTGTTTTGTTTTTGTTTTACATATTGGAAAATACAAACAAAACGAAAGCAAACGTTTCGTTTAGTTTATTTTCCTACTCTGAAATAGATTCTATCTCATGACTGCTTTTTATGACCTATGCTTACTTTCAATTTGTATGGAAAAACTCGTCTAGCCTCAGTTCTGTTTCATCATATAGTTCTATTTCATCATTAATTTTGTACGTTTTGCCCGTTAAAATTAATAAATTTAAGTGAATTTGCGTGAATGTAAAAAACAAATTTCTCTACACAACTATTTTTTCGTGTAGAAATAAACTCAAAATTCAGGCAGAACTGCATACTAGGCTTTAGTCATGACAAAAGCATACAATCTGTTGATCTAATCAATTTAAGAATTGTGAGAAGCATATCTTTATTTCATTTATGCTATTATGGTAATGAACATGGATTGTTTTTGGATTCATAGAAAATTGATAGTGTGAGTTGAATGAAATATACTCTATTCAACTAATATTTTATCGGCCTAACCATTTTCCAACCAATCTTTTTTCTGGGTGAATGTATGAGACTTGTTTAATTTTACTGAGTATGCGAGATTGTTTTAAAAAATTAATTGATTTTTTAATTTCAATTACCTTTTTAATAAAAAATATTTTCAATTAATACTGTTGATATAATGCTGCAAAACTCGTGATTGATTCAGAATTAATTAGTTTTTTAATTGAAACTTCGATTTTCATGATTGAATCTTTATTACTTTTTTCTGTGTAGATGCATTTTTACTCAATATGCTAATGCAGGTAAAATTATTTAAAAGCTTTTACAAACTTATTTTATTTTATTTGCTGAAGCTTGTGGGGTGCTAAATAAAAAACAACCGACAACAAGAATTTATTTTACTATACGATTATTTTTCACAACATTTCTTTAAATCATTTTGTTGCATTCATTTGTAAATTGTGTGGCTGTTGTTCTTGTTGTGTTCTTCTTAAAATAATTTCTTGCTTCCTTTACTTTTGGTCGATATTTTTCTATTATTTCTGGGTTAAATAAACAAATAATGCTGCACATAATCGATGTTTGTTTTAGTCTTGCCACGCTGCCTGCCACACCAATGAAATTTATCACATTTGTTAAATAAATGAAACAAGAAAAAATAAAATAAAAATATATTCATCGACAAATGTGCAGTTTTTGATATCGTGCTACGTATGTATTTAATATTTATTATAGATTTAAAAGGTGAGCGTCATATGTTGCTTTCTAAAGCTGATGAATATATCTGTTCTTATTTATATCGGGACAATCTTATCCAATAATTTGATAAGATATTTTATATCCACTTTAAATTATATACGCAAAAAAACATACTTAGATCAAGTTCTTGATAAGTACAATACCATGTGACTTCTAGGCAACCTGCCAACTGGCAATATTTTCCCCATATTTCTGCCCCATGTTAGAAAGGTAAAAAATATTGCCAAGCTAGCAGGTTGCCTAGAAATGAGATGGCAGTGTACCTATTAAGAACTAGGTTCTCTTTTTGATCTCGGCACTTTTAACGGATGAAATTGTGGATACGAACTTGTACTTATTTTCAAATTTATGTTTTTGTGCGGCTGTGACTTATTTTTTCTAATATTTTAAGTTTGTAACGCCATAATAACTTCAACTAAAGCTGTTGTGCTTCAAAATACTAAAAAATATGGTAACGACTAGGGCATTCATTCGAATAATGTTTGCCTCGATTAATCGAATAATTGAAGTGAAATAATGTTCGATGAAACAAAAAATTTATATTTCGAGTAAAAACCTATTCACGTAATTTAGGTCGATTAATCGAATAAGTCGACTAAAAAATTTTATGTAAATTTTCCTTTTATTTATTAAGTTGTTTGTGGATTTCTTAATAAAAACTGGCAACATTTTTAAAATTATGTGAAACTTGTCGTTCAATTCAAACGTTATTTCATACTAATAGACCGCATGATCAAAGAATTAAGTAAATTATGTAGTAGCAATAGATATCTTGTACAAAAATTCGGAAGTATCAAGCAAAAATTATTTGAAAGAAAGAAGGGATTTCAAGAGCAACTAGTTAACTAGATTTTTCGTATTAAAATATCGAATGTAATCCTAAAGAATATGTTGCTTTTAACACATGAAACATGAAATCGTTAGGACCCGACAAAAATAAAAAAATTGTAAGTCAGTGAGTGAAAAAACCAGAAGTCATCTTCTATAGAATTCAGTTTATAGTCAAAAGAACATTTTTTATCAAAGCATTTCTGTTTTTGCACTTAATGTCTTGTAACTAGAATATGCAAAAACCGGAACCAAAAACCTGTTTCGAATAATTTATGATTTCGAATAATTCGGCATGCCGGTTTTTATATATTGATTAACCGGTTTTTTTCAAGGAAAATAATTTTCTAGATTTTTATGAAAAAAAAAAAATAATTGTTTATACTTATATTTAAAAAAGACACCCCAAATAGTGTTTTCCCATTTCTTTTTTTACCTAGCGTTTATTCTACCTCAGCTTAAGTAAAAATATGCAAAAAACTGTTGAAATTTCGTCATCCTTTCCAATATATTATTTTTAAAGTATTATGTAAAGAGCATGTTTTGAACTTTTTAAATTTATCAAACCAAATCCATATAAAGAAAACATTAACATTACATACTTGGAGTTATTTCTCTAAGATCTATTAAAATCTTATAATTTTTTTATGCAATTGCTTATATGCATTAAAACAGGGGTGCCCAAAAGTTTCTTATGGAAGAGCAAACACCAATACATATAAAGAAAAACTAATTTTTATTCAATATTTTTTGTTGTAAAAACCAATGCATTCAAAGATAAAAAATATTTTATATATTCATTTGTTGTTGCTTTGCACTTGCCTGTATACAGTGAAGAACGACAAAAAAACTAATAAGACAGAGTTGTGTGTATATTTCGTATTGCTAGTGCGGAGTGCTGTGAGTGTATTAAAACACACAGCCTACAGCTAAGTGCTTTTACAAAAACAAATGAGCACCAAGCGCATAGGGCTTGGGCATCGTTGCTTCAAAACAAAAACTTTAATTACTATAAATTACGCATTAAAATATACCGCCTTATTTATTCAGTGCCGATAGTTTACCGACTCAGTGCCGATAGTTTACCGACTCAAAAAGTTTATTGAATGCTCTACTTTATGGACAATCAGTAACAAAATGAGAGTTTTATATATATATATATATATATATATATATATATATATATATATATATATATATATATATATATATATATATATATATATATATATATATATATATATATATATATATATATATATATATATATATATATATATATATATATATATATATATATATATATATATATATATATATATATATATATATATATATATATATATATATATATATATATATATATATATATATATATATCGCTCCAGTAGCTAAAATTCTAATAGATATGCAACGAATATTACAAATACTGAAAGACCGAAATTTTACCTCATTAGTAGCATTTCAAACATTTGTCTTTCATACAAGCTTCGTTCTGAGGTCTTGAATATAACAACAACAAAAAAGAGTCGTCCAAATCGTACCTTTTAAGTGTGTGGGTATTTTCACTTAATTGCTAATAAAATCAACACTTGTCCATCGATTTTCATGATATATGGTTTATTTTGTTCGTAAGACACCTGCCCTGAAGAATTAACGGCTGAAGTATTTGCATTTTTAAATGTTTTATGAGTTTCTATAAACAAAAAAAATTTTAATTTTTGAATAACTCGGAAGGAGTTGATCAAATCATAAAACTACATTAGGATAGTTTTCAGGGAATTGTGTAAGGCATCTTTTGGTGTTTATTGGAAGAAATATGAGACATGCCGATTAAAAAAATATTGTAGCTGATAGGAAAAAACTGCGGACTCTATTTTTAGCGCATTAAACAGCTTACCTTGGTAGTTTTGTTCCGAAAAGTAATTTCACTATAGCCTTGTGTAATTAAATTACTTTGAAACAACTTATTTCAAGGAAAATATCCTATTAATGTGTATAGTATGTATTACAAAGATTTTTCGCAAAAAGTGAAGAAATAAAATTTCCACTTACATTTTATAAAAACCGGTTAACCGGTTTATTTGCGCAAAACCGTATTAAAAACCGGGTTTTAAAAAAGCAATTTTTCGAATAATTCGAAAACCGGTTTCTTGGAAAATTCCGGTTTTTGCATACTCTACTTGTAACTTTGTTCTGTTTTGTCGGTTCTTAAGCATTTTATGTGTCATGTGTTCGGCACAAAATTAGTTTCAACTTTGGGCTTTAAAGGCTATTTCTGGATTTAAATTGAAAAAAATTTTAATTGAAGGTATCAATGTTAGTCGAACCCTATTGTTTTTGCAATAATCAATCATTTTCAATACTACGTGCTTACTTGCCTTCATCATCCTCACGCTGCGAAAGCTACAACAAGAGCTCTGATCATGAGATCGTGGTTAATCTTGAAATATCATGGTGTTCAGTTTGACCCTTATACCGTCAAGAATTTGCCTTTGTCCGTTCAATTATTACATGCATTTAAAGTTCCTTTCTAAATAAAAATAATTTAATTGAATAATTAATTTGAACGAACTTAAGCCCATAGGGTCTATAGAGGCCAAACAGAAACTTCAAAAACCTAAGTGTGCTGTCAAAAATCTTAGTCTAAGATTGTATTAGTAAAACATTTTGTATTAGTATTGGTTTAAAATAAAAATATCAATTACAAAAGAAGAAATAAGCCTTTTTTATACTAAAACTAGTTTTTGAAATACATTTTTTGGATTATTTTTGTGTACGAATATAAACTTTGTTTCTTAATATCTAGCGAATTCCGCTATTTTCTATAAAACTATTGAACGAAATGTCGTTTTTAATTATTTGATTTCTAACTAGAGCCTCTATAAATAAATTGGAACAAGAAATATAATATATATATATATATATATATATATATATATATATATATATATATATATATATATATATATATATATATATATATATATATATATATATATATATATATATATATATATATATATATATATATATATATATATATATATATATATATATATATATATATATATATATATATATATATATATATATATATATATATATATATATATATATATATATATATATATATATATATATATATATATATCTATATATATATATATATATATATATATATATATATATATATATATATATATATATATATAATATATATATATATATATAATGGGTGATTTTATAAGAACTATCGGAAAGTAAAAAAAAAAACACATAAAATTCAGAAAAATGCATGAAATATTTATTTGGATCGATAGTTGGGTCGATATAATTTAATGTTTGAAGATTATTTCATGCAAATGTTGGCCGCGGCTGCGCCTCAAATGGTCCATCCGCTTAGTCCAATTTTGGCATACTCTTTCCAACATTTCGGCCGGTATCTCACGAATAATGTTGGCAATGTTGGCTTCCAGTGCGTCAATCGAAGCGGGCTTGTCGCTATAGACATTAGCCTTAACATAGCCCCACAAAAAATAGTCTAGAGGCGTTAAATCGCACGATCTGGGCGGCCAATTGACTGGTCCCAAGCGTGAAATAAACTGTTCACCGAACTCGCCGTCTTGTTGAAACCACATGTCATGCAAGTCAAGCTCTTCCATTTTGGGCAGAAAAAAGTTTGTTATCATCGCACGGTAGCGCTCACCATTCACAGTAACGTTGTGATTCGCATCATCTTTGAAGAAATACGGCCCAATGATGCCGCCAGCCCATAATCCGCACCAAACGGTTGTTTTTTGTGGATGCATTGGTAGCTCTTGCAATGCTTCTGGCTGCTCTTCACTCCAAATACGGCAGTTTTGCTTGTTCACGTATCCATTCAACCAGAAATTCAACCAGAAATTCAACCAGAAAGCGCTCGATGAACTTTCTTAACAGAGCACGCATTTTGGTAATAAAATTCAATAATTTGCAAGCGTTGTTCGTTTGTAAGACGATTGATGATTAAATTATAGACCAAACTGAAGATGTTTGACAGTGACACAAGATACAAAACGTGCGTGAGCTGTCAAAACTAGTGTTGGCAAAAAGATAATAGCAAAAAAATCACTCGTTATATATATATATATATATATATATATATATATATATATATATATATATATATATATATATCTATATATATATATATATATATATATATATATATATATATATATATATATATATATATATATATATATATATATATATATATATATATATATATATATATATATATATATATATATATATATATATATAGATATATATATATATATATATATATATATATATATATATATATATATATATATATATATAGATATATATATATATATATATATATATATATATATATATATATCTATATATATATATATATATATATATATATATAGATATATATATATATATATATATATATATATATATATATATATATATATATATATATATATATATATATATATATATATATATATATATATATATATATATATATATATATATATATATATATATATATATATATATATATATATATATATATATATATATATATATATATATATATATATATATATATATATATATATATATATATATATATATATATATATATATATATATATATATATATATATATGTAGGTAAACGACACCAAGTCACATTTTGGAAATTTTACAGTAGACCGCAAAAACATATTGAGAATCACAAATGATTTTATCTCTGTATTACTAACAATCAGTATAGCAGAAAAACCTGTTTCGAAAAAATTGCGAGTTGGTGTAGTTTACCTCCCAGCTACAAATATATAATCCTTTGGCAAATTGGTGTTCAATCCTCCAGCAGGAAAACTCAGAAGATCTTCTTAATTCAGCCCTTATTAAAGGCCTGCTTAGACAGTTTTTTAATTCAATTATCTCTCTTATCTAACTGCTAACGAATGCTTTAAAGAAAGCCTCGGCTCTTCCGTATAAAAGATAAGATACACATTCCACATTCGCTTCTATGAGAAGCGAAAAGGGAAGGAATAGCATGTTTTGTTTTTTTTTTCCAAAGTAAAAGAAATTCGTTTTGTTCAGCGTTGTCAACTTTTCAATTTCAAAAAGCACTGAAACAATTAAAATGACGAGTAGTATTTGAAAAAAGTACTGAAATTAATTTTTCATTTTATTTAAATAAATTCTTATATTGAGTAATTTAAAAAATTTCCGACAATCCAAAAACTTACTTATCCTTACCTGCTTACCCTAGATATTACATTGAGGGTCATATTAAAGAAAACAAAGAGGACTTTTCATATGTTATGCTATTATTTTGCAGTCTTCAGATCTAAAATTATGTAGACAGAAGATCAGCAAAAATTTACCTCTGAAGATTGAAAAATAAAATCATAACAAACAAATGTCATTTTAAAATCCATTTTGTACCCTTTAATATAAAACCACAGTCGAATATTTACGGTAAGTAGTAGAAATAATTTTGAAATATCGGTTTAATACATTTTTGTTGAATTTTTAAATTTTCAAGCCGCTATATTTCGCGAACCAGAAAGTATATTGAGCCAAGATTTCGCGCTAATACTAGTTACACCAGAGGCATCATCTGTACAAAATTTTATAAAACTCAGAAGGGGAAAATAAACCGATTTGTTTGTATTTATTTATTTTCAACTATATATAAAGCTAAATATTGATTTGCGCGGGCTAGGAACTGCTCAGGACCCATGATTTCTTGGAG
Organism: Panzeria rudis; assembly: GCA_956483635.1. NCBI lineage: Eukaryota > Metazoa > Arthropoda > Insecta > Diptera > Tachinidae > Panzeria > Panzeria rudis. The sequence continues at coordinate 122,255,271 of OY101448.1, forward strand.
AAAAATTTTCAGAATCGTCCGTAGATTGCGTTTTTGTTATACGATTTTTTCAGTTTTTCCCTCCATACAAATTGACCCGCTCTATTGGGCATCTTGGCTATTTTTGAGAAAATTTCGTCATAATTAAAATTAAATAGCTTTAGAGCGCGGTATCAGATAATGTTGGTGTCATTCGAAAGGTTTTAGTTTCCTCTGAACAAGTATTGATTAAAAAGGTTATAGCTTCCTGCTACAAGTGCATCTAAATTGACAATGTATTCTTTATCCTTATGCATCCTGAAATATAATATTTTAGCTTTCTTTATTTTTTTAACAGAATGCATTTAGCTGACAAGGGTCTATTGTGCATAGTTTTCAAGTTGTCCGGTGGATGTTATTTCCAAGAACATTATTGCATGCCACCTGGAATATACACACTTATGTCGAATTTCGTTGAAATCGAAGAGGGTAAATATATAAACTCTTGTTTTTGTGTCAAACATTTTTTTTAATTACTCTTAAGTGTCAATCCAACGAAATACGTACAAAAACACTTTTCGATGTGGCCTTTGACGCTTTTAAAAGAAAAAGGATAAACCACAGCTTTTTTTCTCGAATGTAGTTCATATAAATTTTGCTATTTTTATTCTTCTGCAAGATTGCAAAAAAGTATGTTCAGGAAATAGTTACATCAACAAAAAAATTTACCCCAAAAAAACATTTTTTAGATAAACAAATTTATTTCGGAGTTTTGGGTTTAGTTCCATCGTCACAAAAAAACACTAAAAATGGATTAAAAAAGCACCGAGTAGTATCTTTAATAAATTTCGCATAGAAAAGTTTAAAAAGCACTAAAAATAGTGCGAAAAGCATCGAGTTGACAACGCTGGTTTTATTCATTAAAAATGATTTTTTATAAATAACATTCTCATATTCTTTTTTCGCAAGTAATTTGTATATAAAGCTGAAATTTACGTTCAAGAGACATCATATGTGCTGGTATTATGACGTTTATGATGGAGCTGATTAACTTATACTTCTTAATAAATACATTCGTATAAGAATTACTTTAGATGAAAGGAAATAATTCGATATAAAAAATAGCATTAATCAAAATTAAAGAATCCGCTATAAAAATACAAAAATACCGAGATTAAAAAAATGTACCTTCATTTGCTTTTTAACAGACCTCACTTAGTAACCCTTCAAAATTACCTTTTTAGAAGGTCTTTTGTCAGGCCTTCTAGAACTGGCAAACGGAAGACCTTCCCCGCAATGACAACGTGTGTAAAAAAGATATGAGTATGGAATGGAGCGAGCAGACCTTGTTTATCCAAAAGAAGGAGTACAAAAGCCTTCTAGAAGGCATCCGTACTCCTTCTATTTCCCGCTGGGCCATTGCATTTGGAAATCATTCGTTTTCCTTTCCTTCTTTCAGCCGAAAAGAGAACATTTATTCTACCTTAAGATATCAAGCAAGTTTTTTCAACAAAGATCATTGATCATTTTGTTAATTGTGTTGAGTTGATGGAAGATTTATGATGACCCCCTTCCTCATATTTTGAAATAAATTTATTTGGTTGTGTAAATTTGTGTTCTCTTTTAGCCGTACATATTTCAATTAGTTAGAATGTGAACTCTGCATTTTCTGTCCGAGAATGCATGTGCGTGTGTACGAATATTTAAATTCGAATTGTTTCAATTGTTCAATATTATATTTTCATTGAAAACATTTAATCGGTCGTTGTGTAAACATTTGAACATTAATTAGAAAATCCATTTAAAATATGTTCGCCGTTTTTTTCTCTTTGAGTAAAAGTGAATTTTATTTGCAAGTTTGGTTTGTTTAGTGAATGTTGAATTTTATTTTAGTGTTTACAAGTAAATGCCTCATAAGTCACTTACATTGCTTCTTATTAAGACGATTTGAGTTTTCAATATTTTTGTGCTGTTTTTATTCAAAACTTCAACACATAAACAGGTTAACAGCCTACAGACCATATCGAGCATTTGCTGCAATAGAATCGTAACCCAGCAAAAACTTTTCTTACTGGTAGGCAAAAAAGTATATGAGGATTTAAGTCATAACTACTTACAATTTCGCTCGATAACTACTTATTTTTGTTTGAGAAGTCCAAAAATAAGGGGTACCGCTTACAAATGTATTTACATTGTCACAGCAATTAAAGGAGTTACTATTTGGTTTACTTGAAGCTAGAAAATAAGAAGTCAAATAAACAAATTGAAATAAAAAAAATTTATACACATTTGGTGGATTCACAAGGTAGTCATAAAGTCATATGTTTTAAAATAATCACAGGAAAAAATATGACTGCTGTGAGCGCCCCTCATAATTTAGTGTGCTATTTCAAATTTGAGTTAGCTGGTGAAAAAAAGCAACTATAAATGATATTGATATTGAAATCAAAATGCCAAGAACAAATGAAAAAACTAAGAAAGTCTAAATAAGATCCTACCTGAATATCTTTTAATCACTTCATTTTTAATTAAAATATTAAAATATTTTCTTCGCACATAGAATATGAAATTTTTTAAAATACATAAACAGCTCTTGACAGTGACTGAGCCGTCTAATTTTCTGGACGACTGGTTGTGAAAAAACGTTCGGTGGCTGCCAGCCAGTTAAAGATTACAAAAAAAAATTTTCACTTGGATATTTTTAAATAACTCCATTTTTAAAATTTTATTTATGAGTAACTCTGCATAAATTCACCAAATAGGTGTGCCGCATAGCTTTTAATTTTAATTTAAAAAAAATTGAGGACAACTTGTAGGTACTAGAAATACAAAACCGTCATATTTTTATTTTTTATTGTATGGCTTCTGATTAACGGCCACCCGAAGTAATTTTTTTTACCAATTTCATACATTTATATAATTGTTCCAGCTTTGTAAGTAGAAAAGATATTATAACGATTCATGCTTTGTTTTATAGGGCAGTAATGATAATTTAATATTGCTATGCAAATCTGGACTGGAATAATTAAATGGCCGAAAAGTGGCAACTTGAAAATTACACAGGTTGTTTAATCGATTTTCAACTGAAGCCTGTGTGACCATGTTGAACATGGTCGCACTTTTAAAAAAATATGATTTTTTAAAATGCAATTTTTATCAAAAATAATGGGCCCAAAAACCAATGTGAGATACACATAAAAATCTGAAATTTTTAAAATTTATAGCCTATACTTTGTTCCTTATGTGCACTAAGTGAAAATCTGTTATTTTCATTTGCTTACGAGATATGATTTTTTAAGTGCTACTCTTATATCCCAATTCACTATGTCGGTTTTGCACGTTTTCCGACTAATTTCTGGTTGAGTTCTTATTTTTGTATTCGCTAAATAGTTTAAAAAATTCTTGGGTTGTTGTCTTTGAAAATTACAAATTATTGCATCCAATAAAATAATTGTTTGAATTGCCACTTTAGAATAATTATATGCTGAACAAAAAATGCGGGCCACATAATTGTATAAACTATTATGGTTTTCGACTGGGCAATATCTTATTTGTAATTAGTTGTATCCAAGACGAGAACCTTGAAACTCAAACGAAAAAATAATAACGATTTACTGAATTGCATTAGTGAGTGATTTTCGTCTTTAGACGAAGCGTGGACATAATAACGAAGCACTATCCTATATTTTCTGAAAATATCAGATTTTTATCTATATCCCCACATGGTTTTTTGAAGTTCAAAGTTGAGCATTTTTTAAATTTTATAAATTTTCGCACCTCCATTTTTGCAGAAGATAATATTTTAGCACAGTGAAACTTATGTCATGGTATCATAAGGGTTCCTTCTTCACTACAAAAAAAATCAATGCTCTATGTTCGACAGGGCTCTCACAGGGTTACGTTGAAAATCTATAAAATGAGAAAAAACTGTGTAATTTTCAAGTGGCCACTTTTCGGTCATTTAATTATTCCAGTTCAGCTTTGCATAGCACTATTAAATGATCATTACTGCCCTATAAAACAAAGCATGAATCGTTTCAATAACTTTTCTACTTGAAAAGCTAGAGCAATTATAAAAATGTATGAAATTGCTCAAATTTTTTACTTCGGGTTGCCACTAATCAGAAGCTATACAATAATAAATAAAAAAGATGGTGGTTGATTTTTCGAATGTCGAATAGTCCGGATTTTTTTAAATTAAAAAACCAGCCAAGTCGAATACTTTTCGATTTATATATTTTATAAGTTTTTACTATATTAAAACTTAGACGAACGTTTACTGTTGATTTTCCCAAGTATTTTTTTCAACAACATTTACTGAAACATGAAATTAAGGCGAATTAATTTTATAAGGTGTAGCAGAGGCGAATTAAACTGGCATTGTGATGTAGAATGGACGTCAAACTCCATATTTTATATTAGTGGTCTGAAACTATCGATAGTCTACACTATCGATAGCATGCGATAGTTTTTCAAAAACCATCGATAAATATCGATAGTTTTCGATAGTCTTCAAACAACAATTTGCCTAAAACAAACGGACTGGTTTTAGACTTCAGTAGCTTATTTTTTGTACATTTCGTATTTTTTACCGCCCAATCAACTAAAAATAAGCGGGGAGCGAAAAAAAATAAAAATTTTGGACATGTACTAGAGTTTCACGGGAATTCCCGGTAATTTCGCTAAATTTTCAATCTCACTTCCTGGGAAATTAGTGCGGGAATTCCCGGGAATTTTTCGCCTTAATATATTGTACTTCAATAAACAGGACTTACAAAAAATATTCTTCTAAAAAGTTGTTGTTTGTGAAGTTTCCAACAGCTTTTAACTTACCCATATTTTTTAAATCGCATATATCACAAAATAAACAACAATATCGAAAAAGCACATAACAATTAAAATTTCAAAATGCTTACACTAATTTACAAGTTTCGGTAAATTTTTTCGTTCCCTAGAAATGAAAGTTGTTTTTGCTGTTCCCGTACTTTTGAACATTTTTTTGTTTTTAGTGGGATTAATTCTTGGTTAGTCTCATTTTACCAAATTTTACCCAAAAGATACGCTATCGGACCTAATAATTCAAAATACAACAACTATCAATAACTATCGATAATATTGAAAACTATCGATAGTGTTTCGATAGTCAAAAGCCATCGATAGTATCGATAGTACCATCGATTGTTTCAGACCACTATTTTATATAGAGTGTGACATTCATCGTAGACAAAAATCCTTGTTTTTTTTGTATTGCTGTTCAATGAACACTGTTCATGTATTGTAAGCGCAGTAATCACGGTCAAAATGTATGACCTGCTTTATAGCAGTACTAGTGAAATTTTGTTGTATGCGTCACACCAATGATGCTTGGAACAATATCAAAGTTTTTGAATTTTTCGCTTGCATGAAGCTTGTATTTGAACGTGTATTTGTAATAGGTCATGCATGTACTAAAGGAAGACAATAGCAAGGTGAGCTCATATAGTAGTGTTTCATACTTAGAGCTTTCAAACTCTGTTGATTATAAGATGATCTGAGTTTAACTTATCATAGAATCCATACGTATACGATGCTTGTGTCATGCATTTTGACCGTGAATACTGCGCTTTAAGGCCAAAACAATCTTTGGAAGCTACTTGCCAAACATAGTTTTTTCATTTATACACAGACTACACAAAACTAGCTCGTACAAGCAAGTTTTTCTCACCTTAATCACAAATTTAAATTTTCCACGACGACCTCACTCTATGGAAATTTTATTGCATATGAAGCAACTTAACAACAGACTGCACAAGCAGCTTACGACAAAAACAATATGGCAGTCAAAATATTTAAATTGTTTGATTTTTCTTCAAACGTCTTGCCAAGCCGCTTGTCAAACACGAAAACAGCCCCATATATTACACAACAGACTTGTACAAAAGTAAATTTCTACCATGTTTGGCTAGTCGCTTGCGTAGTCTATTTAACTCTTTAGTGATATGAATGTCAAGAAATAAACAATTCCACTTGTATGTGTGGGCTAAATATTTTTCGCATTTTGATTGGTAAATACTGAAAGTGTTCTTTTTAGTTAGAGGCACTATAATTGGCAATCCGGAAATTATAGGAAATTATATCGATGTGAAGTATACCAAACAAAAGCTTTGAAAAATGAAGCCACATCCGCACAAAAACAAAAATGTGAAAACAAGGCCAAGTTCTTATCCAAAAATTTCGTCCGTTAATAAATAAATAAATAAATAAAAATAAAAATGAGGACCAAGTTCTTGATATGTACAGCAACATTTCATTTTTACGCAACCTGCTAGCTTGGCAATATTTTTTTAACATCTAATATTGGGAAGAATTATGGGAAAAATAATGGCAAGTAAGCAGGTTGCCTAGAAATGAGATGGTATCGTCAAGAACTTGATCCTCATTTTGATCTCAGTACTTTTAACGGTCGAAACTTTTGGATAGGAGCTTCGCTTTATTTTCATAGCTATATTTTTGTGCGGATAGTATTTACATGAACTATTAACTTATATTTTTAATAAAGCAAATTAAAACTAAAACTTTTTTTGTTTTTTTGGATGATTCTTTTGTTGTTGTTGTTGTTATATTCAGAACCTCAGGACCGAAGCTTGCATGAATGAACAATTTTTGAAATGAAGTAAAGTTTCGGCTTTTCGTGTTTTTAATATTAATTTGAAATCTATTAGAATTAACCCTGCTGCACCGACATTTACAAAATGTTCACTTTATTATTAATTGTCTATACAGGGGACCACGCAATAAACTTTTTGATATTAAATGGGGGACGAGTCGTAAACTATCGGCACTATTCATTTTCTTCCAAAAAGGAAATACCAAAAATAGCGTTTATCGCCAAACGATACGATAAAAACATTAAGATCAATTTCGACTCAAAGAACTGACTGAGAGAAACCAGTAGTGCAATTCACAATGCTAAACAATGCGTTTAAGGCAGTTAACACCAAAATTATTGCTTTTACTATTCGTTAAACTTTTAATCACTACTCGCTGCGTTAACTAAACGGCAATAATTTTTGTGGTGTTATGAAATCAGGCTTGGGGAGTAATGATTACACATTCACTTCAATTACATACAAGTAATTTGTAATTGCCTTGGTGCAATTACAAATTACTTGTAATTGTAATTGGACTACTACCAAATACACTTACTTCTGATTGTAATTTCTGTAGCACCAATTACAACTATAAATAATTGTAATTGTAGGAAGCCTATTACAAATTACTTGTTATTGTAAATGCAATCATACCAATTGAAATTACATGTAATTTGTGTTGGCATGATTGCAATTACAATTACAAGGAAAATTTAATTTAATTACAATATATTCAATTATATTTAAAAATGTTTGGAAGACTTTTTTATGGCCAAAATGACTAAAAATTTCTACAGATTGTGAGAATAAGAAACAATCCCTTAAATTTTTTATACTCACAAGCAGCAAAAAATGGCAAAACATCACTTTTACTGTGAAAATACTCGAAAAATTGCCGATATGGAAACAAGCCGTAAAATTTATTAAACATCGCTAAAATTGTAAGGAATGCCAAAATCTCAGAAAAAAATCGCGAAAATTATGAAAATTCGCAAAAACTTAACATTAAGAACATAGAAAAGTCGGAGAGTGATTAAAAATCGGTAAAACTGTTATAAAGACAAGAACTGGCTAAAAAACATGTTTTTTTCGCGAAAAACGGCAAAATTGTAACCTACACTCTAAAGCATTACTTCAAATTTACGATCATATATTGTCTAAATTACATCAATTTTGGAGTATTTTATTAAAGAAAAAACCTTTCAAATTAAACATATTTAGATTTAATGTATTTGTGACCAATTATGAAGTAATACTTAGTTTGTCAAGATTTTTATATTTCCATATACTTATATCTTTGGGCTATTTTTGGTCAATGTTAATTTTTTCTGGCGATGTAAATAAAACCAATTATTTAATCTTTATCTCAACGTTTCGTCGATGGTTTGTCGACTTCATCAGGAGATGAATTTTATTAAATTCTGTTGAAGAAAAAAATTTTTTCCCTTAAATATATATTCACATATGTACGTATGTATAAATTTTTTAAAAAATATAAATGTTTGTAATGTAACACATATTTAGTCCAAGTGGAAAAAATGAAACATAAAGTATAATAAGGCTGTGGCTGAATGGTAGATACGTTAGCGGTTCAAACCTGCACGCAGCCAATCGCTTTTTTAGTAAAAACATTTTGTTGAAAAATAATGCGTGTGTAATTTTAGGTCGATAATAATCTGTAATGTGTTGCCTACTATTATCGACCTAATTTTCAACAAAAGTGTTTTAGAGTGTAGCCTTAAAATTGCTTAAAAGTAGCTAACATTTTAAGGAAGGCAAAAAGCTCGGAAAAAATCGCAGAAATGAAGAAATTTCGCAAAAACTTGGTAAGATTAAAAAGATATCAATGTCTGATATTGATTAAAAAATTTTTAAACTATTAAAATTGCGAATTTGCGTCATTTTCGTGATTTTTTTTCTAATATTTTGCATTCCTTACAATTTTAGCTATTGTTCAGCAATTTTAAGGCTTCTTTGCAGTTTTGCAATTTTTCGCACATATCCGCTATTTTTGCGATAAGTGATTTCTTAGCCGGTTCTTGGCTTTATTACAGTTTTATCGATTTTTAATCGCTATATGTTTTTAATGTTAGCAAGTTTTTGAGAATTATCGCAATTTTCTCGATTTTTCCATAGTTTTTTGCATTCCGTACAATCTTAGCTATTTTTATTCAATTTAGAGATTGTTTGCAATTTTTTAACTTTTCGCGAATTTTCGCTATTTTCGCGATAATAGTGATTTTTTCCAGTTCTTGGATTTTTTACAGTTTTACCGATTAGTTGATATAAAACTTTATTGTTTCTTCGATATTAGCAAGTTCTTGCGAATTTTCGTCATTTGCGTGATTTTTGCCGAGTTTTTTGCATTTCGTATAATATTAGCTATTTCTAAGCAATGTTAGGGCCATTTGCGATTTTAAAATTTTTCGCGAATTGTCGCGATTTTCGCGACAAATGTGTTTTGCGTGATTTTTAATGGAATTTTTCGCAAATTTTTTTTCATTTTCGCGATGTAAGTAATTTTTCTACTTTTTATCCTCTTTTAGAGCTCTAGATATTTCCAGTTAATTTTAATTTCTGGTATGATTTTTGAATTTAATAAATAATAAATTTTATTTGTAATAAAATAGATTTATAGTAATTTTTATTGTTAAAATAATTATTACCCTTTTTTGAGCAATTACTATTACTTTTGCCCGAATACATGTAATTGTAGTTGATAATCTTCAATTACAATTCAAATAATTTGTAATTGCTATATATCAACTACACATTACATGTAATTGTTCATGGTTCAATTACAATTACATGTAATTGTAATTGCTCTTCAGACAATTACACATTACAACTAATTGTAATTGCAGTGTACCAATTACAAATTACATGTAATGTGTATTTGAACATGTAATTAATTACAAAATGTAATCATTACCCCCAAACCTGTATGGAATAAACAATAGTCAGCTGTTCAGTTTAAACACGTCGTCTTTTGCTAAAACTCAAATAATTATTCGACAACAATATACACACATATGAAATCTTTTATATATAAATAACAATATTTATATTATTTAAACAATAAATTTAACTTTTATTTTTCAAAATTAAAGAAATTCATTAAAATATGTTCGTGTGCAAGCATAAATTCATTTGTTTTTTCTCTATTTCCCTTTGTGCTGTCCGTTTATTTTAATGGTGTTGGAAAGGATATAAAATTTTAACAAAGGCCTTCACAGAAAAAAATAGACAAGAATTATATTCAATAAAACCATGTTATTAAAAAAAAATAAGAATTTCAATAACATATATCTTTAGCATAATAAAATATTTCGTTGTAAGTATTTCTTTTCCATGCGGGTTATTTCTTTTCTTTTTATACATAAGTACTTAAAACAAGTTGTATCCCATAAAAAAATAAATGGGATATGGCTCAGCTATAGAGTGTATGCTTTACGTCCGGAAAGCCCGGGTTCGTATTCCAGCCATGTCAACATTTTTTTAATTTATATATATATTTTTATTTTGAAATAATTTTGTTATTAATATAGGGGAATTCTTTATCACAGGAAATTTGAAAAAAAAATTATTGAATACCGGGATTTTTGTTATCAAAAACGAAACTTATTTTTTTCTGTGTTAGCACGAAGTTAACGAATCAAATAAGCGTTAATTCAAACAGTAATTATTGGAGACAAAATTACCTTTTATTTAAGTGTTAAAAGTTAGTGAATTTCACTACAGGCTAGTTTTTTTCGGATATAAGACGGTAAATTTTAATAGTAATTAAATCAAAAAAGCAATTATGTAATTTAAAAAATAAAATTCATTCAGATTTTAATAACTTTTAGAGAAATAACTTCAAGCATGTAATGCAAATTTTGTCTTTGTATGTATTAGGTTTGATAAATTAAATAAGGTCTAAGCATGTTTTTTGAATAATAATGATGATGAAAGTTCAACCGATTTTTTGCATATTTTTAATTAGATTAGACATAGAATAAACGGTCCACAATTTGGGGTATCTTTTTGAAATATGTACAAGTATAAAAATTTATTTTTTATAGAAACGTTTTATTTCGGCTTGAGGTCAATTGAAACAATATTTTAAATTTGTTTTAGCAAAAAGGATAATTCTATTCATTTTTAATGCTGTTTTACGAAAAGAATACTAATCCTGCGGAATGGAATATATCATTGATCACTATGATACCTAAGCCCGGAAAAGGGCATACTAAAGTGGAATCTTATAGCATAGATTATACGTAGATAGTCAACTGGGACCTGTAAAAAAAATGAACGCACTAAAATTCACTTTTTTGCACACAGAAACACTATTAGATTTTAATAATTTTTTTTACATTTTGAAACAAATTTCATGTTTCTTCTTTTTGTAACTTTAAACTATTTATTAAATTTTATTGACATTTATATGTTGAAATTTATCAATGTTTTGAACCATTTTTTCATTCAGCAGAATTGCATTTTTTATACCATTTAGGATAATTTTTTTTAGTACCCAATAGAATAATTTAAAAAAAATGTTTAAGAAATTAGTATTTTTTTAGCTCAAATGTATTAAAAATGATTCTAAATCATGTTTTCATTAATTAATACAAAATTAATTGTGTATAACAACTAAAAATTCATGCTTAAATATACAAATTTTGTAAAATACTATTTATACAACTATGTATGGTTTTATTGCTGTGGTGGAATTTTTATTTTACACCAATACTAATACAAAATGTTCTACTGACACATTCTTAGGCATAGGTTTTTGACAGCAGACTTAGGTTTTTGAAGTTTTAGTTGACTATCTATGTACACATGTGTACGATAAGCCTATTGTAAAATATGTCAAAACTATTTGAGAAACTGCTTATGAGTAAGTTGACCCCCCTACTAAATGAGAGTGAATGCATCCCAGATCATCAGTGTGGTTTCAGGAAATAACATAGCACTATCGAACAAACGCATAGGCTCGTGAATGTGGTTAGAAAACATTCGAAGAAAATAACTATTGTTCTGCTTTCTTCGTTGATGTTTCTCAGGCTTTTGATAAAGTATGGCATGAAGGATTAGTCCAGAAATTAAAACGAAATTTACCCTCTAACACTCACAAGCTTTTAAAAAGCTATTTGGAATAACATTCGTCATCAAGGAAGGCAATTTTCTATGCACACCTCAGATGTTTCAAGCCGTAAACGCATGCCCTCAAGAAGCATACACAAACTTGTAAGAATATGTATTGCATCTGGAAAAATGGTTAAAGCAGTGGAGAATAAAAATAAACGAACAAAAATGTGTAAATGTTACGTTTACATTGCGCAGGGAAACACGTACGCCTATTTCTATCAATAATCATATACCGCAGCACTTTGAGGTTTAATACCTTGATCGTCGTCTAACATGGAATACCCACTTAGAATCAAAGCTTACCCAAATGAAATTGAAGGCAGTTCAACTTAATTGGCTAATAGGAAGAAATTCTACACTTAGTCTAGACTGCAAATTTCTTTTATACAACACGATAATAAAACCAGTTTGGTGCTGTTGTATTCAGTTCAAATATAGAGAAAATTCAAGGGCGACAAAATAAAATTCTTCGCTTGATTACAGTGCCACCTTAGTATGTCAGGAACCAGCGTATTTATAAAGATCTAGATTTTCCACTAGTAAAAACTGTGTTTTCAAAACAATATGTAAAAAACCTCGATTCGCATCCAAATCCCCTAGCCCGCAACATCATTAACTTTAGAGGGCACTCTCGGCTGAGAAGGAGACACTCTTGCTCTCAGCCGAACACGAGAGACGTAAGACATCTAAAGATTCACCCGTTGAACCCTATTATTTTATCTAGCAGTGGCTGGACTAATTATTACAATTTTAGTTTTAAGATTTGAATACTTATTGTTAGTTCAATTTACAATTGAAAGTTCAATAAATAAATTTAAAAGTTGAAAAAAAATTGGTGTAGTTATATGTATGTACCCAGTAAAAAACTTGCTTCCAATAAAGCAGGCTTCTACTATTATGGAATAAAAGTAGCGCTAACAGACCTGCTGATATCGCTGCTGATTTTTGTATGGCGAGTTCCCGGATTGGAGTACTACATTTTTGCTCACAAAAGCGCTGAAAATCATCAACATTTTTAGCACTAGAACTGAAAATATATGAAAAAAATGGTTCGATGTGGACTGGCGTCGTTAACGCCATTTTGAATTTTTCGTATTTCGTTACTTTATTTATTTTTATTAATTTCATATTTTTACTCAATGTTTGTTACTTTAACTTCAACTAGTATAGAACTAAGAACCTTCAGGTTTGAAGTCCAACGTAATATTCACTCGACCAAAAACACTGTTGCAAAACGGCACCAAAAAACTCAAATAAACTTACTCTTCATACTCGCCTAATCAGCACTATAAAATCATTTTTTTGTATAGCTGGTGTACGAAGCTTTTGTATAAGTAAAAAGCAAATACTTTTCTGTCTTCAAAACCTGCATTTTTATGAAGCTATGAAATCAGCTTCTGAACAAGCTCATATTTCAAAGCGAATTCTGAAGCGCTTTATTTCTTTAGTGCTTCAATAAACATGAAAATTTTTTGCTGGGTATTTATTTTGCTTGTTATTTTTCAAAACACCCACTATTTCGATCAACTTCGTTGATTATCTTCAGGAGATCAAAAAATATTAAATTAACGAATTATTAGAATGACACTATGTCGGTGTGTACATAGTGTCATTCTAATAATTCGTTAATTGTGTTATTAATTTAATGTGTTTAGATCCCCTGAAGATCAACAAAGAAGTTGATCGAAATATTGGGTGTTTTCAAAAATAAAAACCAAAAAAAAAAACATACATATACCTACAACAACTTAAAATATTGTTTCAAGTGACCTCAAGCCGAAATAAAACGTTTCTATAATTACGACAACACATGTCAACAAAAACATTTAAAATTACTATATTTATTTTTTTCATCAAAATCTAGAAAATTAATTTCCGAGAAAAAAAAACGCGGTTAATCGACACATAAAAACCAGTATGCCGAATTATTCGAAAACATTATTTATTTGAAACCGGTTAATTTTTAGTAAGTTAAAAACCCGGTTAATCGGTTTTAGGTTCCGGTTTTCATACTCTATTTTTAAGTCAAAAACTGGAAATAGGTTTGGTGTATGCATCAAGCAAATCGAGCGATTTTCCACATCACTTAAATACATTAAAACAAAGGAAACCGCCTCAAATCACTTCAATAACAATAAAAAAAGGACACCCGTGGTGTTGTGTGTAATCTGGTAGGTATTTCAATTGATTGTCTAATATTGAAAACACAAAAGCCACCGCATAATATTTTAATTGTTATTTCCGTAGACAAAAGAAAATAAGATATATTAAATAGAACAAAAAAAATATATTACTTAACAATAAATAAATTCATTAAAGTGCGACTTTGGCTCGCACATGAAGGGTTCCGTACGAATGCACATATATCCCTTTTCATTTTGTCTTTTTTTCAGTTTGGCAATTTTTTCGTTTTGCTCTTTCGTTTAATTTTATTTCTTTATTTTTTAAGTTTTTTTATGTTGTTTTGGCGATATTTTTGGTTTTTACGCTTTTTTCATTTTGGTGATTTATTGTTTTTTTTCGATTCCTGTTTTTTATAATTTTTTATATATTTTGGCCATTTTTTAGTTTTGGTGGTTTTTGGTTTTGGCGTTTTTTTTTGTTTTAACGTTATTTTTTTTGCTTTTTGATGATATTTTCAGTTTTTGCGATTTATTTTAGTTTTGGCGCCTTTTTCGGTTTTAGGGACTTTTTCGGTTTTTGGCGTTTTTTTTTTAGTTTTTTAGTGATCTTTTTAGTTTGGTGTTTTTTTCATGTAAGCGTTTTTTTTAATTTTAGCGATTTTTTGTTTTGACATTTCTGAATTTTGGAATTTTTTACCATTAGCGTTTTTTTTTTAATTTCAAGAGTGTTCCTTTTACGGTTTCCAAGATACAGCAAATTGTCTAAATTACATAGTCAAAATTATATTAACTGATAGAACACCCTTAATTTTTTATTGGTAATTGGTGTAGTCTATTCTACGGACTATACCAATTAACGCTAACTTTGAAAATTTAAAGTATATAAAGTGTATGTATATTACATTAGTATTTCAATTCGTTTCGTTGCTCGCTTTAGAAAACCCTTTAATTTTTAATTGTCATATATTAGTTATTGTAGCGGCCAAAGTTTTGCATATTCTGTGAAAAGTTCGGGTCCGTAGCTCTTATGGTTCCCGAGAAAACAGTGTCTGACAGACAGACAGACGGGCAGACGGGCAGACGGACAGCCTAGCGAAAGCAATAGGGGTCCTTTACACTTTTCGTGTACGGAACCCTAAAAAGGAAATGTAAAACAATCGCATACAGAATCCTTAAGTATTTAAAAATATGAGAAACAATATATCTGGTGCCATTATGTCTCTCTTGTAAAAATAAAAATTAAACAAGAACATTCCAAACACACACAGACATATTTCCACGCACATGGCGTAAAGCTGAATAATATTGGTATTTATCTTTAATAGCGTGTATTTGAATAACAACATTTTATTATTTACGTACATATTTAAAAAATATTATTTTTATTGTTCGAAAAAATATACAAGAAATAATTTTTATGATTCTCTTTGCGTACATTATTACGCCAATTAAAAATTCATTCATGCATATGTTTTATAAAAAAATACATATTCATATTCAGTTACCTCTTAGTCAACGTTCGGACGATGCAAATCTTGTTGATCAGTCTACGTTTACATTGTACGATTTGTGTCGCTGCAATTTTTGTCGTTTCTTCTTTAAAATTGCATTTGCGTTTACATTGTGCAACGTTTGTCGCTGCGACTCTTACAATTTATACATGTATGTATGTATGTTCTGTTGTGTACGTTGAAAAATTAAGTTGATGTTAATTTTTCCCTTGTTCCTTGGAATATTAATCAAGCCCAATTCTTTCTGAATATAATGTTACGAGACTTAGCAATCCAAAAATAAGGGGTACCCCTTACAAATGTATTTACATTGTCACAGCAATTAACTAGTTATTATTTGCCTTACTTGAAGCTAAAAAATAAGTAGTCAAATAAACAAATTAACAAATTTTTACATACATATTTTATTTATATTTATTAAATTTTTTACCCATCTGTGATACAAACCTGTGCTCGTTCAGATTTGAAGACAAGAACTTTACCCACTCAGCTATTGTTGACTTACAAGTTTAAGCGACAAAATTTAGTTATCATATACAAACACATGTTGACTTAAAATGTGGTTGTCTACTTATTTTAATAATACATACCAACAAATTGTAATTACTTTCAGGTAATGAGAAAAATACGTAGTAATTTTATTTAAAATTACTTAGTAGTTCTAATTTGAAGCATAGTAATAACATAAATAAGTACCCCTCATTACTTTGTAACCCATTAATAAAATACTACCGATTGCAAAAATCACAAAAGTTTTTGCTGTGTTCAAATAATAAATTTCTTAATGTTTTTACTTAAACTTGTGAAAGAATTTAACAATTATCATTGTTGATATTACAAATTAAAATTTTTTTAATTTACTATTGGCTATGGTTCGTAACGTTATATTCAGAAAGAATCAGGCATAATTAATATTCCAAGGAACAAGGGAGAAATTAACATCAACTTAATTTTTCAACGTACAGAGCAGATCATAGCAGCGCTACTTTCGGAAGACGCTACACTTCCAACATCATGTGTATTTTGCTTATCAACACTTGTCAGGTGGCTCTGTTGAGTGTGATGTTAATTGAGTACTCCACTTGCAAACACTGCTAAGTTGAAAAAAATAAAAATTGGCTAAAAGCCGCCATTTTATTTGTTGTTTGAAGTTTTAATCGATTTTCTACAAATTTCGATATACTAAAATAGCGGTGTTTGCAAGTGGACTCCTCAATTGTTACATATAGAGCATTATTTTTGAAGCGGACAATCCAAAATTTTTTTCCCGAAATTCCTTGATATATGACATAATTATAGTAGATATAAATGTGTAGTTATGCCGAATGTTTATTTTGTATGAT
Source organism: Panzeria rudis (assembly GCA_956483635.1). NCBI lineage: Eukaryota > Metazoa > Arthropoda > Insecta > Diptera > Tachinidae > Panzeria > Panzeria rudis. The sequence continues at coordinate 122,271,971 of OY101448.1, forward strand.
GTTTATTTGTCGAGTTATGGGATGCGAAAGTGTTGCCGTTTTTGAAAAAAAATTTAATTATTGTTTCTTGAAAAATATAAAACAAAAAAATTAAAATAAGTGATTCTTATAGGAAATCGGCTGATCTTTAAAAAAATAATTTAAAACATTTTTTCATGATCAAAACTGGAAATGACTAATTGAAATTAAAATTTTTCAAACTTCGACCATTTCCATTTTTTTTACCAAAATTAGCCAATGTGTCCTTATTAAAATTTATGCAAATGTTTTTATATGAAGGCCACATTTTGGTCATTGTTATATGGAATCTGTACAAGATATCATATAAACCTTACATTGAATGTATTAGTTCTGTTCAGCACTTTTATGTAAAACTCCACGAGAAATAATTTCATGCAACATTTTAACCTTCTAGCGCTTCGCTATATGGGTCTTTTTATCCTTTCTTAAAAAGGGGCAAAAAAACTTCCCTTCGACGGCGAGATAGCGGGCTGAAAATTTCTCATAAAAAAAATTTCTCATAACATTTTATTATAAGTGTTTTAATGCAATAAATTTCTAAACTCAACTGGAACGCCAGAAATCAGTAAAACTTTAAATGTGCTTAAGGGTTAATTTTGTATTTATCCACAATTAGTTTTTAATTATTTCTCCAGTTCCAGATGATTTCAGAAATGTATTGTCTTTAAAGACTAATAACGAAATTTTATGAAGATTTTTTTGCGGGATATTTGAACCCGCTATCTCGCCGCATGTTCCATGAAATTATTTCTCGTGGAGTTTTACATAAAAGTGCTTAACACACCTAACACAGTATTAAACGTAAGGTTTACACTATATCGTGTGCATGTAAGAAATTTTAAATATTAATTTTTTTAGCTACAAAATTAACATTATATTTAGATTAATATTCCACGGAACAAGGAAAAAATTAACATCAACTTAATTTTTCAACGTACACAGCCCCACTTTCGGAAGCCGCTACACTTCCATTGTCAGTGCTCTTATATTACGAGTATACAACTTTTTCGGCAAAGCTCATAAGAAAACCTTTATTTCAACGTAGTTATCAGTAAAAAAAAGGCGTCGTATAAAGTGTGACGGATTCTATGTGTTTCGACCTTAATGACGCTATTCTATTAGTCAATAGGCCCCCGCTTCGATTACGTGCAAAGACATTTGTTTTTTTTTTCACAGACAAGTAAAACATTGCTTCGAGGGTTAAGTTTAAAATAAATATTATTCATATAATTATAATGATAATCAAATTTTTTCGGCAATTTAGCAATTCACATTGTTAATATAACAACAATTTTAGTTGATATAATTTTTAAATGTAACAAAACAAAATTATTACAAAAAGGAATTTTAATGAAGAAATTATTGAAATTATTTCGACGATTTTTCTTTTCAACATACAAAATTTCGTATTTGTATATACAAAAATCTTTGTAGGAGCAAAATCAATTAATAATTTAGTTGATATAACAAAAAAAAAATAATTGTGTATAAAACTCTTTTATTTTCTGTGTACTTCATTTACATACATCTACTGCCACAGTTTACTCTCGTAATCTTATTTCTTTTCAACAAACGCAACCCACGAAGTTATTTATGTAGCTTGCCAGAGTCTGAGGTGGACTAATAGGTTAGCATCACTTCCAATCGGTCCCAGCGGCAACCTTTTTACATATACATAATTTATTTATTTATTTATTTTTTATTAGACCACTCAGGGGATGACCCCTACTCATGCAATGCGTTGTGCCGGAATTAGGAAAATTGGTTATGGGAAGTAGGATAGAGGGAGTAGTGTATATGGACATTCGATTTGAACTTTCACACAGAAAAAAAAGGAATGTAAAATCCATATGCCGCAATTTTGATTGCAAATCATATTAAATTAATCTAACCTTAAATCACCGTTAAAATAATTTTGTTATAAACGTTAAGTTTCATTTTCAATCGACATGACTATAACTTTAATTTCAAATAAGTTTTATGTTAAATAATCATTTAAATCATGTCGAATTAAAACGAAATGCATTTTTCATACGATGGTATTTATTTATTGTATAAGTAAAGAAAAGTTTGAAGCTGTTGTGGCTGCAGTGGTTAGCGCGTGGACTATCATGCAGGTGGCACGAGTTCAAATCTTGGCTGGGGCAGCCACCTATAACGAAAAGTTTTCTGTTGACTATCACGTAAGTAAAATAATTAATAAAATAGCTACATTAAAGTCATGTTGTTTCAGCTTGATATAACTTTAATTCAACATGATTCTTCGTGTTGTTCCAATATCAAATTCACGTTGTTTCAACTTGAAATAACTTTGATTCAACATGATTCTTCGTGTTGTTCCAATATCAAATTCACGTTGCTTTAACTTGATTTTACTTTGTACTGGAATATTAAATCAACATGAAATATAGTTAATTCAAAAGGAAAAATTTTCTTTCAAGATTATTGTAAATCATGTTGATTTAACATGAAACAACTATGAAGCAAAATCACTTCCGAAAAATGTTAAGTTAACCTGGTTTTCGACGATTTTACAGGGAAATTTTTCTGTGTGTTCCAACATTAAAATTGGCGGGAAAGCTTATTCCACATACGAACTGTTCGGCCAAAGGACGACTTTTCTCTGTAATGCGTAGTGCGATTTATTGGTGATTCGACCACAAAGGGATGTGCTCTTAATGAAGAACGCGTTGTTCTCAAAAAAGAGCGGGTTTCGGGAACAAGTTCCCTGATTTCATCAGAGCACATTCCATTGTAGTAGCGATAAAACAACGAAATACACCCCACATTGCGTCGATGTTCCAGCGAGTCAATAGAGTTGGCTACCTTACTGTCGCCGATGAGCTTCTTCGCCTTCTCTTGTACGCGGTCGAGTAACTTCAAAATAGACTTCAAAGCACCGGCTTATATATGAGAGTTGTATTCCATTTTCGGCCGGATGTAGGTGGTATAAATATTAAGGAGATCAGATGGAGTGAAGTACCTTTTACACCGTATTAAAAACCCGAGGCAATTGAATGCTTCTTTTGAGACTTCATAAATGTGATCTGTCTATCGAATGTCACACTGAATTTTCATGCCAAGAACATCAAGAGCATCTGATTCCTCAATATTTACACAATTCATAATTACAGATGGAGCAGCAAGCTCGGTCATGCGTCTGTGCGTGAGCATACAGCACTGGGTCTTACGAGCATTGAAATCGATCCTATTTGCACGACCCCATTCAGAGATTGTTGCTAGATCGTTATTAAGTGTAACATTCATAGCTTGCCTCATGGCCCCAATCTCCGACAGGCTTGGCCTAGCAGTGAAAGAATATGAATGGCAAATGCTGCTATCATCTGCAAAATAGTAGATAGGATTGAAAGTTTGAAATAAGAAATAGGGTAGGAGAAAACTAACAACGTTTAAAATAAACAACATAAAACAAGAGTCGAACTAAATTTCGTATTGTAACACTAATAGTATGTTTCCACCGGCATGATTTCGACAAATCATGGTGATTTGAACAAATCATGTTGATTTATACATGATTTACCACAAATTTTGCATACGACCAAATTACCTCAAAGTAGGTGATTTATTTTATATTATGTCGAAAATACTCTTTTACGAACTATATTTATCTATGCAACCCTGGGTTGCTTTTAAAATTACAAACTCCATCCCTGGGTCATACATCAACTGTGATTGACAATTTCGAAAAAATGACATTAAAGAATATTTGATTAAGTTTAAATGTCAAACTATATATGGAAAAAATCCAATTACATCTGCTGCGCACACCTTATAAAGTAAGTGCATCATTTGACTACGAAAATTCGAGCACCAAATCACTCACAAGCTCGGTGGAAAAACTTCGAAGTAATTTACCTAAATCTACGTAATTTAAAGTTGGTGGAAACATACTATAAGATTTGTTAATAAAATTACAACACTATCACCAGTAGCATCCAAAAATATTACTTTGTCTACAAGCCTCACATTTATCTCTAAATAAAAATATAATTTAGATGAAAAATTAAATTAAAACCGAACTCAAGCCAAAATAATTAAATTTCTTTGGATATTTTTTCATGTTAAAGATGAAAGATAATTTTGATATTGAAGATCCGTCATTAAGTGAAAATAATAGATCTTTACATTACAGAAACAAAAAACTTTCCTTTTTTGAGGTTAATTTATTTTGTAAACTAGTGTAAGCAGGCAAGAAACGATTGGAGTCTAGTGTTTAAGATTGGCATTGGTTTGTTTTTCGTATGAAAGTGATATTTACATTAATACTTTTATTCTTCCGCTAAATACCCCTGGTACATCATTATTAGGGTAACCGTTATTTTTTAAAGTGGAAATATTTTTGGTTTCACCCCCCAAAAATTTGAGGCTTGATGCAGAAACGACTTTCCAAAAATTTCACGCCCCTGCAACAACACCTTCCTATGCCGACTTACGGTTGAAATTTTATTCAATTACACATATGACCTACAAGTCAAACAATATGACAAAAAATATTAAAAACTTTCTTGTAAAAAGTTATTGTCTGTGAAGTTTCTAACAGCTTTAGTTTTACCGACCTTTATCTAAATCGTATATATAACGAAATAGACAGCAAAATATCGAATATAACAAAAAAGCCCATATTCCGGCAAACTTTTTCGTTCCCTAGAAATTAAAGTTATATCTTTCGTTATTTGAGCCGCTGAAAGCGAATCTGTACTCAAATTTTCTTTATCAGTTGTAGTTTTCGAGATACACCGTTATATAAATAAAATAAGAAAAAAAACTTAAAGTTAATTATGACGTACCAGGTGCCAGCTACCACACCACTCTCCTCACAAACATAGGGCATTGATTAGACTGAAATAAAACGGTGGGGCATTGTTGACTATAGGTAACCGAAAGTCGATGCGACCCACGGTTTTATTTTACTCCGATCAATGCCCTGTGTTTGTGAGGAGAGTAGTGTGGTAGCTGGCACCTGGTACTGCATACTTATTTTTTAGATTTTAGTGCATTATCTGCATCATTATTATGTTTCATTACAATAAAACCATTTAATTTAAAATATTTTACTAATTTTATTTTTTAGTTTTTTTAATTTATGACCTAAACTCTATGATCTGGCATTTAGTTTCGGATTGTACCTTGGATTTCGATTTTTTTTTCGTGAGGTACTGCATTATAGTAGCCAAGGGCTTTCATTTAATACCAATATTGAGGCGGCTGACAATATAAACCCCCACCCCCTACCCATTTCGTACTGGACACCATTTTGGAATTGGAAGTTTTTCGTTGCGTACTGTATTCTAGTAGTCAAACCGTTTCATTTGATATCCATATTGAGGTGTTTGTTTATAGACAAATAACTAATCACCATTTTGTGGTGACGCCCATCTGTGATTTACAATAACACTGAATACACATAATAGTAACGTCATCAGATCAATCGGTCATGAAAATTTAATGTGTTCACCAAATTTCAGATCAGAAAAGAGCTAAAACTAAAGATTAATTTTTATGGCCCCTTTTTAATTACAAAAGTTTATAGTCATCGTAAGTAAAGGTTTCCAGCAAATCTTAGATTATTCGGTTAACAGGAAAGGATTAAACTAAGTATGATCATTATTATGGGCGTGGCGCCACCCATTTTTTAACACTAAATTGTATTGCCAGGAAAGGTAAAGCTATTTACCAAATTTCAGATCAACCGGTCAAGGGGAAAAGGGTAAAAATCAATATTACTTTTTATGGGCGTGGTCAAGCCCACTTTTCTAATCTCAAAATTGTGTGGTTAATCAAAAGTAAAGGTGTGTACCAAATTTTGGATCAATCGGGTAACAGGAAGGCGTTAAAACTAAGTATTACTTTTCATAGGCGTGGCGCCGCCTACTTTCGTAATAACTAAGCTGTATAGTCATCGTAAGTAAAAGTGTCCACTAAATCTCAGATCAATCGGTTAACAGTAAAGGGCTAAAACTAAGTATTACTTTTTATGGGCGTGGCGCCACCTACTTTTGTTATTACTAAAGTGTATACTCATTGTAAAGGTGTCCAGCAAATCTTAGATCAATCAGTTAACAGGAAAGGACTAAAACTGATTACTACTTGCTATGGGCGTGGCGCTGCCCACTTTTTTAAATACAAAAGTGTATAGTAGTTGTAAGTAAAGGCGTCCACTAAATCTCACAAGAATCGGTTAACAGTAAAGGGCTAAAGCTAAGTACCACCTTTTATGGGCGTGGCGCCACCCACTTTTTTAATCACAATATTAAATTGTCACCAAAGCTAAATGCGCTTACAAAATTTCAGAGTAACCGGTCGACAGGAAGGGAGTAAATTTTCAATTACTAGATTTCATCCTACGACACAAACGCGACAAACTCCACAAACAGGGTACGTTAAATAAAACCATTTAAAAATGAAGACACTTTCACGATATACATATATTATCATAAATAAAAATTCGTCAACAAAATTATATTTAAGCCGACCGGCCATTGTTTCTAAATATGCCCATTCGATTCAGAGATATCGTAAAAGTTTGAACCTAAAAATAAAAATCTTATAAAATATTTAAAAATGTGTTTGTGTAAAAATTCACAAAAAAAAAGAAAAATATACCAACAGTCGCTTTTTTATCTATTATCATGTGGCTTAATATATTCCAAAGGAACTGTGCCCTTTTTCGTTGAAATTAGTGCACAACTTTTGATTTTATTCACAATTTAGTGAAAGAAGTTTTAAATTCTTTTATGAAATTTTTAATTTATAGGCTGAAATTTTTACCATATCTCTGAAATTAATGAACAGATTTAGGAACAATGTTGACTTGACTTAAAGATAATTTTGTTGCCGAGCAGGTGTCCTAATATATGCTGTGCGAGTGCCTTAATTTTTGATATAAAGGAATATCTCGAAAACTGGAACCATACATAAAATTGTAGTGAAGATTCGCGTTCTGCAGTCTAAATAACTAAGGAAACAACTTAAATTATCAGGGAACGAAAAAGTTTACAGAAATTTTTAAACTTATGGGCTTTTTTGTTATTTTAATAGTTATGGCTCCTTCGATATTTTGCCGTTTATTTTGTTATATATACGATTTAGATAAAAGTAGGTAAGGCTGAGGCCTTGCTGCGTTTCTGCTTTTTATACTAAATTTGAAGTTTTAAAAAATTTCGAATTTTCAAATTTAATATAAAAAGCAGAAACGCCGCGTATTAAAAACGCCCCTGTGGCCACAGCCTAATGCAAAAAGAAGCTGTTGGAAACTTCACAGACGACTTTTCAGAAGAACATTTTTTATGATGTCATAAATTTAATGTCAAATTTTTGGAGAGTAATTTTTGCACCAAGCCTCAACTTTTTGAGGGCTAAAACTTGAACAGTTTCATAAAAATATCTTTTTATACAAATAACGGACAGCCTAATCCTTATGTATGAGAACTATAGCTGCTATTAAAAGGATTCTCTCTACACTTAAGCAAATATGTAGTTATTTTTTAGGTCCAAATGTTGAGCATGTTTTTGTTTTATTATTCTATAAATGTTTACTGCATCTATAGTGGATGTTAAAATTACAATTCATATTATTCTGTTATAATCACACGAACTCATATCCGTTTTCAAACGTACTCGCACATATTCCGACTAGTCGCGACGGAAGTCAATAGGCCTTTGTTGTGGGGACCTTAAAAGCATTTTAATTTTGTGCAAGAAATATTTTATTTTGTATGCTTTGTTATCTCTTTATGCGATCGGAAAGGAGGTAGAACTCTTATATGTATGTAGACCATTGCATCCATGGTGTTTGCTGCTGTTTAATCGATCCACGGTATAAGTACTTCATCCAACTCTGTTAATTCGCTGCTAAAATCGAATGTGTTTTAATGAAATCACGAAACTAGTTCCCTCGATCCCCTCGATTTTTCATTTTGAAAACTCTTTTTTTTTGCCATACATTTCATGGCACTGCATTCTCAGTTACCTTTTTATTTAGTTCCAGCAATATTTAGTCTTCAATAGCCTATAGAAAAGTCTTCAATAGTCTATAGAAAAGACAAAGTGAATGTGTAGAGGCACAGGAAATGGTCATTGCATTTTGTATTTTTTTGAGAACAGATCGAAATGAAAACCATTAGACCGATTCCGATAAAATTAACCACATATAGTGTACGCATATCAGAAGAGCTTTGAACAAAAAACTAAATTCATTTGGTTTTCCGTAAATATGTCGTCATAAAAATTGAGCAAACTAGCAATATATGAGTAAAGTTTTTTTACCAAGTCAAATATACAACTTGCAATAGTTAAAGGCAGAATTTTGTCGGATGGATAAACAGCTTATTATTATTACAAATTTACTTGAACTTACCAGATAGGATGAGCTAGTCTTAAAGTAAAGTTGTAACAAAGATAAACTGTTTATCCGTCCGACAAAATCCTGCGTTTAGCTATTGTCAAGTTGTAATAATGGCCCTTAAACTAATAAACGTACAAAGTTATGTTCAATGTTTCTTTTTAATAGCAAAAACAGACCCTTTAGGCTGAACCCACACCGAATAAGACAAATCCTTTTTTTGTGACTAAGGCTAGGATCCCATTATCATCGCAATGCACCGATTTTCGTCGGCTCACTGTAGTGAAGCCAAAGGTAATAAAGCAAAATGGGGTTATTTCTAAAATAATTGCGAAATAAGGCCGTATGGCTTTATCACCACTGCAGTGTAGTGCAATTACGCCCTTGTTAATCAATTAGATAAGAAATAAAGCTATTGGGCTTTATTATCTATGGCTCTATTGCATTGCGCCGATAGTGGGATTTGGTCTTTATACGACAACAGAACATTTGTTCTTATGAGACAACACACACCAAATTTTTTGGTGTGCGTTATAATCATATGAGTGTCTTTGACGTAAAAGACAAAACTTTTTTGTCTTATTTGGTGTGTTTTCAGGCTTAATATGTTGTATATTTTTATTGTCTTTATTTTTTGTGGAGGTCTTGAGTTCAAAAGAAGTTAAAAAAATATATGTTAGTAATGAAACTCGGTTCTATACACTTCCAAAGTTTAAACTTGGAAAGTTTTAACAACATGTTGTGAATTTACAAATATATATCATTGTGCTCACTGAAGAGGCCTTTTGGCAGGCCTGTTTCAACCTTTCTGTCTGGTCGTTAAAAGAACCACATAAGTGCACATATGAATCTAACCATGTTTTATTTTACATGATGGGAATTTTGATGGATGTATTAAATTGTTTTTGTATTTTCGCGACATATTCTCGCGTTCTCCTTTCAGCCATTGGTGAATTGTTAAAGATGCATATTGATGAAATGTTTGTTATTTTATTATTATTATTGTTATTTTAGCTGTTAAAACTGACCGTGCATAAGCGCACAGACTGGTGACAAATTCTCTATTGTTAAAGTTTAATTTAAAACTCATAATTTAAAGATTTCTCATTCATCAGAGTTAATTTAAGTACAATAATGTTATTCAGACATTATACAAATTTAACTTTATTTAAAATATTAAAAAGTTCATGTATTGTGAATAACTAATATAATTTTTTCTCCTCGTCAGCGTTGCCAGAATGATGATTTTATCATATTTTTGATGATTTTTAAACTAAAATATGATTTGATGATTTTCTTTCCCAAAAGATGATTTTTTTTTCTCCCAAATGATGATTTTTCATACTTGCTTGAATATATTTTAAATAGTTATTGAAAGACTGGCGTTTTTTAAATATATGAATCAATTAATATAATTGTCCATAGTTTTTAACATAAAAGTTTATGGTAGTGTATTGTGCCTTCTTACATTGAATTAACTATGTGAACTTTCTCTGACTAAACTATTTTGAATTTTGGAATATATTTCTTTATTCTCCGAATTTGGCTAGTTCTTATAAAGTAAACACTTTTCCGTTTTAGCGACTTTTAAGTATAATTCAGGGTACACACTATCGAACTTCTCAAAAATTCATCAGATTTGAATGACAGTGAAAACTATCATTCATATTGGGTTCTAAAACCGTCATTCAGGAAAAAAATTTTACTGGAAAACATGGAAGGTATAATTTAATTTAATTTTTTCATAATATTTAACAACTCCTAGGATGCTTTTGTTTTAACATCATGCATCACATACCCTAATATTGTTATATATGTACGAAAGAAAAAATCATTTTCCGCGTTTATGCGAAAATTCAAGCCAACTGTCATTCATATTCGATAGTGTTACCCTGGTTAACTATTTTTCGGAATTTTCATTTTTTTTCATTGAATTCTTTGGTTTTGGGTGCCTCTAAAATATGAAATCACATCGTAATGTTGTGGTTTTAGCAATACTAGGATCTCGCCCGGTGGTCGGAATTCGACCACTTGATCCGCGACCGGATTTTTTGTGTAACCGGTTTTGTAACCGGTTTTTTTTAATACATTGTGCACATCTAGAGAAAAATACCTGTAAGCCGTATATGTTTCATCAATATTGGTAGACAATAAGATAATTAAAAGTGTAGAACAAAAAATTTAGTGGCCTATTTATAAATAAGATGTATATCAAACCAAAGCAACAAAAACATTACATATTTTATACATACGTTTTTGGACAATACCATTTTCTAAAATTAGACTTTTTCGAGTTTAAGGAAATTTGTCTATCTTTAAAGTTTTTGGGAAACTCGTGAAAATATAGAGGTTAATATATACTTGTTGCAATTTTTAGTGATTCAAAAAAAGGTTTACCGAAAACATCCTAAAAGTACATATTGGTTTTAGTGATATCGAACCAACTCAAAGCTTTTTTCTGATGTTAACATGTTTTAGCGAATTTTCGATTATTGGCTTATTTTCCTACTTATATTTATCATAAGCGTGTCATAGGCTGTTTAATCGGTGGGCTCTCAATTAAAAAGTAAGCTACGATGTCAGTAACTGACGCTACTGTGCGTTTATATAATAAGGGGAACTGTAAGCGAGCTTGCCGTTGAAATATAGCCCAAAAGTAGGCCACAATTTTTTCAAGATATAAGGGATGAATTCTATGAAATCTAATGAAATACTCACATACACAACGTAAAATAGTCGAAGCTGTTATTAGTAAATGACATATTAGATTACACGTACTTAGATGCTCACTTAGAACGTCATCCTGACATCATTGATTATTACCTAAGTACTTCGTTTCATTTACCACTGGGTTATTTAACACTTATTGCCTGCCTTCTAATAGCTTCAAATGGTTTCAATTACACAGCAAAACAAAATATACACACAGAAAAATGTCCATGTAAAATCGTCGAAAACCAGGTTAACTTAACATTTTTCGGTATTGATTTTGCTTCACAGGTGTTTCATGTTAAATCAACATGATTTACAATAATTTTGAAAGAAAATTTTTCCTTTTGAATTAACTATATTTCATGTTGATTTAATATTCCAGTACAGTTAAATCAAAATGAAGTTGATACTGAAATAATACGAAAAATCATATTGAATCAAAGTAATTTCGAGTTGAAACAACGTGAATTTGATATTGGAAAAACACGAAGAGTCATGTTGAATCAAAGTTATTTCAAGTTGAAACAACGTGAATTTGATATTGGAACAACACGAAGAATCATGTTGAATCAAAGTTATTTCAAGTTGAAACAACGTGAATTTGATATTGGAACAACACGAAGAATCATGTTGAATTAAAGTTATATCAAGCTAAAACAACATGACTTTAATGTAGCTATTTTATTAATTATTTTACTTATGTGATAGTCATCAGAAAACTTTTCGTTGTAGCTGACTGCCCCAGCCAAGATTTGAACTCGTGCCACCTGCATGATAGTCTACGCGCTAACCACTGCAGCCACAACAGCTTCAAACTTTTCTTTACTTATACACTAAATAAATACCATCGTATGTAAAATGCATTTCGTTTTAATTCAACATGATTTAAAAGATTATTTAACATAAAACTTATTTGAAATTAAAGTTATAGTCATGTCGATTGAAAATGAAACTTAACGTTTATAACAAAATTGTTTTAACGGTGATTTAAGGTTAGATTAATTATTTTCTGTTTGAAATTAATATGAAACAATGGTAATTTTAAACCAGCAGCAGTAAATATTCGATGATAATTCGTTTTTTGTCGTATACATAGACGACACATGTAAGAATAAACAACAACAAGTCACACAACTAAGCAGAACAGCGAATTGTAGCAATGAACAAAGCAAGTAAATACTAACACACTCAAACGACAAATTATTTCTTGTAAATTTAATATGATTTGCAATAAAAATTGCGGCATGTGGATTTTACATTCTTTTTTTCTGTGTGTAGATTTTTTAGTTTTCTAAAATGAATATAGCTGATTTGTATGTATTTCCATCTGCTCATTACGATGGCACCATTAGTTTTTTCCAGCAGCTTTAGTTTTAAAGATACGTTCTATGACCGATGCAGACTGTTTTTTAGGGTTCCGTACACCAAAAGTATAAAGGAACCCTATTGTTTTCGCTACGCTGCACTATAGGCCAGGATTCAAATATTTTGGCTAAAAGTACATATCAGGTAAATGCAAAAGTTATTTGTACTACCTAATAGAGGACAACTCCCAGCGTTGTCAGCTTTTAAATTTCAAAAAGCACTGAAACAAGGAAAAAACGCGTAATTTTTGAAAAAAACGGCCTAAATTTACAATTTTTCATATAATACGTTTTGATCATTTCATAAAGCAAAATACATAATTTTTGATTAAAGGACATATCGTACATGCACTGCGAAGTGCAACAACTCAGAAATATTGATTTTCCAGAAAACGAGAAAAAAATTATTCTCTCCTCAAGAGTTTAGTATATAAGATATTGGTATGATTTTGTAAGCGGTATATAAAGCAATATGTACTATTAACTCCAAAAACGCATTCCTTGAGTTGTGTTACTTTTGAAGTGCATGCGCGATATAATGGAGTAGTAGCACAAATAAAAAAGAATAAAATTGCTGTAATATATGAAAATATAAGTCACTAATCTTTAAAACTAGAGCTAATTGGAAATCTTTGTGGCAATTTCTGAATTCAACAGATGAAAATATACATATAAGGATCTGCTATTTTGATCTCGAGGCATTTTCATTGTTGCGTAGTGTAATTAAATCGAGATACATCAGTATCTCATAGGTATCACAACATGCATTTTCTCGGTTCAGCACTTTTTATTGTGAAGCATGGTAGGACATTCTGTTACGTATTTTAGACTTAAATTGATCCCTCAAGATGAGAACGCGTACAACTTCTGCGTTTGAATAAGGAGGTCACAAAAGTTTGATGGCAATATTTGCTAATGCCATAAACGGGGTTATATCGACTAAATATTTATGTATATTTACTTGGACAAAACCAAATACATAAAAATGTAAATAAAATTGTTTATTCTTCCACAAGGCTGCAAGAACGTATATTTAACAAAGGATGGCCAGTGTTTAAGTACAAATTGTTTATGTCTCGGTTTATGCTTTTCTCTCGAACCGAAAAAAAAACGTAAAAAAGCGCAAAAACTACAAAAAACGCCAAAACGAAAAAAATGTTAAAACAAAAAAAAACCCTAAAACTAAAAAATCACCAAAAACCAAGAAAAAAATCCCCAAAACCGAAAAAAGCGCCAAAGCTGAAAAAAGCGCCAAAGCTTAAATAAATCGCAAAAACTAAAAATATCGTCAAAAAGCGAAAAAACGTTAAAACAAAAAAAAAAACGCTAAAACTATAAAATCGCCAAAACTTAAGAAATCGGCAAAAACGAAAAATTGGAAAAAAGAAAAAATCAGCAAAATGAAAAATGCGACAAAACTAAAATATCGCTAAAATAACGAAAAAAAAGTTACAAAATACACAAACTAAAATTAAACAAAAAAGCTAAACGGAAAAATTGCCAAAATGAAAAATGGGCAAAAACGAAAAGGGATATATATGTGTTCGTACGGAGCACTTCGTGTGCGAGCCAAAGTCGCACATTACTTAATTTATTTATTGTTTGTAGAGCTTGTGTAGATTATTTATATCGTATATTTAAAATATGCAGCATTTACAGAGCTAGCGATATAATAATAGTTTATACAACGTCTTTTATACGTAACCATTATATTAATAACTAGCGATTTGTTAAATGTGACCTAAAAACCAAATTTTTTTGAAAAAGAAAATTTTAATTTATTCTTTTAAAAATTCACAATATTATGAAAGCAAGCGGTGCTAGAAAAAAACTAATGTTATTTACGTAATCAGTAGATTCAAATACATCAGGATCAGCCAGTTTGATACCAAATAATTTATAAAACAAAATTCTTGAAAGACAAAACCAAAAATGCATGATTTTTAACATCCTTGCAATAACAGTAAGATATCGTCCCCTTAATAAAACAATAGTGTATAATTTTTTGCCATTTCGAGATAATGGAGTTTAAAGTTTTTGTGTTATTAGACATATGGGAAAACAGTAATATTTCAGAAAATAATCGATGTTTTTAAGTTGTGGTCATGTAAATATGTGATGGAATAATCAGGCTACTGGTATATGATATTTCATTAATTTACAAGTACTTTAATTGCAAATAAATTGGATTCAAAGTACCATGATGTCACATAGACTATTTTATTTGTCTTATATTATGTATGAAAATCATTATACACTATTTTATTTGAATCTTTTACACCACTAATCACCAAATACTTTTAATTTTTGGACAAATGTTCATGCAGTAAAACAAAGTATTCGTGCTTAACAATCCATTTTATTCATAATTCGCAGAAATTTTTGGTATTTCAATAACACGTTGTTAATTGTTTTGCAATACAATTTTTACACCGTTTTAATTAATTAAAAAATACATGAATAAAAGGCAATATTCATCAATATTCATCTACGGAAATATCCTCCTCCACATCAGGCTCTTTCAAGCAATTTTTTCCCCCGGGTTGAAGATTAAGATAAAAATAATGAAATTCTTTGGGAATGACATCTTTGGTACAGAAATTTTGTATGATATATAAAACAGTGTATAAGTGTCATACGTATTGACTCCAAAAAATATATTTCGATTTTATTTTGTTATGAATTCATAAAAATATTAAAAATAGTGAATTATAAAAATGGTGTATGCTTTTTATACACCATTTTTCTTTGAAATTATATTCAGAGTAACGACTAATTAAAACACCATACTTGCACTAACACAATTATTAAATTGATCTTTTGACCCACTTTGTGGAAGTAGAAGTTCACCAAATTTTGAACACATTTGGAATCAGTTATGTAGATTCTTATTATGCAATAAAAAATGGTGTACATGCGTATACACTATTGTTTTATTGAAGGGACGATATAATATATTACTCACCAATAGAGAATTTTCGGAAAAATGGAAATAAATCCTTAAAAAATCTATACGTTTGCTCGAAACAGTAGTTTTCCCCGACCGAGAAGATGTTTTAAAGTCTATTTTTGAAATAAAGTCAGATTCGTTTGGGCATTACGGTATGCATCCTAAATTTATAAAACATAACACCATATATACATCCGCTCCAATGGTTTCGTGGCCGGAACTTGGCCTGGCGTACTACCGTGCGTCTAGATTCCATGCTAAGAAATCTTTGGACCAAGACATATTTACTGCCGACTCTTCTTTATGGTTGTGAATTATTTTCTTGATGAACACAATAATAACAACTTCAAATTTTTCTTTAATATGGAACCAAGCAAAAATTATACCTGTCCAAAACCCGGACAAAAATTATCGACTTATTGCAATGCTGCCGTATTCGTCAAATGTTTTTGAAAGATTAGTACATGAGCAGATAAAATAATACTTATATGATAAATACATGCTATCTGATACACAATCTGGTTTCAGACCTAAGCATAGCTGTATATCTACGCTTATCGATGTTTTTAAGGAATTACGCTCAAGGATGGATAAAGATATGATATCATTTCTAACTTTACTCGATCACTCCAAGGCATTTGATACTGTCGAGCACACTGTACTTTGGCAAAAATTAAAACACATCTATACTTTTGCTCGAAACAGTAGTTTTCCCCGACCGAGAAGATGTTTTAAAGTCTGCTTTTGAAATAAAGTCAGATTCGTTTGGGCATTACGGTATGCATCCTAAATTTATAAAACATAACACCATATATACATCCGTTCGAATGGTTTCGTGAGCAATGCTAAGCACTTTAATTTTGCAATTTTTTCTCATTTCGCTTAAACAAAATTTTTACTTATTTATTTTACTATTTTTAAATTCATATTTATTATAATTCATTGTTAATATTCACCCCTATCGCGAATAACAAGTGAAATTTTCCCATGAAGTTTTCATTTCCCTTCGAGGGAAAATTGCTATCGTGAAGTTCCCGTAAACATTTTTTCCCGCTATCAGTTCTTAGTGAATGTAAATAAGAAGCTTAATAAAATAAATTAAAAATCAAAGAAATTTTTGTTAAAAATAAAAAAATGCAGTGCTAAGAATTGGAATTATCTTTTTATTCCTTGAGGAATCTAAAAAAATCGTATTGTTCGTCCAGGATTGCTAGATGCATCCAATGCCTTGGAGTACCCGAGCCATTGCAGGCAGCCTAATTTAATCAAATAGTCTTTTGGTGTTAAATTAAATTTTCTCAAGAGTAAGTAAAACTGGGTTTTTATATATTTTGGACGCGATGAAAAATTAATTGCTACTCCATCATCCCTAAACTTAGTTCATGTGTGCCGGGAAGGTGTTGCATGGGGTTAGTGTCAAGATAAATGTGTTAGTATTAAGATAAATGAACACTATTTACTGAATTTGTCCTAAAAATAAATATTTATAAGCTTTAATAATTGATTGGAAGGATAAAATAGCAATTAAATGATTAATTTATCCATTTCGCCTGCTAAAATAAAGTGAACAAAAACAGGGGAAAAGGGGAAAATCCACATGAAAAAAATCATTCATGATAACCTTACGTCTATACCTGATATATTTTTATCATGACAAATGCCAAATTCCATATAGGAAAAACAGCTAACATAAAACAAATTATTTTTCAATATAAAGCTTGACATTTGTCATGATAAAAAAATATATCAGGTATAGACGTAAGGTGAGGGGAATTTTTCGATTTCTTATTAACGATCGCAAAAGAAGGGAAAGGGAAAATATTTCGAGGAAAAAAGTATTCACGATAGGGGTGATTATATTTGTTAATTTGTACAACTGTGAGCAAATGTCTAAAAAGCCTGCAATTGTATTAGCAGTACAGTAATTCCCTGATTTACGTCGCCTCGATTTACGTTGTTTCGGTTAACGCCGTAAATTTTGTACCTATCAAATTTGATTTGCATCTCCATTGGATTTGCGTCGTTAAATTTTTGGTGCCTTCCAAATTCGATTTGCGTAGCCATTCGATTTACGTCGTCTCAGTTGCTTACAAGTTATTACGTCACCATTTCCAGAGCTCTATTCTAAGACCAATATACAACTATATTCTAAAACCAATATGGTCCTCTCGTATCCAGTTATGGGGCACTGCCTCGGCATTAAATGTGGAAAAAATTCGAAATACTCCGTACGATTACATCAGGACCGGGGTATGTTATAGTGTTTTCACATACAAGGTTTTAATGGAAATTTTGGTTTTAACGTTAAAACCAATCATTAAAACCTGGTTTTACCATACAAAATAATTTTGTTAAAACCATCATAAAACTCTTTCTACTTTGGTTTTAAGTAGATTTTATGAAATACAACCTTGTTTCGCTGTACTAAATTCAGTGCTACCAAGTCAAAAAGATTGAAAGCAGCAGATATTGTTAAAAAACGCTCATGGTGTATCTAAGAGGTGAAATCACTAGAACAGCTAACTTTACTCTATTAAACGTCAAACTTGTTCAAGTGATAAAATTATCATAATAATAACTCTTAAACCCTATATAGAGATTCCCTTCATTACGGTATTTCGCATTTCCTTACAAGAGCCAACTGCGCTGATAGTTCCATCCGTTTTTCAACATTTTTTGAAAACTACTAGAGTAGTTTCAACAACAAATTTTGTTGTAGATATGGATGTACCTGTATGTTGTGCCCTGATGGCACTCAATAAAAACAAAAAAGAAATAGTTTAATAACGAGTGAAATAATGTAAATTTTATACATAATGCCTGCAACAGCAACAACGATGAAAAAAATTGGAAAAGGAAAATAAGCTTTTGAACAGAATATAACGAAAATATTTTTATCGGATTGTGAGTTAAAACCTGGTTTAAATAAATTTGTGGTGTGAACGCAAAATCAGCTGTTAATGGATTTAATGTTAAAACCAGGTTTTAAATTTAGGTGTAAAAACATTATTAGAAATAAGCGGATTCATAAAGTACTAGATGTCCCCATGGTTCAGACTGTGTTTTCAAAACATGCGACAAGATAATTAAAAAAGCTTGAGTTACACACAAACCCCCTAGCCCGCAACATCATTAACTTTACAGGCCACACTCGACTGAGAATGAGGGACACTCTTGCTCTCAGCCGAACACGGAGACGTAAGACAACCTAAGAACCAACCGCAGAAACAAATATTTTTGTCTGGCATTGGCTGGGATTAAAATTATAATTTTAGAGTTAAAATTTTATTACTTATTATTAGTTCATTTTTATTGAAGATACAATTAATAAAAATGGATTACTGTACTGATAAATAAGATTAAGTCTTGTAGTACTGTAATTGTCTTAAATAAGTAAATAAATAAATAAAATAAATAAATAAAAACGCGTAAAATTTACTTTCTTAAAAATGTTAACTTAAACTGCGCATAGCTTTTGACTAAGTTATGCTTTTTAAGCAAAAGAAAGTTTTTGGAAATTGGACAAGATTTTCCAATTACTAAAACAGTGGACCACTGTGCGTAAAAAAGTTAAGATTTTACTTTTTTAGTCTGTTATCTCGTATACTGTAAGCGGAACCCCATAAATGCTATAGATTTCCTCTGCTTGGCGAGGGTTTGAATTTTTCATAAGCCCTAGGTGACCCAATTTGGCGTCTTGTGGCAACGGCTCCTTTAAATATATAAAATACAAGCTCCAAACTTAAGCTTGACACCACCTGTTTAACTGTCGTACGAAATTTTATAAGAATCGAACGGCCCGTTTAGAAACTGCAGATTTATTTAAATTTTTTCCAAATCCCCAACTGTGCAATGTGACTCTACTCAAATGAAAGAGATTTTTTTTGCATGTTAATAATCCAGAAAGTGTTCTAATGTGTAGAGGACCGTTCGTGAAATATTAAATGAATAATACAAAAAAATTTTACTTATGCAAATAATAAATCACAGCGAAAAAAATTGGAAGACATTTTTGGGGAACTACTTCTTCTCCACTTCCAAAGTATAAATATTCATTTTCGACTTCTCATAAATTACAATATTATATTACTAAAAAATTAGTCTGTAGAGGTAATTAAAAATTAGTTTCTTTGCACTTATAAAAAGAAATTATATTTTCTCAACATCATGAACATGAATTCGGATCCAATAATGAATAGGCATCAAAAAAGAGAACTTTTGCAATGACAAGCATGTGTAAAAATCAATAGAAATAATCCGGATTTCAACCACTCCCGGATCACAAATTCAGGATCTTATTGACTTCCTTGGGAGCTCTTTTTTTATGGGATGTCAATAAAACATTAAAACTAGAGCTGCTAGAAAAAAAGTAATGATGCTACCGTAATCAGCCCTCTTAATCTACCCAAAAATTATGAACGGAATTATCGTAAATTTTGGACTGTTGCCCTGTGTTATATATTTTTCTAAAAATATATATGTGTATTATATACGCAAATCAGAAAATTTAACGGACTGAGTTGTTTCCACAATGCATACAAGCACTGCTTGTCTAAAATTTATATGAAAAGCACTCTGTTTTTTGATTGCTTTCCATACACATTTTTACTCAAATCACTTGTTTGCATTGTGGAAACAGCACATTATTGTCATCTACATATTACTCAAAATACAGCGTGTATACGCATTTCAGTGCTTTACTTTTCTTCGGCTAAGTGTAATTTTCAGTTACTGACATTTCTGAAAGATGTTCCTCATATCGTTCTATCGACGATGTCCCAGATATGATCTATCAGGTTGACGATAAGTATTTTTCATAAATACATTACAAGAGTTTAATCAATATAATCATAACTTTTAAACGCAATACATTGAAAAAGTTCTCTTTTCTAAAACATATCGCTCCTTTATTGCAACGTAGTCATATCTCAAAAAACCAAAATTTTCAAGTTACTTAGGAAAAAGTCTTCATTAAGACCTTCTTTATGTGTTAGCAAATTTTCAGAACGTATCTTAATCTAAGCCGAAGATATAGCCACTAAAACCCTAACACCGTCCATATACTTGCTAACAATTTTAAAACTTTAAACGCGATTTGCCAAGTTTAATTTTTTTGGAGATATGACTACGCTGCAATAAAGGAGCGATATGAAGTGGATTAGAGATATTTAGATACATGTGTGGTGGTGAATCTTAGCGAATCTGACATCAAAATTTTAAAAGCATAGCCAAAATAAAACGTTCAAACATGACGACTGGCTGCAGACAGAATTATCTATCTTTGAAAGTTGTCCAAAATCAATTAAAAAAAACTAATTTGTATTGTACACCACAATATCAATCAATCTAATAAAACTGAGAAAAATTAAGAACAAAAAAGGTATGTATACCAAGAGCTGTCACATGTACATATGTAGAAGAGAAAACAATTTTTTTAATAAAAATTCATCTTACTTAACATAAAAATGACTAAGTCCTTAGACAAAAGTTATTCAAAAACAAAGAAATTTTAAAATTGATTCAGTAAACATTTTGTTGTCATAAACTTAAAAGAGATAAAAAAAGAACAATAAAAGTATTAACATATAAAATATTTGCATTACAATTAAGATTTGTACTCGTAAATACTATACTGGAAAAATAGATGATGCATTCAATTTGTCTGCTTTTGTTATGGTTCCTTTACCCTTAAAATCAAACAGAGCGCCACGGCATGTGTTTAAACATAGAGCCACACTCCCACACAATTATTCACTCATTTATTCTTTAGCACTTTTATGCATCAGCACTCAAGTTTCCTTGTGGCCATATATTTCAGTTTGCATGAGGGTAAGTAAGGTAAGTTTATCTTCTCTTACCTCTGCGCCATATTTCAGTTAGAAAAAACCCGAATGTAAGAAGTCAATTTATGGAAGTGGTAAACAAGGCTGTCAATTTTTTTATCAGGAGTTTAATGTGTGTACATAGTTTCATAAGCATAGGTACCTTTAGCCCTCTACCGCAGCATCAAGATTTTGAATATGAGATCAAATCGATCAATTTGTGAAAACCATATGATGCAACATTATAGATTGTTTATAGCTGTTATTACTGATTACACTCAAAATATCTAATATTTTTATACATGCAAGGCCAGATTTCAGACAAACTTGAGATGAAATAAATAATAAAGCAAATATTCGAATTTCTAAGTCTTTTCCATATCTTGCAAAAAAAAAACATTTTCTAAGCTAATTTTAGGTCGCTGAACACGAAAATTATATTAATTTATTTTTTTCTTACACGTTTTCCCGATGTTCGCGAAAATCCCATTTTTTTGGTTTTTCTTTAGTTTTTTTTGTTTATTAGCAAAAATTCCTACGGCTCATCTGAACAAAATAAATTGTACACTGTTGTATAGATATCTCTCCATATTGACTGTGCCGATCGTATACAAAAGTATAGAGTTACAGGCCTAAAAATTGAAAAAACTATATTTTTAGAAAATTTCCCAAAAACTATCATTTTAAATTGCTTCATTCGGGCTGTATTTCAATTATAATTTTGTGGCGATCAAATGATGGATGCAATCGCTAAATTCTGATAAAACATAAGAAAGTTATTAGCCCTTAAGCGCAAACAGCTATATTATTTTTTAATTATTTTTCATACAAAATAATTTAAACCAGTTTGTATTAAAAATTTTTGGTTGAAAATAATTTTGTATGGGAAATAAAATCAGCTTTTTCACTTTACTGGCTTATAACTTTCTTATATATTTCTTATTTTTTTTTATTTGGCACAAAATTTTTTTTACGTGTAGCCTTTAAAAAAAATATAACAATGTTTTTTCTTCATTAATATTTTCTTCATTAATATGTATTTTGAAATAAAATTCATATAATTTCTCTATCTTCCAGCCATGGTAGAGGGATAAAAGATATGTCGAATAAAATTAAAAAAAAATAATTTTAACAATTTAGCTAAATGCAACGTTCCTTCATACAGCAGCGCTCCACCCTACTAAACATCTCTAAAATATCATTTTGTTAAATGTTTCCAACTCCGTTCGTTTATATAAAAACTTTGTGAAATAGGATTATATTGCAAAACGTTTCATCAATCAATCATCGTTTGTATCCAGAAAAATGTATTGAGTGTTATCCACATATTTTTTAGTTTAATAGAAATTTTTTAGTGACTAATTAATCAGCTTATGTTAAAATACATCGAAGATTATACATTGAACTCAAAATAAAATGTGTGTTCTGACAAAGATATTGAATTCCTATAAAAATGTATTGAGCGTTACGTAAAATTTTCTTTTAAATATAATTTATCTATATATTTTAGGATGTTAAAAGAAGTTAGCAGCAGCGGAAGGGCAGAAACGATATAAAAAACACTATCTGTTTACAAATTTCTGATTTCCTTTGAAAAAAATTTGCTTCTATCACACTGTGGATTTTTATATTTTCGAAGAATGTATTAGGTAGGTAGGTCGTAGAACATAACTTTTAAGATTGTTGGTCGATTTTATTAAAATTAGTCTTACTTGAAAGAAGAGTTCGTCTCCTTTTTGCCCATGTATAAATGTTTGTAAAGAACTATTTTAAAATATACTACTTTTTTATTTTTCTATGTGAACCCAAGTCAAAATTGAAAAAGTGGTCATAACTTTTAATTCGTCCTTCGAGTATTATATTTTATTTAGTTCTTAGAGACTAGATGTATAGTGCTTTTAAACCCTATACTAATTTTTTCAATGTATTTTTTTTCGCAAAAAGCATTCCCGGAACAACCGCGAAAGTAAATGTAACGCTCAATACACAAAAATTTTAAAAAATTTAAAAGTATAATTTTATTTTAGGGTCCATTGAATCAAGCGAAAACTATAATATGATTCCTACCTTCTCACGTTTCATTTATTTATATTGGTAAACAAAAAAAAAACACAAAATGTACGTTTATAATGAGAATCACTCATACATACATATATTATGGTACCTATTTTATAGGCATACAAACTTGGAAATTTCGGCCACTTTTTCATAAAAAATATCGTATTCTTCAGATATTGATAATATTGTTTTCATTCTAAAGGTTTTGGTCTCCTTTTAACAAATATTGATTTAAAATGGCATTGCTCCTGCTACAAGTGGCTCAAAAATGCCAAAGTATCCTTTATATTTGAATTTCCTGCAAAATTGTATTTTAATTTTCTTAATTTATTTATGCAATGGAGCCAACTGAGAGGGCTTTATTGTGTAAAACTTTTAAGTTGGAATGAAAACAGATTCAAAAGTTGCAGTTGTTTCTTTATGATAACCCGAAATTTTCTTTGAAAAATGTGTAAGCAATAACAATAAAAACACACAAACAAAGCACAAAATGAAATGCGCATAGGAACAAGCTAATTTAACTCCATAATCAATTTCAATGTATTTTAATAAAAGTTAAATATTTTACTGAATATTAAAATATTACTTTGGGAGATGCTACGTTACAAAATTAAAATTAATTCTTATTCAATAGCAATATGCCACAAAAAAAATGCACCTCAAAAAAAAGATTTATTTAAGCTAAATTTGGGCTGCTGAATACGAATATGAAAAGGGTGTTTTTTTGGCAGTTTATAAAGCATATTTCCAAAAATCTTGAGCACTGGTTACTTGAATTAAGCAAGTTTTGCACTGTTGCATAGATATGCTTTTCCACTTTCAGTGCATATTTATACTAGCGGTATTCGATGTTTAGTGCGTTTTGTATAGCAATTGCAACGCAATTGTCACTATTCGTGAGCGCTTCTTTTACTCACTTTGAAACACTAAATAAAAATTTACACATACACTTAAATACCCACATACACATGCACTTTTGTGGCTACATCCAGATTCCAAGTATATTTTATTGTCGTCCAGTGTATACAATTTTTATGTTTTTTTTTGTTGTTTTCGTTAATATTTTTAAAATAAATTCTTTAATTTTTGTAGATATTTTTTATTTAACCCTTAAGAGAACACCAGGCATTTTTGAACTTTTTTAAAATTTTTTCCTAGATAGCATCGACAGATCCTCCCAATTTTTTATGAAAGGTATTTTCTGTGGAAAAAGTGAGAGAAACAAAAATTTTTCTGTCTGTGGGCGTGGCAATAGTTCCCAAGAAATTTTTACTCATGTTTGTACCACCAAGGCCTGTCTAGGCACTATTGTATATAGACTGTAGTACATAAAACCAAAACAAAATGCATACGCAACACATAAAAAAAGCTTACGCAACACATAAGAACTCTATTCTTAGTTTTATTTCGAAGAATGGAGATTTTTCATAACAAAATTTTCTTTCTGTTAGTGAGTGTGGAAGCAAAGTATGATAGTAATTCTTGTGCTTCTATATAAAAAGCAAAATCCCTTTGTTCACAGAAAAAACTAGACAAGAATTATATTCAATAAAACAATGTTATTAAAAAAAGTATGAATTTCAATAACATTTATCTTTAACATAATAAAATATTTCGTTGTAAGTATTTCTTTTCCATGCCGGTTATATCTTTTCTTTTTATACATAAGTACTTAAAACAAGTTGTATCCCATAAAAAAATAAATGGGATATGGCTCAGCTATAGAGTGTATGCTTTACGTCCGGAAAGCCCGGGTTCGTATTCCAGCCATGTTAACATTTTTTTAATTTATATATATATATATATATATATATATATATATATATATATATATATATATATATATATATATATATATATATATATATATATATATATATATATATATATATATATATATATATATATATATATATATATATATATATATATATATATATATATATATATATATATATATATATATATTTTTTATTTTGAAATAATTTTGTTATCAATATAGGGGAATTCTTTATCACAGGAAATTTGAAAAAAATTATTGAATACCGGGATTTTTGTTATCAAAAGCGAAACTTATTTTTTTCTGTGTTTGCAACATTTTATCAATTAGTTATTTAGTTTTGTGTTGGCAGTTGATTATCCCGACTAGAAATTTTCCCAATACTCATATTGGGGTCCGATTGGGAATTCATGTGGCACATCCAAAATGGTCATCCTATTTGTGATTTGATCGGGAACTTGTTGGGGCAGCCCATCTACAAACTAATGCCTTAACATAAGTTCTTCCCAAATGGGAAACTATTGGGAACTTGTTGGGAAAATATAACACAGATCTTTAATCGTATATTTTGCTCATCTTCAAAAGAGATGGTTGCTACATACTTTTATCCCTTGGATAGCTTTAGCAATTTTAATTCAATATTAGAGTTTGATATTTTCCCGATTTAAGCAAATTTTTGCAAGGTTTTGATATTTCCCCACAGGTAACCAATCGGGTCCCAAATACGTTTCTGCGTTACATCGGAATTGGGATCCCAGTTAGATCCCAAATGTGTTTGCATGAAAATTTCTAGTCGGGATAGTGTATTACAAAGAATGCTCGTTCCGACGACAATTGGATCTATGTTTCGGAGTGACTTGGAAGTTTTCTTGGAAAGAGCTCTCGACAACAGTAGAACTGTTACACCAACAACAACAATTAGTACTGAAGTAGATATAAATCTTGTCCTAACTATTTTGAAAGGCTGGCAGAGGCAATTGACAATGTGACCCATGGAAATGAAGATAATAATATAGAAGATGAATCTTCGAATATTGAAGAAAAGGGATGAAAATAATAAAAACGAATACCAAAATCAGAAACTTTCAACTCCAATGGCTTTTCATTCGAATGGGTGACACAAAGTGACATAAGTTGCCTCCAGGTTCCAGAAGATTTATGGCTCAACGTATCAATGTGTAGTGGTGGAGTTACAACTGAAGATATTATTGAGCTAAAAATATTCAAGAGATTTTTTTCCAATGACATAAAGGACATTATAGTGCGTGCAACACAGAAACATGCAAAAAAAATTTATGAAATTTTCAACAAAAGTAATACAGATAAACAGCAAGTTTGGAGTCCAATTACTATGGAAGAGTCAGCTGGTTTGTAGGAACCTAGATTTATGGTGGAGTAATCCAAAACAGTACACACCCTACCTCAGAAGAGATTTTAAAATATCTTGGTGGCTATACGATTTGATGATAGCCATAGTAGGTCATTCCGGTCTCAGTGTGATAAAGCAGGTCCAATACATATTTGGAACTTACTAAATATAAGCCTGAAAAACTATTATAGACCGCATTATTACGGTAGAATATGTAAAAAATTACATACGCAACTAGATTCAAAAATCGACATAGAGGAATTCAAATTGATTGGAAGTCGAGTGACTAGCTTTCTTTCGATCACTTAGATTTTCTATCGACATTGTGAAACAGGTTATAAATTGATTTTTTTCTATATTTAATTGTTATATTCGCTTGTTTTTAAAATATTTCGTTGTTTTTTCTTACACGAACATATCGTCATATAAAATGCGAAAGGGCCAATCTACATTTTTTTTAATTTTCACGACAGATAAAAAACTTAATAAAAAGCAAACTATTGTGATTATCAAAACAGTTTTTTCTGAGTACTACCGTTAATTAAATCCAAATTAATGAAATTATGCTGAAAAACAGTTTTTTAATCACAATCAGTGTTCGAAAATAAACCGAACGTTATTTTGTGTACTGTATACACAATCAGAAACGATATCTATTTTTATAGTGTTTGTGTATATTTACACAACCCGAACACAACACATAACGATTTTTTAATGCAAGTAACAAACATTATGTAGCGTTTTGTTTTTGTCAAAAAACAGTACAATTGTAGTGGTTGCGTACTACATACATTATATATTAGCGTTTTATACCCAGCAGGTAAAGTTACAACTAGTAACGCTTTAGGACAGTCATATTACTAGTTGTAATGTTAGTAGAAAAAAACGACAGTCATATTACTAGTTGTAACAAGACTAGTAACGTTACTGGTAAAAAAAAACAATCATATTACTAGTTGTATCGAGACTAGTAAGGATACTAGTAAAAAAGCACAATCATATTACTAGTTGTATCGAGACTAGTAACGATACTAGTCAAAAAGGGACAAAATTTTCAGGTATACGATTTTATATAAAACCTATTTTTAGCTATTAAAAAAATAAGTAGAATGTGGCTCAGTAGGTAGAGTGCTTGCCTTAAAGTATGAGGAATGTGTGTTCGTACCCCGATTGAGCCAAAGTTTTTTTAAGAGTTACAAAACTCTTAATAAAAAAAACTAGTAAGCGCACTAGTTTACAATAACTAGGATTCCAACTGGGATATAACTGTATACAAATAAACTAGTTGGTTTCCTATGACAACCTAATGTTAAAATAGATAGTTAGATATATGAAAAAAGGATAGATAGGCAACAAGTCTGAAGCAAAAAGCAACTAGTGTAAGTAGTACATACCAGTTACTTTGCCTGCAGGGTAGTGTTCTTTTTTCATCATATACAACTACGCACTCAAGTATACATGCACGAGAGCCAAGCGAATACTAATGCTGAATACACAAAATATACATTAAGAATAATGTTCTGTGCCGAACATAGCGAAGTGTACTGTTTTTCAACGAAAAACAGAACACTATTAAATGTTCTTAACTTTATATTAGTTTGTTAAAAACAGTATTTTCGTTGGGTACAAGATTACTAACAGAAATACCGTTCTTCTTTTTTTGTGTATTTCCTACACAACCACTATTTGCGTTTGTGTATTACAATATTCTACCGTACAGAACATTAAAGTACATTATATAAGGTAAATTTTCGAACACTGATCACAATAGTTTACTTTTTATTCAGTTTTTTACCTCTTCTGAAAATGTTAAAAAATTTAGACTGACCCATTTGCATTTTATATGACGATATAATTTCTTGTAAATATTAATAAAAAATAGTTTATTTAAAAAACTAAGTGTTCATTTTATTGATTTACTTGCGGTAGCTATAAAATTCCATACAAAATAAAAGCAGTCCCAGCCAGGCTCTGGAGTTCGTTTGTGTGAGTACACTTTGGTGTTTGCTTAAGGGTTAATTTTACTTCAGTTGTCAAAATGAGAGTGGCGAGATTGCAATACAAAAGAGCTATACCTATTTGGTATAGCGTAGTTGTAAGTGCAAACTAATGTATTTTGTTGTTAGATTACAAACGAAAAGCTACCATATTTTGCACTTCCTCCTTTGCAAGACCATTCGCACCAAACACTGAATACCGCTACTGTGTTGATCAGATTAAAATTCACTGAGTTACAAGCCTTTATGTTTGAAAAAATCTATTTTTGCGTTTCTTCAACATTAAACATTTTAAAATGATCCATTAAAGCAAAAACAAATTCAAAAATTTTGTTTTGACTCATATCTTAAATAAAATTTTGTTTCCAATGCACAAAAAGTAAAATTGTTAACATCGGGAAAAAAGTTAGAAAGTTACAACAGATTTAGTGAAAACATCCGAATTTGAATTTTAATAAAAAAAATTGTGTATGGAGTATGAGTATAAGAAAAATACCAGTGGGGCAGAATCAAATATTTTGGAAATATATTAACCATTTCTAACTCTATAGTCATATCAGTATAGAATCTCACACGCAGATATCAAAGGAGTGGTTTTATTTAATTAATGAAGATGAGCTTCCCATATTGTTCAGAAGCAGAGGTATGAAGTGCCAAGTACTGCACTTCGGTCATGTAAAAATTTTCAACGCTTGTCATTTCTCTGTTTCTCACTCGATTCCAAAAATTTCTTGTGTCCTTATTAGGGTTTGGGATTTCCCGGACTTTTGCACTTCCCGGGAAACGGGAATGAAAAAACCACATTTCCGGGAATTCCCGGGAAAAGCTAATTTTGTAATTTAAATAGATTTTTTAAATGAAAATTGGCGATATTTCGACTGTTTTATTAATGTAAGCATTCTTTTTATATAAAAGTTAATATAAAAGCAATTCCACAACAAATTTTTAATAATTTTTAGCTGAGTTCAAGCAAATAGAGTTTATAGTTATTGCACAGTAGGA
The DNA here is from genome assembly GCA_956483635.1 of Panzeria rudis. Taxonomy (NCBI): domain Eukaryota; kingdom Metazoa; phylum Arthropoda; class Insecta; order Diptera; family Tachinidae; genus Panzeria; species Panzeria rudis. The sequence goes on from OY101448.1 coordinate 122,301,408, forward strand.
GATTCTATAAAGACTAATTGACGACTATATCGCAATTAGTTAAACATTTTATTTAAAGGCCTCCAAATTATTTTTCTTGAAAAATGTCCAGGACGATTCTTACCGTTAAGTACAAGCAAGTTACAATACTATACTCAGCTGAGCTGAATATTACATATCCGGAGCCAACGTAAGTCTAAATATCTTTGATTATTTATTTTATTTATCTTAAAACATCTCCGTCAGTATTAAAAAAATTTTGTGGACATTTTACTGCCTGTTTATCGATGTCGAAGAAAAGAATTATTTCTTACAGTTACATTTGAAACGAGGACAAAGTTTTAGTATTTATTTTTGTATCAAATGAAATTTTAAGAATGAAAAATGTCCTTCGACATCGATAAACAGGGTATTAGTATATAAACAGACGATGGAAAACATAGCAACTGTAAAAGAGAACTTAAACAATTTCATCGTGTAAATTTAGTCGTACTGTCACTCAAACGAACTTTTGTAATTTTTAAATAAACATTGAAAATTTTGATATTAAAGAAAAACAGAATTATAATACAAACTTCTTATATGAATCAAAATAAATTTTGCTGCCACTTACATCATTTTATAAATATGTATGTCAAAAAAGTCCACATTAAAAGTAGGATTTTTCCGGGAGTTCCCGATTTCAAAACTCTAGTCCTTAGAGACCTTATAGTGTTCTAAAAAATTTTTTTTTGGTTAAACAATTATCTTGTATAGTTATTGAGGTATACTCATTTTAATATTAAAATTTCTCAATTTTTCAAATCCTTGGTCCAGTATTTTTAAGATATCGGATTCAAATAGCAGTTGATTGTCACGACTATTTCTTTACTACCCAACAAACACGCAGGCTTGATTTCAAATTGAGAATGATTTGAAATCAAACCTTTTCTCAAACGACAAACGTTTGAAAATGATTTGAAAAGAACTTAAAAAACATGGCATTCTCAGCAGAAAGGGGAAATTGTTTTTAAATTGAGAAATTAATTTATTATCAACTTACATTCAAGCGTTATTCTCAAATGTTTTTCAAATGTGGATTGTATTATAATGTGGATCATAAATTAATCTTTTTTTTTTAAGTTAAAATCTTATGTTTTTGTTATTCACATTGTTACTCATGACAATTAATTTGTTAATCCCAAACAGTATACATACATACTACAAACCTATCGTGCCAAAACCTTAAGCTTAAGCGCCAAACATTAAATTTTACAGGAGGACTATTTTTTTAATTATCCTTGGTTTAAATCGAAGTAGAGCCTTTATGTTGGCTATATAGGATTGCAGTGGACTGTTATATGAAATGTTTTGTGTTTAAAACTAGTAATTATCTATTGTCCTTTGCAAGCTGTTCTTTGACTATATCATTGATATCCTTGCAGTTTTCGACGCTAGTTTGCCGCTATTTGAAAAAGAGAATTTTAGCTTAAGTGACACTTTGCAGTTACAAAAAAAGTAAACTAATTAAAAATTTAAAGGGAAAATGCACTTAAGCTAAAATTTCTTTTGCTGTATTTCCGTAACGGTACTTGATATGACTGAAACTTTGACAGTTAGCTCGAATTATCGTAAATAATCGATTTTCGTCAAAAGACGATTTTCGAAAAACATATCGCTTAAGCTTTTTTGGCGGTTAAGGCTTGATATGTATACTTTTTTCACAAGCAAACAGTAAATATGTAATTTTTCTGCAATTGAAATAAATAATTCACTTTGATCGCCATATTTTTAAAATGTTTCCAACTTATTGTTTTTTCTTTAAACAGTGTTTCCACGTTGATATATAAATTGAGAATAACACTACATCAAATTGATAAAACACTAATTGTCAAATGTTAATATTCAAATCATTATCAACTTGAATTCAAGTGTTATACCACGTGCAGACTTACAGTGCACGAGAGGTTTTTCCATACGCATAATCACTTCAAATTGATATAATTAAAATTGAATCCTTTCGTTAAACACATAAAATTGCCTGAACACAACTTATAAACAGACTTTAGTGTGGCAACGGCAAAATAAAATATATTGACATTGTGAATAATATTATGAAAAAATAATAAAAATTAAAAATATTAAAAAAAAAATTATTATTTTTGGCTTGAGTTCTTTTCAATTAAATTATATTTTTATTTAGAGATAAATGAAGCATGTAGAAAAAGAAAATTCTGACTGCGCGGAGGATTGAACTGACGTTTCGATAGATCTCGCTAATCTCATCAGAGTTCTTTACCGCTTAGGCCATTCGACCAAAGTCGGTCATTTGATAGTTATTGATATTTAGAAATAAATAAATAAAAATATAATTTAATTGAAAAGTTAAATTAAAACTGAACTCAAGCCAAAAATAATTAAATTTCTTTGGGTATAAACCCATACAGTTCGACTAAACTCATAACTTAATTGTTAAACTGTAAAGGCACCTAGGAAACGGGATGTACATGTTCAAATAAACTGAACAAACAAACATTCACACGCACTAGTATTTGTAGTTATCAATGATAATTCATGCTAGAATAGAGAAGTTATAAAAAGAAGCTTAACACAAGACAAAAGAAAAAAGTGAATATCAATAACTATCAAATGAAATATAGCTCTAAGACTGACAGTATGAATTGATTAAAAGTAGATGATATTCAACTCTTGACTGCAAACCACCGACTTTGGTCGAGTGGTCTAAGCGGTAAAGAACTCTGATGAGATTAGCGGGAGCTATCGAAACGTTAGTTTCAACCCTCCGCGCAGTCAAAATTTTCTTTGTCTACATGCTTCACATATATCTACGGTGACCAACCGTACACCATTATAGTGAACAGTACACTATTTTAGCCTCTTGTCCACTATTCTTTTTGTGTACGCTATTTGTACATTTTTTAATACATGCCCTTTATGTACATTACTTTTTCTCACATATGTTTACTTTTTTCATTACTTCCAACATATTTAGCAAACAATATGAAATCAGCTTAAATTACATAAAAACTCTAGCTGGAAACCCAAAGCGTTTAATATTATTAGATTCAACAGATCCACCTGACAAGTGGTGATAAGCAAAATACACGTGAGCACTGACGATGGAAGTGTAGCGGCTTCCGAAAGTGGCGCTACTCTGTTCTGCTGTGTACGTTGAAAAATTAAGTTTATGTTAATTTTTCCCTTGTTCGTTGGAATAGTATTCATGCCCAATTCTTTCTGAATATAACGTTACGAACCTTAGCCTAATAATCAATTAGTTTTGCTATGTGTCTTTTCACACTATGCCTTTTCCATTTGAATCCCCTACGAAAAGTCACACACAATTACATTACAGAATTTTTATCCATGTCTTTTTTGACTATTACACACATGCTTAATGCTGAGAGTACGAAAATGACAAAGAGAAATAACAAAAAACCCCTCAAATTTCAATTTGTGCCTTTTTTCTTACCCCGATAGCTTCTCACCTTCTCTCCCTCAATCTAAAAAAGCCTGCCTTTAAAGCTAGGCGAAAAAGGCACAATGTAATTGCATGTATGTTTTTTGATCCATAAATGTATACACTATTTTTCAAGGTAAATAATGGTCACCGTACATATATCTCTAAATTAAAATATAATTTCAGTTAAATTAAAAACAAACTCAAGCCAAAAATAACTAAATTTCTTTAAATACTTAACCGAAATTAAAAATTTTTGGTGGGCGTGCTCCCTTTGGAAATCGACCTATTTTTGAGATTTGTTGGAATTTTTTAGGAATTCTGATGATTCTCAGAAGCAAATCATAGTTTTCTTTACTTGCTGAGTATTAATTACTTAAAATCCTATATAACTGCAAAATTTCAGTGGAAAAAATCACCGATGAACGACTTTATAGCATTAAGAAAAAAATTTAATATGCACAAAACACCACTTAGCACTATTTTTTCTACTTGTTTTGCCATAAGTCTTTCATAAAAATTCAAATTATTAGAATCTGAATACAGTGTTGAAAATTACACATAATTTTGAGAATTTTGATATTCCATATTTCGACCTTTCTTTTTTAACGACTAAAAGTATTGGACTTACAAGCAAAAACTCGTACTGATCGGAGGACTAACGAATGAAAATTAAAATTTGGATGTGTTCACTAAATAAGTTGTAACTTTTTCATATTCTGTCCGATAAAACCAAATTTATGCTTGTTATATTTGAAGCAAAATTCTGTTTAACATGTGGGCTTAAAATAAATTTGAAAAAATTTATTTTGCCTTACTGTAGCGACTTAATATGCTAAATTTTGAAAAAACGTAGACAGTTTTTTTTAAATCTAAAGAATTCTAAAGAATTTTGTTCCGATCAACACGTTTTGAATATTGGCTGAAAGAGGAAAAAATATCTATGCAGCGCTCAAGATTTTTGGAAATATCTTTATAAGCTGCAAAACAACGCATATTTCAAAAGCGCTTCTTGAGACAAATAAATTAATGTGATATTCGTGTCCAGCGACCCCAAATTAGCTTAAAAAACATCTAGTTTTTGAGGCGATGACAAAAAGTTTAAAATTTGTGAACCGGTGTAATTCCAAAAAAAACATTTTAAATACAAAAAGATGTAGGCTTGTTGGCCATCTTTCTATCTGTCAGTGGTTTTGGTTTCGATTTCCGCCAAAGACTGTGCTGTGTTTCACTATAACAGAAGAATATCTTCATTATTGTATGCTTTCAATAAAGTTGATATAGAATATAATAATAAAATTTCCAGGAAGTTTTTATGTCTGATTCAAAAACGTTTATTAAAGTTATATGTATCTGGTTTAAAGTATGGCAAAATAAGTTTTAATTTTATTTGCTTAGTTATTTGACGAACATTGCTGTTTTTATAAAAATAAAGCAATTCTTTAAACTAAATATATCGTCGTTGCACTGACGTAATCAGTTATGTGAATATTGTCGGAAAATTTTTTATTGCACCAATCTAAACATTTATTATTCATACGTCTACCCACCAAAGGGTTTAAGGATATTTTTACCAAATCCTGTGAGAAAAAATAGTTATATGCCCAAAAATATTCTAAAATAAAAAATAATTTTCTTAGAAATGTTTCAACAAAGTGAGTTATGTGTAGTTCTTTGAGCAATTTGATTATAGCACGTTAGTATCCAATTATGTATCTTGTATTTTGATACATAATTATAGTGATGCGAATATTGTTACAATAAACTGTTTAACTTTAAAAATATATCGCATGGTTACGGCATAAAACAGTTTTTTGCCTCTCCTGAAAACCTAATAGAAAACACATAACTAATTTTGTCGGAGCAAGGACAATATGTTTTGATAAGAAAATTAAAAATGTGGAACAAATACGTCTCGCTAATTTTTCATGAGCTCCTGAATAATTGAACTTAAATTCCCTTTATAATCAAATTACGTTGTAGTTTTTACGAACATGTATTTACAACTCGTTTTGTATTTCGTACATATTTGGCAACAGCTATTTACAAAGTATCATACACTAAAGTTTGAAAAAGGAAAAATCAAGACTGTTTACAAACAATTTACTTTTCCAATAAAAACTATTTCCGGCACAATCTAACCTCTAATGAATAAGAAATTATCCAAAAGCTGCTTAGTGTATTTTTAATAAATTGTTTTATTATGAATATTTTTAGATTTTTCAGGCTTTTTGTTAAATTAATAAATAAAAATATTGATTTAGCACAAATCAAAATAAAACTAAACAATAAACTAATGATAATAACTACTTAACTTAATTATATTTATTGTTTTTATATACATACATTTTGTATCTGTAAAATTTGCTTACTGAGTGAGAATTGTAAGAGAGGAATTTCATGTAGTTTTGTTTGTATAGTATTCGTGATTAAACTATTTATATGAGATTTATAAATGCTTAGAAGATTAAAATTATTTACACTATTTTTTATTCTTGATTTTCTAGTTATTTTACGATTTTATTTACAGGTGGATGGCGCTTATATTAAAATCACTTCAAACGCCATATTTAAGGCCATAGTCCTGATAATGACCGACATGAGATCTATAGTGAGACAAATTGCTGAAATTACCCAAGTTGCTTAAGTTCCCGCTTAAATGATGATGATGGTGATGATGATGTGAACTTATGAGGGCAGCTGCAGCAGCATTTGTTGCTACCGCAGATGATGGGGGTGGAGCTGGTGGACTGGCCGATTGTATGCTGCCCGTAGGACTACCGGTATCCATTTGACATGATTGATTCTGTTCGAAAATCATGTCTCTAAAACCCAGTGAAGTATGACCGGGCACTACCGAGGAAGGACTACTGGTGACTACTGAATGATTGTTGTTGTTATTATTATTATGATGATTGTTATTTATATTGGTTGGTGTATTTGAGTTGATAGAATTATTTATTGGTTCAGAGGGTGGAGTTTCCGGTGTATACCAACCACCCTGGGCCGGGCCATGCGGTGTGGTAATGGCTGTAGGTGAATTTCCTGAAGAAGTAGTGTTTGTAGTACCGGAACTTATGCCTCCTAATTGGACACCATTATGGCTGGCTCCTCCTGGTGTTAGAGGATGAGCATGGCTGGGTACATGATGGTGATGATGATGCCTTAATTGTTGGGCATGATGAGCAGCAGCCGCATGATGGGCATGCATTTGTGTTGAGGCTGCCACGGTAAGATTTTCTTCATTTAAAGCATGATGATAAGGATAAGCAGTGTGATGTAATCTGGGATTGTACACATTCATGAGAGAGTCCACCGTAAAACCCGGATGATCTACCGCACCGGCTGTTAAATGATTCATTTGAGCTAAGCTATCATGGCAGGAGTTTAACATGGCGGCCGTACTTAGACCAGCTGCCATAGAATCTTTACCGCTTAAACAGCCCAAATCCATAGTTAAGGGTTCCTTCTTAAAGTGATGAGCATGAGCCATATGTTTGGCATCAATGATACTGCCATTGGCGGTCATTAACTTTAACGGTTTCATTTCAGCCAATTTTTCATTCATCATAGCCTGGCGTTTCATAGCTTCCTCTTTTTCACGCATGACGTCCTTTTTCTTAAAACGACGACGTCTACGCAAAAATGAACCATTGTCAAACATGTTGTACGAGTCAGGGTCCAAGGTCCAATAAGAACCCTTGCCGGGCTTTTTGTCATCACGTGCCACCTTCACAAAGCACTCATTCAAACTCAAATTATGGCGTATAGAGTTTTGCCAACCTTGTTTATTGTCACGGTAGTAAGGAAAACGTTCCATAATATATTGATAGATGCCATTTAGAGTAACCTTCTTGTCGCTGGAGTTCTGTATAGCCATGGCAATAAGAGCTATATAAGAATAAGGTGGCTTCACAATTTCCTTATTCTGATGAGGAGCTCCCAAGCCATAAGCCGAAGCTGGATATGAATAGCGCGAATACTGATCGTAAGCATAATGGGCAGCTGCGGCAGCTGAGGCTGTAGTCATGGCTCCGGCGGCCGTAGCTGCTGAAGTGGGATAGCCGGCGGTTTGAGCATAGTGTCGTGTAAAAGTATTTTGATCGGTAAATAAAGTATGCATAGTGAACCACCTCTTGATTAATTACTTTTATGCTTATATTCTTTATATTATTTTATTAATTTTGTATTAATTAATATTCCAAAAATTTAATTTCTTGTTTACTTCTCATTAATTAACATTTTATATTTATTTTAAGACTTTGTACTAAATTTAAAATTTTGCACACTTTTTTAAGTTGTTTTAATTTAATATTTATTTTTCTTTAAAAATTTTCATAATATTTTCTTAGGAATGAGTATTTTTGCTTTTATTATTTTAAAGTCTATACAAACTGGGGAATACTTCAAGTTTATTAAAATATTTATTTGTTATTTTATTTATATTATTTTTTACTTAAATAAAGAAAACACGTTTAGTTTTTATTTTTTCTTCAAATATTTTCTTTTTCGTTGTTTGTGTTTTTATTTGTTGAACGATGCGTTCGAGCAAGTAACACGTCAGATACTGAATCTGTGACTGAAACAACATTCGACATGAGTCAGTATGAATACATGAAAATCTCTACAAGCACCCGCACTTTAGTAAAAAAAAACCCGAAAACACACATGGCTAACAACAATTATACGCAACCGACTCAGAAATATTAATACACATTTACACTATACGGATAGGGATGTAGTTGCGGTCGAGTGTATGCAAGTGGTTGATTGTATTTGGAAATTGTACTGTGTAATGTTGTTGTTTTCTTAGCACAATTTCACCACCATACAAAAACAACTCACCGGATTAGTTTAGTCTAGTTAAGAATGTGAATTGTGGTCTATTTGTATCGATAGTTAGAGCAAGAACGAGAGAGCGAGTATTTGTTTTTTTACTCCCTTAGTGGTCACATATACCAACACACAAACATATAGCAAACTTTAATTGAGTTGTTTGTGTGCTTTTGTACCTTCCTACACGTACATGGACGCCATTCATGATTTTCTTCGTCTTCTTTCCGTTATGACAAAATTAAATGGCTTTTTTATAACCAACGGAATTCCCGCCTTTCTCTTTACACTATTTAAATATTTAGTTTGATGCGTGAATGTGTGTGTATTTTGTTGATGCATTTGAGTAGTTAGAAAAAAAACAATAACAACATAACTTTGCAAGTAAGCAAACATTTCACTTAATACTTACTAAACTCGTCATGTTCCCAGCAGAACACAAGCAAGTGATGGATTTTTTCAATTGATTTACCTGATGTTGATTGCACCATAACAGAGGCTCCTTTTTCTGGGTTTATTTGCGTTTGTATATGTTTTATTATTATTGTTGTTGTCATTGGTGCTGACTTCGTAGTTAGTTGTTCGAATTCGTAGGGCATATTAATGTGCAACCTAATGAAGCAATGACCACCTCTGTTTTTATTGGTCATACGTGTATATATTCTTGTTGTTTTATTGTATTAGCTATTTAAATTTTCTCCCAGATCAGAGTTGCCATTATGATTCTTATTGTTAGTGAGCCATGCCGTGATCAACGACTAATTACCCTGAAAATTATAGTTGCCTAAACCATGTTTTTTCTTTGCGTATGTAAGTAACACAAGTTTACAATTTCAGGTCAACTTTTGGACTGTTGTAACTGAATGTTGTTTCTTAAGTAATTGGCGTTGCTGAATTCGGATCTGCAGTCAGCTTATTTTTGTGGTTTTACACTCATAGAAAAATGTAACATTGCAGTCATTGATGACGCCTTATCTTCAGAATTTCGACATCAATGCTATGAAAATTTTCATCAATAAAACGAAAACTGACATCGATCTGATAACAAACGTCACGTACACTAGTCGGCATAAGTATTTTGACGATATAATAATCGTGCATTTTTACGTTTGATTTTTAAACGGCTTTGTTAAAAATTCTTGTTTATTTTTTGTTTTTTATTTATAACTTATACAAACTTAAAAATAAGCAAAGAAATATTATTTCATAGAAACTTAAAAAGATGTAAATTAATTTGTAATTTCATGTGTTGGAATAAGTATTTTGACAAGAATATAATACTAAGATAACAGTGTTTAAACTTAACAAAAGTAAAGAAAAGTAGAAGAAGCTAGTAAAATATATGTATATCCTCCTTTGACTTCAATAACTTTTTGAACGCGTCTTGGTACTGAATCCACCAAATTTTTAAGAATCTCTGGAGATATCTCTTCCCATAGGGAAGTGACCTCAGAAATTCCTCCTCTCTGGTTTTATTTAATGAAACTGTTCGTTTGCGTTTCAAAAGAGACCAGACGTTTTCTATAATATTTAAATCTGGACTTTGAGGTGGCCAGTCTAAAGTATTAACACCAACATCACTCAAAAACTTAGTAATCACCCCGGCTTTGTGGCACGGGGCAACAGGATGCAGGATAAATGATTCCCAAATAAGCTTATTTATAACAACAATGCTTTGGTAATTCAGAACATTTTAATTCTGCATGGAATACAGAACATACCCCAATGTAATTTTTGGTGAATGTTTTAAAAACAAAAATATGTATTTATATAATTTGTTTGTACAAGTTCCATGATATATTTGACGCTGCTGAGAATATTAAGGTCTATTTAGTTAAAACGTATCGCGTGACGTTAGAACTTTTAGTGCCGCTCAACTTTAGGTGCTAGTTATAGAAAACGTATCATCCCAAGTAATTTTGTCAGCTGTTAGTATTGGATTGAAATGCCTTTGCTCTAGTTTAGACATTTGATACGTAAAAATCTACAAAACAGCGACAAGCTGTGTTGATGTTACAGATTTTGCCAGCTGATCCCTACGAACGCGATACTTTTTTACTAACTAGACCTTTAGAGAACAATGTTGCTATGATTTAAAGATATTATTGTTACCGAATTTTGTTTTGTATAGTGTTTTTTTAATTGAATATGACTAACCGTTATCCAGATATGTTAAGATGCATATGTCGTAAATATACTTACATTTCGAAAGCAAGAACCAAAAACTAAATAAACCGACTACAGATCAGAGCTCCGCACCCCAAATTACATTCACAACTTTTAGTTGCTGCAGTCCAAAACCTTGTAAACTTGTGTAATTAATAATTGTAATATTTCATTATTAATACAAGGTGGGCCAAAAGAAATCACCCTATTGGAAGATGCTCGTTTTTGCAAATGGCGGCCAATGTCAAATCTGTTTTGACATTTGTGAACTAGACAGATGTAGAATACAAGTGAAGAAGCCATGGAGACATACTCTCCCCAAGAACGCGGAATAATCGTGTCTATCGAAGTTTTTCGTTTAGAAAAAAAATGAGAGCCAAACAACATCGGATGACTTCTTTTGGCCCACTTTGTAAAAAAAAAGTATGGAACTCAAAGCCTATACAATGAATTTAAATTTAATATAAATACATACTTAATAAATTTAATGAGTTGCATAACACGTAGGGACTTTAATTCGGAAGCGATACCCTTTGGGGAGATTTCCAATAAAATTTGTTTTGAAAACAAACCCTTTCAGTTTTTCCCCTACCCTAAGGATGCTTAATGACTTCGTTATTTTTTTTTTATTTATATTCTATATCAACGTATCTAACACAGTAGTTATGGAAAATTTATCTGAATAAACCAACAGAGTACATAAATCAAATGTAAGCAAAATTTTATATATATTTTCTTTTTTGGCAACTCTGTGTGTAAATTTCATAATTTTTGCTATTTTCTAAACCTCTCATTTCAATTCACTTTTACCCCACTTAACTCTTTTGTACTTTTTATCACATCATTTTGTTTAGTAAACTTTCTATCCATATATTGGTTTTGGTATTAAAAAAGAAGCAAAAACAATGGAAAATGAAGGAAGCTCGCAGACAGTCAGACGGACAGACAAATAGATAGACAAGTTGTATGTATTTTTAGCTTTTGGTTGGGATTTATTGGTTTTGTCAAGTTTAGTTTGTACAGGTTTACCATGCCGCCTCTAACTCTGCTGCGGCCTACAGCCACAAAGGCTGATGAATGTTTTCAATTTTGTGGGTGTGAAAGAGATAGACTGGATGACTATGTGATTGCCTGCCTTTTAAATGGTCTGCCAGTGGGTTGATAATCATTTTTTCATTATTGATTGGAGAAGTGTGGGCAAACTTAATATGTATGTTTTTCTTCTATGCATTTTGTACTGTTCAATAAATTGTTTTTTGTGCTGCATTTTAATGAATTTAATTAATAGTTGCTATATTGTACAAATATAGATTAAAATTTCTAATCTGTTTAATTTAGAGTTGTTTAATTTGTGGTTTAATTAAAATATGTGAGAATATTTCTTAGGACATAACAGTTGAAAATATGAACTGTATTCAAATAACAAAATATGCATTGGTGTTGTGTATTTCTATAGTCGAAGAACTCTGAGTTTCCACCTTATGTTACGGTCTATTCGGAAATGCATCACTGCCCTGCATCAATGACTTTAAATGTTTTTATGTATATCAGCGAAGTAGATCTGTACCAAAAATTTGTCAAATACTCAATAAAAACGATAGTCAAACAATAAAAAAAATCATAATGAGATTTTTGTCGGCATTAAAATAGTTTGCTTTTCTGATACAGTGCATTGATGCATTTCCGAATAGGCCCTTATTATGCACGGTTGTAACCTGTAACTGGCATGTTTTGCAATACTCGAGTCACAAGAAATTGCAAAACTTGGAAGTAGTTTTTCTTATTTTGCCCTTTTACGTGAATTTTCACACACTTCGCGACATGCATAAGTGCTCTATTTCAAGTTTTTTGGCAATCTTGTTTATTCGCTTAATATTTCAAGAACGGTCCTTCAAAATTTAAAATACTTTTTGAATTAATAATCAACACAAAAATCGTTTTCATTTGACTAGAGTCACATGGGTAACTATATCAGGATATCTTATTGTTATTGCAATACTGTTAAAAATCCTGTGTTTTGGTTTAGTCCTTAAAACTTTTTTCTGTAAATTTTCTGAAATCAAAATAACTGACCCGTATAGATTGTAGTTCCCTAGTGTAATAAGCTCAGTGAGGGGATACATGCTGACGGAAAATGAGAAGTTATGTATACTCTTATAATTTATTTATTTATTTATTTATTCAATTCACTAATAACAGAGTCTAAAAGGCCGAAGATTTATTACATAAGGGTAGCAATAATAAACTACAATAGTACTATATTAACACAGTGCTATATAAATATATATAAAAAAACAAGTAATACTACTAAAGTAGATAAAAACAAAGAAAGTTCAGTCTCATTCGCTTAGTAAATACCCAAATATGAATACGTATGCACACAAATATAAAGATTAGTGTCATGGCTCTGCAGCCTTAAACATAACATTTAAAAACAATGTAATACTGATGACAATAACAACCAAGGTCCATCTAAGTAGTGGTCGGCAAGTTTGTCAGATTCGAAAGATATACTAGTAGTTTTCGACGATATGCATAAGTCGACAAAGAAAAATTTCTTAAGTTGATAGGCACACGGTTAAGAGATCGGGCAACACGAATCAAAAATGATTTTTCAAAAACATAGCAAGCTATTCGAGGAATAATAATCTGTGGGTTTCCTACTGACATGGAGAAGGCAAAACTTTTACAAAAGGTGATTGCATTGCCGTTCCTAATAACACCATAGAAAAGAACCAGATTCCTAAACTCAATAAAGTTCTGAAACGAGCAGCCTAGAAACTGGCATACATAATCAGAGATATGGTCACGAAAACCAATATTGTATGCGAAATGCACTATCATATTAACAATCCGTTTAAGTCTTGACAAGTTGGTTCCATTAGCACCCGAAGCAGCCTCAAGCCCATACAGGACAAGGGGCATTAATAATGATTGAGCCACCCAGCTAAAAAAGTTATATATGATCCATATATGGGCAAGGTATGAATATATATGGAAATATATATAACCCTGGAAATGTATAGTATCAAATATATAGCAGTGTTTCATATATGTATAGATATATTGATCTATATATGAAATTTGGGTAATATAAGGAGTCATATATGAGGCCATATGTGACATATATGAACTATTATACAAAAATATTTCTCATATATGAAAGCATGGATATATTTTCATAAATATGTACATAAATATGTATATATGAATTTACATACATACGTATATAACATATACAAATATGGACGTATATATGTTAAGTTAACATTGTTAACGTACATATACGTTAATTTCATTCACTTCTGCAAGAAAAAAGTGAAAGTAAAAATGATTAATAATTGTTTAAAAATTGTCAATTTTGAATTTTCAAATTAAAAATAATTATAAAAAAAATTCTACAAGAATAAAATTTCAAACATCTTTTTTTTAATATTTTACCTGTAAATTGTAAAATCACTAGGATGTCGTGCTGTTGCAAGTTCAGAAGATAGAATTTCTTTCTTTATGTAAGTATCGCATTTATCAGTTCAGTTTTTGCATAATCATTTGACATTTATAGAACAACAACAACCAAAGGAAGGATGAAATGCGAAGTAATATGATATGTCTTATCAGGAAGATAAAAGGAAAAAATGTATAAGGAAAAAGTAAGTACTCGTACCGATTATATCCCTGCAGATATCGCGACCGTCCGTACACACATGTAAAGTATACTCCATTGAGGAATAGGACTAGTCCAAATGTAGCCCAAATGTAAGGAGAAAACATGGTCGCGATAGCATTACGATGTCTTAGAGCTAAACCATATAACCCAGCTTTGCATTACATCGGAGTACTCTCAAAACTACTTTATGTAATTACTTAATGGAGCGCTCGTCATCATATTTTAACGATTGAATATACTATATGCAATCGTTGAAATGCGAACTCTTGTCGCTTAAATATATCACTACTCTTTGGAGCGCTACGCGCTATCGGTAAAACGCGAACACATGTCGGTTAACTGCAAAACTCTTGTTTGCAAATAACATCGTCCATGTCTGCATTACATAGGACCATACTGTAACTAGTTCATTTCAGCTAAAATGGACCATCTTCTCCAACACTTTTTGCAGGGAATATAAGCGAGGACACTTTAATATACATATATGCACTAATTCTTATTAATTTTTGTATTGCCTCCACTAGATCATGCGACAATATAGTGAGTGGTATGCAGATTACAACAGTGAATATAAGTCGACCCATAAGCCGATAATTTGGAATGAATATATATTTATATATATATGACTATATATAGTTATCTTTTTTACTTGAATATGTGCATTATTTAGAATTATTTGCATTAGAAAACATGAAAATCTTTATAATAAAAAAATATGTACATATGTATGTATATACATTAACATGTATAAACGTACATACTATATAGGAAGAAAATGAATGAAGTCAATTACAATTAATTATATATCCGAATACATATATGTATATGACGTAGTGTATATTATTGTAGGTGAAAAATATACATGTATAAGTATATATCCTTGTATATGCTCATATATGGCTCATATATGGCCATATACCCTCAATTTTCGGATCCAAATCATATATGCCCATTCATATATGACCAATATATAATTTTTTATCTGGGCAGTCTCTTTCTAATGTAGAGCGGTAAAAACAAATTTGTCGAGAATAGCCTACGCAAGATTCCAAAGATCTTACCGTGCAAAGAGTTAAAATGTGGAACAAAGGAAAGCTTATGATCTACAATAACACCCAACACCAAAAGGTTGTCAACAAATTCGATAGCGAGTCCATCTAATTTTATATCAAAATCGAAATCAAAACGTGAAAATCTACTAAAACCGATAGCTTTTGTTTTAGCAATATTTAAACGAAGAGAATTAGAAAGATTCCATTGCAGAACGTGGTTTGAACCGAAATTAATATTGCTTTCCAGCACATCAGAGAAATCACATTCACACTTAAATGTAAGAAAACGTCATCTGCATATATAAAAGCTCTACATATATGGGAGTTGACACAATCACTAAGACTGTTCATATACATAATGAACAATAGAAATGCCAAGAGAAACTACCACACAAAGCTCATCAACGTTAAAGCCTTCCCTAATAAGGTCGGACATATGTACATAGAATTAAGGAAGTTGTATTGTATCCAGGACGAAAAGCAAACTGTGATTCATAAAGAGATGGTAGAATCTTATCGGCTAATTGTAACTTCAGCAGATGTTCCATAACCTTGGACAGGGTTGGAAGAATAGAAATAGCTTTAAGATCCTTAGGTCTACCTTCGACTTAGGGATAGCTACGACACGTGCTGTCTTCCAAGCCATGGGAAAAACAGAAGTAGTAAAAATATTATTAAAAAAAAGAAAGAAAATGACCAGATAAGAAGGGTAAATGAGTTTAATAAATTTAATGGATATACTATCAACACCAAGTGCATTAGACTTAGCCATACGCAAGGTTTGAAAAACTTCTGGTTCAGTTACACATCGGAAAGAAAATCTCGAATCAGTATCAACAAGCTCCCCAAAATCAAATGAGTCATAATTACTACAATTGCTACTACAAACAGAGAAGTCGTTGATTGAGTCAGCGTTATGTTCAAACAAATAATCCCGATCAGCAACACAACCAGTATTCCTTAAAACTCTCCACATACACGCAGAGTCAAATCCGCTAAACAAATTAGAAAAAAATCGCCGTTTTTTTCTCTACGTATTACAACTTTTAGGCGATTTCGATATATGCAAAAAATTATTCTATTATAAGTGGAGGGATCCAGGGAAAAAGTGGAAAAAGCCAAATCTCTTAAAATGCGAGCAGAGGTCACTTCTTCAGACTTCATCCACGCATCAACTTCATATTTAATTTTCTTGCTCCTTATAGGTACAAAAACCAAAAGCTGTTCAAAAATGATGTTAAGTGTAGAGCATTGTTCATCAACACTGCAAAAATTAAACGCAGTCAAAGTCAGACAAAAAGCCGAAGAAACCGTTCAAGTCAATGGAATTATAATCCAAAAATTCTATGTACTCAACGATACAGTCAACGTCAATGATCAGAAAAGCTCATAATTAAACGATCACTTAACAGCCAATCACAATAGTTCACAAACTTGCAACTTTTGCGATCACCTCAAAAATGAGATGTTTTTTAATCTAAATTGGGGCTGCTGAACACGAATATGGCATTAATTTATTTTTCTTAAGAACCGTTTTCGATATATTCGCAAAAAACTTGTTTTTTTCAGTTTATTAGGCTATTTCCAAAAATCTGGAGTACTGTTTACTTGAATTGAGCAAATTTGGCATTGTTGCATAGATATGTTTTTCCTCTTTCTGCCCATATTCAAAATGTGTTGATCGGATAAAACTTTAATGAGTTACAGGTCTTTAGATTTGAAAAAACTTTATTTTTTCAAGTTTTTTGAAAATTTACTATTTTAAGCCGCTCCAGTAAGGCAAAATAAAATTTTTAAAAATTTCATACCCAAATCTTAAAAAAATTTTTGTTCCAAATATAGCAAGCATAAAATTAGTTATATCGGACAAAATATGAGAAAGTTACAACATATTTAGTGAACACATCAACATTTTAATTTTGATTCGTTGCTCCTCCAGTCAGTACGAGTTTTTGCTTCCATTCCATTACTTTTACTCGTTTGAAAAAGAAAGGTCGACATATCACATATCAAAGTTACCAAAATTATGTGTAGTTTTCAACACTGTATTCAGATTTTTATAATTGAAATTTTTATGAAAGACTTACGGTAAAACAAGTGGAAAAATGGTACTATGTGGTGCTTTGTGCATATTAAATTTGTTGTTAATGCTATAAAATCGGTTATTACTAATATTTTCCAAAGAAATTTTGCAGTTATATAGGCATTTATGTGAAAACTATGATTCATTATAATTCCTAAAAAAAGTTCCAATAAATCTGAAAAATATGTCGATTTCAAAAGGGTGCATGCCCACCAAAAATTGTAAATTCGATTAAGTTGTTTTTCTAAAATTATGTTTGCTAAGACACCTTTCAGACATGTATATAATAATTATTTGATCCTTGAGAAAAAAAAAACTTTATGGAGAAAACAATTATGGTGCTTTTTTGGGCAAAAATTGTGATAAATTCAAAATATTTCAATTTTCAAATTAAAGATTGTATATTTTCCAACTCTGAAAGAATACTTCCATCAACTATTTTTCTAATTATTCGAAATAGTGTCCTGTAACTAACAAAGAAATAATTGTGGCAATCGGTTGTTATTTGGATCCGATATCTTAAAAATACTGGACCAAGGATATGAAAAATTGAGAAATGATAATATTAAAATGAGAGGTATACTCACTGTACAAGATATCTGTTTAACCAAAGACTTTTTTAGAACTTTACAAGGTCTATAAGGACATAAGAAATTTTTGGATTCGAGAGAGAAATTGAGAAATGACAAGCGTTGAAAAATTTTACATGCCTCTGAACCTGAGAAATATGGGAAGCTCATCTTCCTCTGATATCTCCATGTAAAACTTTTTACTGATCGGACTAAAGAGTTAGAAATGGTTGCTGTATTTCCAAAATATTTAATTCTGCCCCACTGGCATTTTTCTTATACTCATACTCCATACAAATTTTTTTTATTAAAATTCAAAATCGGTTGTTTTCACTAAATCTATTGTAACTTTCTAACTTTCTGCTCGATGTTAACAATTTTACTTTTTATACGTTGGGAACAAAATTTTATTTAAGATATGGGTCAAAACAAAAATTTAAAATTTTTTGTTTGCTTTAATGGAGCATTTCAAAATGGCGAATTTTGAAAAAACGAAAAAAAATAATTTTTTTTCAAATGTAAAGGCTTGTAATTCAATGAATTTTTATCTGATGAACACAGTATATATGTATATGAACTGAAAGAGGAAAAACATATCTATGCAACAATGAAATATTTGCTCAATTCAAGTAAACAGTACTCAAGATTTTTGGAAATATCTTTACAAGCTGCAAAAAATTAGTTTTTGGCGAATATCTCGAAAACGGTTTTTAAGAAAATTAAATTAATGCCATATTCGTGTTCAGCAGCCCCAATTTAGATTTAAAAACATCTCATTTTTGAGGGGCATTTTTTTGTGAACTAGTGTAATCACATTTTTTTCGTATCAAAATATTGTATTGGAATATTTAAAAACCAAAGAAAAAAAATAAAATTTAAAAACAAATTCAAACACATGTGTGTTAAAATAAAAACCTATGATAAGTTTTTCTGTGTACACAGAAAAAAATAAGTTTCGTTTTTGATAACAAAAATCCCGGTATTCAATAATTTTTTTTCAGATTTCCTGTGATAAAGAATTCCCCTATATTGATAACAGAATTATTTCAAAATAAAAATATATATATAAATTAAAAAAATGTTGACATGGCTGGAATACGAACCCGGGCTTTCCGGACGTAAAGCATACACTCTCTAGCTGAGCCATATCCCATTTATTTTTTTATGGGATACAACTTGTTTTAAGTACTTATGTATAAAAAGAAAAGAAATAACCGGCATGGAAAAGAAATACTTACAACGAAATATTTTATTATGTTAAAGATAAATGTTATTGAAATTCCTATTTTTTTTTAATAACATGGTCTTATTGAATATAATTCTTGTCTATTTTTTTCTGTGTAGTGTCTATCCTCAAAGGTAACAATGTCACCATGAGGAAGGTACACAGCCCCGAAAAAAAATTTTTGAGCTACCAAAACGGATCTCAACAAAAAGGGACTCATAGACACCAGCCTCTCCCACTTTAAAAACCAATTTATGTCTAAGCTTGTTGGACACGTATAACCCTACACCTCCTCCCCTTGAGCCCGTACGATCATTTCGGCAAAATTTAATACCTCGGATATTGACCGATCGATTAGAAATATGCGACATTAACCATGTTTCCGAAATTGCAAAAAGGTCAAGTTGAGATTCATTTAAAATACATTTTAGCCCATCGATTTTCGAAAAGCCAGCAGAAGATCTTATACTCTGAAAATTAATATGTGCCACCTTCACCTGACGACTAAAAGGATGTAACATATTCTTAATAAAATAACTACTACCAACCGGACCAAGATTATTATTATATGACATCATCAGGGAGAATCATAGCGGGGAACCATAAAAAATAATACCCTAATACATACATAGTTGAAAAAAATTATTTTTCTATTCTTTATCTATTAGAATGTTATGATTCACTTGGTTTCGAGATACATATTTACTTGAATACGCTTTTTTGTTTGAAAATCCAAACTAATTATTCTATTCTGTTGCTGAAAAATCGAATACACATACTACGTTTATTATACACAGAACCAAAAATTTACCTAAATACTGCAAAATGGGGTGTAGAAATGAAGAAAAGTAGGTTATTATACAGCTAACAAATTCATTATTCATGCCTACGGATTTTTTTTGTTAAAGAAAATTATTTTAGTAAATAGAAGAAATTTCTTTGCTTTGACTGCTATTGTTTCGTTATATAGAGGGTAGTAAATCTTACGAAATTTTAGTTGAATTGAACAAGGGTTCTTATTTATAATAACTAATTAATGTAGTTAATTTGAATATTTTTATTATTTATTTTAAAGAATTTTTATTCAATTTAACTAATGAATTTACCTCGTTTGAATTAATTATTTATTTATATTGAAGAATTAGTATTCACTTCAACTACCCGATTTTATTCAATTACTAAGCCCCTGTAGGAACATTTTCTTTCACTTTCTAAGCCAATTGTTATATAAATTATAAACAGTATACTAGTTATAAATCATACAAACAGTTCTATAGTCTATTTTTTACTTTACTGTTTGTAAATTATATAAAATTTTCTTAGCTAACGCACGATAATGTTATTAACGAGAGAAAATTGAAACAATATGTGCTACACATATTGTATTAAATAACTAAACCAGCAAGAATGTAAATTACAAGAAAATTAAAAATTTATTGATATTCATTAATTATTATTACATACTTAAATATATACGTATACATATATATATCTATAAAAACAAAACATAAAACAGGAATCCTATTCCAAAATAATACACTTATACATATCGTAATAGAAAATACAGACTTGCCTAGCATCATTTTTTAAAAAAACATTATCAGAAGAGATAAAAAACATAAAAACCCAACTATTGTCATTATAAAAACGATTTTTTTCTACGTAGTATAATTAATAATTACTTAGTCACAATAGTTTGGATTTTATTAAGTTTTTTATCTATCCTTAAAAAATTTTTAATTATGATAAAATAGGACTTTTGCATTTGATATGACGACATATAAATTATATACATATGTACATTTTTATATAAGTATTTAAAATAAAGTTTAAAATTTTTTGGAAACTATTTTTTTAGTTATTTTAAATTAATGAATTAATTTGAGGACTGCTGTAATCAATATTTGTTGTAATGTTGTATAAACTAACACAGATTCCTTTGGGTATTCTAAATTGAACACCAAAAATATTTTAAAAGATATATCTATTGCATTTAATGCGGAATGTATGCGATATTTTATTCCTTCGGAAAAAAAATTAAAAATTAAATATAAAATTAAAATAAAAATTTTTTACGGATGGTACCAAAAGACTACATATGTAGAAAATAGAAAGTTGCAATACAACGATTATCAGAAAAAAATGATTAATATTAATACACCTGACAAGTGGTGATAGCAAATACACGTGAGCACTGACGATGGAAGTGTAGCGGCTTCCGAAAGTGGCGCTACTCTGTTCTGCTGTGTACGTTGAAAAATTAAGTTGATGTTAATTTTTCCATTGTTCCTTGGAATATAAATCATACCCAATTCTTTCTGAATATAACGTTACGAACCTTAGCCTAATAATCAATTTAGATTCACAAAGCAAATACGTTCGAAATAATCATATTAATAAACAATTAGCTACTGGCTTGAGCTTTTCACATGTTTACATGTTCATATATACTTAAGTATAAAATCAAACCAAAAAAGTTTGTCTTGAGTAGAACAAAAATCAGAAAAATGGGAATGAAGAAAAATAAACCGATGGCAACGCTGGGAAAGTGCACTTTAATATCAGCTTGAGAGTGATTTAATTCTCGTATTCAATTTTCGCGAAAAAGTTGTATATATAAGAATTAAAATCACATTCAACAGAGCCACCTGACAAGTGGTGATAGCAAATACACGTGAGCACTGACGATGGAAGTGTAGCGGCTTCCGAAAGTGGCGCTACTCTGTTCTGCTGTGTACGTTGAAAAATTAAGTTGATGTTAATTTTTCCATTGTTCCTTGGAATATTAATCATACCCAATTCTTTCTGAATATAACGTTACGAACCTTAGCCTAACAATCAATTTAGATTCACAAAGCAAATACGTTCGAAATAATCATATTAATAATATTAATACATTTTTATAAAACGAGTTATGGATAAAATATTTCAACCCTTGCTTTCACTTATGTTGTCCATTTGTTTCAGTGTTTGAAATAAGAGTTTGCTGGATTGGTCCTTGATACGGTCTTCAAACACGGAGACAATTTTTATGCCGAAAGTTTCGAAATTGTCACGAAAGCACTCTTTACATGCATAGCGATTAGAATTTGTTGGTGAGTTTTAATCAAAGACGTACCAACTTGAAACCAAATGGCTTTTTGTACTGTATCCATTTGTTTAGTACGTCAGAAGTGCATTTCGCATGTGACACTTCGTTGAGCCGGTAATTTTTGGTTGCAGCCTTCTTCTGCCCAAGAGCAGTTGTCCATGAGAAGCTCTTCAATACTGTCGTCTATGTTTTCTTCTGGGCCATCTAAAAATATGTATGTATCAAGTAAGTCAATGTTCATATGTATAAAAAAATAAAGCATTCTTACCAGAGATTCAGTTTGGAAAACTTGAGCTTATTTCACACAATTAAACTTTCAGTTGAAGATAATATCTTTTTACATATTTAACACTTCATATTTATAAATTTATGAAATATGTATACTATACATATGCAAACAACCCTAATATGTATATATATTTATATTAAATATTTTTTTCATAAATATTTATTTATATTAAATATTTTAATCTAGTTTTCTTAAATTTCTCAAAATTATTTCAAAACAATTATTTTTTTAACAAGTACACTATACCTATAAATGTGAAATAAAGTATTCCCCACACAAGCTTAATGTTGTTATTTATGGTTTTGTTTTTTATTACGCGAAATGAAAAAATTTCTTTATTTCTATGTCGCTTTATTTAATCTAAATAAAATAAAATAGTTGAACTTAACGAAATTTCTTCAATTCTACAGCATATTATTCAATTATATGTGCCTTTAGTTATTTCAAAAAATATTACTCAATTCTAATATAGTAAATTAGTTGAAGATTAAAATATTTCTTCAAATCTACAAAGCATTATTTTATTAAGTCTTCTTTTCTTATTAAAAATTTTTTAACGAATTGATATTCAAAACAACACTTTTGTTGCGAATTAAATTAACAAAATTTTGTCAAATCAACGGTACACTATTGCAATTAACTTAATTTCATGATGTTAATTTAATCATTTTTTGTGTAGTTTTGATTACGATCCGTTTCTACTATTTTACCACTGTTTTAACTAAAATTTCGTCGTTTTAACAGAATTTAACATATTCATTTGACTAATTTTATTCAAGTCAACAGATTATATTTTACTACATATTTTACAGAAATCCGTTATTTGTTTTGAAGAAAATTTTTTTATTTTAATAACTTTGCTCAAGATTTGAATAAAAAGTCAGTTTACTTAACGATTTTTTTCGTTAAGGGTTTACTAATTTTTTTCCTTAATATTACCTACGACATTTGGTTCAGTGTATCTCAAACTTCTAAAATGAATAGTAAAAAATGGGAAACAAATATTTCCAAATAAAAATTAATCTCTGTAGTATTACAAATTGTAAATCTTTGAAATATTTATCTTCACGTTCTAACACTTGCATGTATAAATGAACCCAAATTTAGATAAATCCTTCTACAGCAAAGACACATAAGCTTATAAATGTTCAATGAAAGGAAGAAATATTACCAATCTTTTCAATCAACTTAAAAGAAAAAAAACGCTTTTAAATTTATGTATATCGAGTCCCGTTCTAAGAATGAAAGATGTAAAACGAAAAGGAACACTTGACTAACCCACATCTAAATTAGTTAAGTGGTTTCCAGTTGGCCACCCATTTACTACTCGTGTAATCAATGCAATCGAACGAAAATAAAAAGCGAAAAAGAAAAACAAGAAAAAACGTATAAAATTTGTTATTAAGTAAATATTTTAATATCATCATACATACATACATTAAATATTTTTATAACCTTTTCGATCAACAAACGATTAAGTCTCAAATAAATGTTAAAATTGAGTCTGTGTTTGTGGGCTCATTTGTACCCTGTAGTCCTAGTTGTTACCGAGGACATTGCCATCGATGTAGGCTGCAAGACAATCAATGATTTGTCGCCTACAAAACACATTTGGAATAAGTTTGGTGACAAGGGGTATACGTTGTCAGTATAAAGAATTTGTTCTGACAAGATTATGAAAATGTTTGCTACAAAGCCGCATTGACAGCAACAAGAATAACAAGTGCATCAAAGTTGTCGTGTGTCCAGTTCTATTGACGACAGCAATAGTAACAACTGTATCGAAGTTGTCGTGCTTCCATTTGTGTATATTAAAGAGTTTAAGTTGCCCACAAAACGTGTTTTTGTATAAATCTTTTTGAGTACCTCAGTAGGCTAGTAGGTAGCGTGCTAGCGTATCAGTATGGAGGTTATGGGTTCAATTCTATTATTACATTATTTAAATTTTATTATTATTCATTGACAACAACTTAAGTAACATGTTACCAACGTTTTTATCAACGATTTCTGTGCCCTTTGTTCGAAAATGTGGTCAATAGTTGGCTGGGACTGTCGGCAATTCGTCGTCGGTGATAGATACTTGTTTCGAAAATGCATCGATGATGGCTCGAAGACTTGGACTACAGGGTATATTTATTCATACATGAGTGTATGTGTGTAGAAATAATAAAAGACAGCAGAGATCAATGAATGTTGAAAAAAAGAATATTTAAAGACAAACATAAAATTACCCTGAACTAATATTTTCAGAGGTTAGATTTGTAAAAACGTATAGCAAGTGAAAGAAAAACAATATTAGCATTCGTTTTTACGACGTTATTTCTCCTACTATTATCAACTAATAACTATTATTTATGCATACAAATTCTTAAAGCGGGATAAATGCTTGAAGTTTTTTAGCTAATAGCTAAATATTTTAATTAGAGTCATTTGTTTGGGACCATTGTAATATCCAGACGAGTTTTTACGCCCTACACACTCCTATACAATTTAGGAACTTTCGGATTTGAAGAAAAAATGTTCACAGGTCCACGGCACGGTGACAAAAATTTTCAAAAAAGTGTGTATTACTGAGATAGTTAAATTTATGCATGAAGCGATTGCATGGAATTTTTTTAAATATATTATAATTTGGTCAATTCTTTTTAATTCCATTTTTAACTTTTTGTAATTCACCTATATCTTATACATACCTTGTAGGGTATTCATTCGATTAATGTTTGCTCGATTAATCGGAAAATTGAAGTCAAATAACGTTCGATCAAACAAAAATTTCCAATTTCGGTTAAAAATTTTTTTGAGTAATTTAAGTCGATAATCGAATAACTTGAGTAAAAAGTTTTATGTAAATTTTCTTTTTTTCGAATGATTTTTTTAAGATTTCTTAACCAAAACGGGCAAAATATTTTGATTTCATAAAATTTGCCATTCAATACAATCGTTATGAGATACTATTGGACCGCTTGATAGAGATATTAAGGAATTAAGTGAAATACAGCAAAAATAGGAGAGAAAGATCAGTTTTTGTTACCTCGTAGAAAAGTTCGCAAATATTTCCATCGAGGAATAATTACATTTTTGAAATAAAGAAAATATTTCGATACCAAGTAATTAGTAGATAGTAAATTTAAATGCTAGTGCTTTCGTCTATTTTTTTTTTTTTTATTATAACATTTTCAGTTTCTGTCCGATTTCGGTGCATTATGGTTTCAAATTTTTGACATCAATCGGCTTTTGAATAAAATTATTAAACTATGCACCATATTTGTTATACAAAACAGCTTCTGAAATGACAACAATTGTGGAAAATCATCAAAATTTCATTACATATTAACTTCGATCTACTGCAACTCAGTCACTTTTTATACGATCGAAGCAAATAAGCCACTATTGGGCGCATAATTTAAAAACCTTTAAAACAAGATATTATTTTATTCGAACCATCATTTCACGCTGGATGGAGCTTTAAAGAGAAGCATACATCGAAAAACCCAAATTAGTGGTTATTGGATAATGGCCGAAATGAAAAATAAAATATTTTTTCTCGTGCTCAGCACATCCTGATGACTTTAAACAAATGCAATACAAGCTTTAAACATTCCAAAAGTAAAAATTTGCAAAGCAGTGTTATTTAATGAATTACTCTGCATAAAGAGCGACGAATAAATGATCATAAAATTTTTCACAAAGCAGAAGCTTCTCAAAGCGATGCATTTTTGTTCTGTTTTCATTAATAATATGTATAAATAAATATATAACACGGCAATAAAACTTGATTTTTAAAATTTTTCCGAACAAAAATTAGAAAAAAGCGAATAAATTCAAAAGGTTTTCGATTAACTAGAATAATTTTTAAACGGAAAAGTTACTCGAAATATTCGAACGATATAAAAGCTTTACTCACCTCAATTTCGATGAAATGATTAATCGAACAATTGAAAAGTCGTTTAAAATGAATGCCGTAATACCTTCACAACACCGATAACACTATGTGAAAGTTCAAATACACTTTTGAAATGATTAAGTGTAAGTTCTGTGTTTTTTTTGAAGAGAACCGAAATACTTTATTATTAATACTACACACTCTGTGATTGTTATCATACTTTTTTTGGACAGTCATGTACATATTATGTTGTAAGAAATTTGTGTATAAATTTCAGGCAAAAATTCCTTAAGGATAAGATGCTAGAGCAGGCATGGTTACAAGTGGGGCGGGAGGTAACGGGATATTTCCTCCCCTCTTAAAGCGATAAAAAATACCCAATTACTATTGAGTTTCTAAAAAAATTGTTCTAAATTGTATGTTTCAGAGCTGAAACCACGCCCGTCCTAGAGAATAATTAAAAAAAACAATTTGCCAAGGACACTAAAAGTGTGTGCAGCAAGAAAAGCTTATGTCAATAGTAGCTGTTTACCTTGAACTACTGTAAACTGGAAATGCTTGCGCAAAAGGAACTATAAGTTTTTGTTAACTGAACAATGATCAAAAAATATTTCGGAAATGTGTTCACAAGTAACAACGCATGTGGCTATGGGTTTTTTTTTCAACCACAATAAATTGCCAGCACGCAACTGTAAGACGATTTAGTTCTTAGAGCTGGAAAATATTTGAATATAATAAGAAGTTACGTTGTTTAAAAAAAAAATTCAGAATGGATACATGTTATTAGCGAAATTTTTGGTCCTCAAGAAGTGTAAAATGAGCCCTAAATTATAACAATCGGTTGGGAATTGGCAAAGTTATAATTTTGTTAAACAAAATTTTAATGTAAATTAGTACATGAACAAGACATAAATTTAAAAAATCAAAAATCCCAACTGCGTAAAAAAATAGAGGAAAACAAATTTAAACCAACACAGATCCCAAATGGTCATTCGAAATTAAAAATAATAAGAGCAACCTAAAGATGATTTTCAAATAACTGTCGATTGATACCCATTTTGATATAGTTCGCCGACTTTTTATTTTTTTCGTATATCCAAAATGGCGTCTGTTGGCCGCCATATTGCATTTTGACTACTGTCATATCTTTAGTGACACTCCCCGAATTAAGACGAATCGATTGACGTAAGAATCGTCAAAATTGGTCTACGCGTTCGGTTTATATTAGGGACGTAACGAATACCGATACCGATACCGATATATCGGCGATACTTCAGATTTTCCGATACATCGGTATCGGCGATATTTTACTGTCGATACGACGATACTTTTAAAAATGTTTTCAGATTTTTTTTAACAAATAATTTATTTTTGTTCGATTTTACCATGAATTAAATTCACTTCGTTATTTTTTAATTCTTATTAATATCAATTTTAAAAATTAATAATATTTTATGCTGTTATGTTGTGAAAAAACTATTTATTTTTTGTTAATTTTACCATGAATTCAAGTTCAAGTCGTTGTTTTATAAATCTTATTCCAGCAAAAAAAAGATACTCCAAAGAAGTCATGAAAATGTAGAATTCGCGATCTGGAAGTACTGCAAATTTGGATAATTTCTAATTAGTTTTACATATCCTTGCCATTGCAAGAAGTTCTGTTTTTCGATTACCAATTCGGTGGAAGCGATGCTAGAACAAATTTCTTTTTCGGTATTCTATAATGATTTTTCCTCAAGGAAAAAGATAAAAAATTACCCATTTTCACAATTTTTTTATGCGAATTTAAACTCAGAACTGTATTTTCATGTAAATTTAAGTGAATAAATATAAACTTAGAAGTCTTTTAATAATTAAGCCATTAAATTATTTAGAAAAATATTAGTTGATAAATGTCCTTTAAAAAAATCGATTTTTTAAAAAGCATGACGAGTATTTTTTAAAATTATAAACGAATTAAACATTTTTCTTGCTTTTCTACTAATTATCTGCATATTTTTAATATAGATTTTTTGAAAGCAAAGAAAATGTAGCTCCTTAAAAATTACTTCCAATGTTTTATCAATTTTAAATATTCTCTCTTGTAATGTAATTTTGTATAATAAAAAAATTGCGCTTGAGTTTTGTTAATCTAAACTTAAACTCAATTTCAATATTCGTATCGGTATCGGCAATATTTATTTTTAAATATCGGTATCGGATCGGCAAAACGGCGTATCGTTACATCCTTAGTTTATATAGTGCCGCAAAGGAACACACATACATGCATAGGCTGATAAACACAATACTCTTCTTTGCGTCGCGCAGTCGGGTAAAAACACTACCACTGCAATATGGAGTTACTCACAAAAACAAAAATGGTAAAAACTATATAACTTTTAAGCTACTACCACTCAGATTCAATTGAAACTTGACATATCATTAGATGAGGGCCTACATTTGGACAATATAGTTTGCAAAGATGTGCAGGTTACGAACTAGCGGTGCAACAGTGGGCAATATCTAAACACATCGCATGTGGAAAACTTTAGAAGTCTTATAACTTTCGCAAATCTCAACCGATTTTTTAAAAGGTGTGTATTATTTTTTTCTGCTCAAAAGCACGAAGAAAAAACATGAACATTATAGCCTACTACCTATTATGATTTAAAAGATATTTGAGTGTAAAAATATATTTTGCATATTTAGCAATAATTTTTTCTCGTTTTAAAATGAAATTTTTTAAATATATTATCATTTTTTAGCAAAGCTAAATTAAAAAAAAAACTTAAAATCTGTTGAGATTTGAGAAAGTTACAAGATTTCTAAACTTTTCCATATGCACACTGTAGAATTGTTAGTTCATATTCTGCAAATGTTTGCAAACTATATTGTACAAATATAGCTGCTCATCTGTTGATATGTCAAGTTTCGAAAAAATCTTTTTTACCATTTGTTTTGTGAGCAGCTCCATAATTCACTGGCGAAGTTTTGCATGTAATATTTTATATTGAAATTTTTTTAAATAGTTCTTAGCTTTGGCAATTCCGAACCGATTTCTATAATTCTTGGCTTATTTTAATCGTTATAAGATGCACTTTTGAAAAAAAATTTATTAGTGTTTCAAAATTAGTGTTACAAAAAAGGCGCAAATCTTGATATCGGAAATACATAAAAAATACGAAATATTAATCAAAATAAAATATTTTGAACACAAACGGAAAGCTTAAGGGTTCTTCTATTCGACACCGTTTAAATATTGAGAATCACAGTGAAATTTCTTTTTGCCCGTGAAGTCCCAAAAAATCGCATTTCATCGATAACTTTCGACTTTGAGGGTGTAATCGAATTTCTAAATATGGCAAAATTGTGTACTCAAGTATGCCTACAAAGGTGTCTCCAATTTTTTTTTCGATTTTGTCACATGGTGTAATTATAAGAATAATTAAATAACTAGAAACGAAATAACTAAAAAGCCATGTATAATACAAAAAAAATATAGACACAGCAAAATTATTTCAGAAAATATTTATTTTGGCTTAAGTTCATTTTTAATTTAATCTTTCGATCAAATTATTTTTTATTTAAGAAAGAAATTCTAAAGCATGTGAATATTGAACATTCAAATAAAAATTTGGATGTACGGAGGGTTGAACTGACAGCTGTTTCGTGACCACCAAGTCTACTCGTCAGAGTCCTTTACCTACACCACCACTGACAGTGGCAACAACACTGTAGCGAAAATCCCACTATTTCTAGTAAGCTCTTTACATTTTGTTAAAATTTAGTACGAATGAAGCCCCATACTCTGGAAGCCTCTGGTGCAAAATCTAAGCTCACTATTTTGCCTAGTTCGCCAAATATCTCGACTTTAGAATAGGAAAATACATTTAAAACTTACTAAACTGAATTCACAAAAATATCTATGTATATAAAACTATTTATCCTAGATATTCCATTAAGGTGTCATATTAAAGTGCGCAAAATTGTCCTTTATATGTATTCTTTCAAGAATTGTAAAAATAGCATTCTTCGAGTAAATCGCCCGCGAAAATAAGGTCCGTAAAATGTTACCTCTGAATAGTGCAAAATAAAATCAAATGACATTTTAAGGGCCATATTGTGTCCTTTAATATGACACCTTAATGGAATATCAAGGATAAGTAGTTTTAAATATGTATATACATAATTTTGTGAAGTAAGTTTTGTAAATTTTTGATGAATTTTCCTATCTTAAAGTTGCGATATTTCGCGAACTAAGCAAAGTAGTGAGCTAAGATTTTTCAGTATTCGCAGTTTCGCCAGAGGCATCATTCGTACTAAATTTTATCAAAATCGATAAACAATGTACATATATGTATATAAATTTAATAAAAAAAATTATCTGTGAGTTTTTAGAAATGCCATTTGGTGTGGAATGTTTTTCTGCCAAAATGTTCCACAATCACGATTTTGTCTATTAATTTAGTATTGGCTTTTACACGATAAATAAATAAATTTATTGTAAAAAAGTAGTCATAACCCTAATGGACATGTATTATATAAAATTTCAGCACCTTACCATTTTGCCAAAAGGGCTTCCTAACATTTATGAGTACCATAAAATCTGGTTTAAAAACATTAAAAACATATTTCATGAACCAAACGTACATAGAAAAAAATATCATCAATCTGCAACTAACAATTTCAATTGTTAATATATAATTCAAATTCAAACATATATTTTGTTAATATAACAAATTGAGTTGTTGATACGACAAACACAGAAATTTTTTTCAACAAACTGAACTAGTCACATTTTTTGTTATGTGTTGTGAAAAATTAACAATCATTATTGTTGATACATCAAATGAATGCACACAGGTAAATGAAACAAAGCAAATCAAGAAATTTGTTTCAACAAACTGAACTAACCAAATTTTATGTTATATATTGTGAAAAAAAATTAACAATCACCATTGTTGATATAACAAATGCATCCACACACGTAGATGAAACCAAGCAAATCACGTTTTGTATGTATTCGTTATATGCGTATTTAATAACGAATTGCTCTGTAGCTGAGTGGTAAGAACGTTAGTCTATTAGTCCAGAGATCGCCGGTTCGATTCCGCTCAAAGACATTTAGTGGTTTTCGCACGCAAGCAAAAACTCGTTTCGAGGATTGCGATTGCATAAAAATATTGTTAATACATCAATTATGATAGTTAAAATTTGTTCGGAAAATCAACAATTCACATTGTTGATATAACAATAATCTTAATTGAAATAAATTTGAAATCAACAAAAAAATTTTTTTCTGATTTTCCTTTAACTTTCAATTTCGTAATTGTATTTACAAAAATCGTTTTAGGTTCAAAATCAATTAATTATTCACCAATTGTAAGAAACACAGCTCTTTCCATATTGCATTTGATCGCTTTTCTTATAGTATTTCACCACAAATCTCCCTAAAAATTTAATCAAACTTTTCGTTATAACCAATCTCCATTGTATGTTCGCACAATTCCATTATCTTTAATAGAAAAAGATACAGTCTTTAAATACGTTTGTATATCTTTACAGATAGTATAAAAGTATAAAAGAGCTGAAAGTATAAAAGAGGAGATAGCAGTTTTTGATGCTATACGCCTTATATGCACAAACGTGGGGTGCAGAAATGAGTACATGTTTCTGTATTTTAGGTAAGAAAGGTAAGAAAGGTATTTCAAAAATGTTTGGACTATTTTATTTCTTATTTAGTTCTTAACAAATCTGCTGCTAATTGAAAATAAAAAGTGACAGATTAGGGTGGCATTAGGATTTCACTCAAATAATTCACATGTACTCAATTTTGCACCCCCCAAAGTTTCCGTTATCCTTGGAAATTTTTTCTGATTTTTTGCTGTTGTGTAAGTTTTTCTAATGTTAAGTTTGGTTTAGCAACGCATTTGATTTATATTAACTTAAAGGCACGCCCATTTCCCAACTTCATTAAAAGTTCTTAAATTAACAAAATCATGATTTAACTTTTGCTAATAAATAATAATCCCATTACTATAGTGGAGATAACTGGATTATCGTTGTCAATTAGACCTCAAAAATATAAGTTTTGGTCAATCCGCTATGATGGAAGTTCAAAAAGGAAGAAATGTCGCCCTACAGTATCAGCCGAAACACTCTAACTTTTTAACTTTTCATGCAACTTTAAATGCAATAATTTTTATAAAATTTTAAACAAAAAAAAAACTCATTAAAAGTACCGTTTCATTTATATTGATTGTAGTCATAAGCGGCTGCCAGGCGAATCAACATAGCAGGAAATAGAAGGAGTACGGATGCCTTCTAGAAGGCCTTTGTACTCCTCCTTTCGAATGTGCAACCCCTGCTCGCTCCATTCTATACTCATATATTTTTAACACACGTTGTCATTGCGGGGAAGGTGTTCCGTCCGCTAGTTCTGGAAGGCCTGACAAAAGACCTTCTAAAAAGGTCATTTTGAAGGCCTTATAAGGAAGGTCTCTCAAAAAGCAAATGAAGGTATATTTTTTAATCTCGCTATTTTGATAGCGGCTTCTTTCTTTTTGATTAATGTGATTTCTTATTTCGAATTATATCCTTTCATCTAAAGTCATTTTTTTACGATTGTATATATTTATTAAGAAGGAATTGGTCATGAATACCCACACAGAAAAAATTATGATAGCTTTTTTTTAAACAAACATGGTTTTGAAACTGATTTTAAGTCTTTATTATTGTCTCTATTTAGTTTGATAAATAATTTTGTTTGACTTATTATTTCATTTCATTTACCTACCCCCAATGTTGGCAACCTGATAAAATTATAAAATTCTTTAATTTATTTTTTTAAATTTCTCTAAAACATTTATTGATTGAAACCACTTGTTTATTGAAAAAATCGGAATTTTTTTCAAACAAATTATTACAAATTTTTGCATTTGAATTTACAAATTTATTTATAGGACAAAATTGACAAATTTACATTTGATTCAGGGAATTTGGTATTTGAAGAAAAATTAGTTTTTTCTGTGCAGTGGTAACTGAAACGAAGTACGTAGATAATAATCAATGATGTCAGGATGACGTTCTAAGCAAGAAATCTAAGTACTTATGTAGATTGTAATGTACGTGTAATCTAATATGTCATTTACTAATAATAGACTCGAATTTACCCCTTATATATACAAAGTAAAAAACTGTGTCCTTCTTTTGGGCTATATTTCAACACCGAGCTCGATTACAGACTTTCTCTTCGTGCAAATTGTGTTAATTGTCGAACAGCTGAGTATTTGAAATATAAACAGAAATATAAATATAAAAAAATTTATAAAAATATTAAGAAAAACAAAAATAAGAAGTGATTGTTCATTTAACACTTTAATTGTTTGGTTTAAAAGTAGCGATGTTTGAATTGTAATGTCATGGACACATTGGAGTTTTATTTCAAGGAAGAAATTCGATTTCTGCCGTTCCCGTACTTTTGTGCATTTTTTTTAATTTTATGAGAGTAATTTGTCTTTACTCTCATTAGCATGAACTTTACCCTAAAAGTAAAGAAACAGAGCTATTATAGCGACTTCTCTGTACATATTTGAGTCTAAACTATAATTTTCCAATAGTTTTACTTATTTGTATTGCCTGCAGTTTAAGCTTTTCAAGGGAAACTTCAAATTAAACATAATTTTTTTTTTGCACAATAAAAATTCTAGATATTTTGTTCGTTTTGGGAGGGAAATATCATTTTTCTCCGCGAAATTTTAAAAAAGGTTTACGATAAATCGCAAAATTATCTCCTCTTTTGGTTATTTTGACTATTTTCAAAAAAATATTTTTTTTGAGGAATTTTGAAATTAGAAATTTGAAATTAAAGTTTTTAGTGAATTATCGCTAAATTTGTGGAAATAATTTACACTTAGCTATTTTCTAGCTATTTTTAACTCGGTTTTAGCGATATTTTTGGGAACAAAGTTGACAATAGCGCTTCTCGTGAAAGCGAATATGGAATGTGTATCTTATATTTTATACGGAAGAGCCGAGGCTTCTGTAAGGCATTATTTAGCAGTTAGATAAGAATGGTAATTGAATAAAAAAAATATCTAAGCAGGCCTTTAATAAGGCCTGAAGTGAGAAGGTCTTCTAAATTTTCCCGCTGTGAATATATAGCTTCAATACAAGTGCTTGTATTCGTTTGTTATCAAAAGCATTTTGATATTCTTCAATATTTCCCCTACGTATATGCGTAACTATTTTTTGTAAACAAAAGCATACAAACACATATATTGAAGCTAAATATGGATGTGTCTAGCACCCACTATACTTAGATACTTATGATAAAATATTTAAGGCAATTTTCTTCATTTTATGCTTTTTCATTAGCTTTTAATATACTTTTTCATTTTCTTACACATATTTAATTTTATTGTGTTTATTTAGCTGACAGTCTTATTTATTAGTTTGTATTAAGTTTATTTTTTGCAGCAGACATTTGTGGAAAGAAAAATTGAATGGAAATGTTAAAGCAGGCAGATTGGAAAAAGCATCCAAACAGCTGCCATGAAATGTGTATTAAGAATACATATCGGCGCTAATTAACTGCCTCTTAAGTTCTAAATGTAATAATTTTTAATTTATTTTCTGTCATTTAAATATTTGTTAACGTACTTCAAAAAAGGAAGAGGTTATTGCAATAACTCGTTTATATATTTTCTTTTTTACCTCAGAGGTCTGCAATTTGTAAACCGGTTAAAAATTGCATTTTTGTACTTTTGTTATATTTCTTTCATATTTCTTAATTTTTTACACTGGTCTCAGTAAACACTATAAATCATTTACGACTCCAGAAGGCACGCCAGAGAGATGTCGTCGCAACCAAGAATGATGGAATACAATATTATGACATCTCGCACATAAAATTTAAATTTTTTGCTCATGTACCACCAATGACGCTACTCTATTGTTTTCTTATTGGTTAATAATTTTCAATGGTGATTTTAATTGCAGGGCTGCCACAAAATTGCATAAATTGTTTCGCATAAAAAAGTAATTGCTTAGGAACACATTGACTTGGCAGTCTTTAAAATGATTCAACTACGTCGTCTAAAGGGAAATCATGCGCATGTCGTAATCTTGTATTCCATCATTATTGAACGCAAGGCTAATAGAATTAATAACGCACGAATTGTGCACAAACTGATAAGATGATGACGATACGATTTTCCATATATTGTGCCTCGCACTTCACATATCTTCACTTTAAGCGCTTGCGATAATTTGATGCTAAAACATCGAATTTATATGACGGTTTGTGCATTGGAGAAGCTAGAATTTTTCTGTGGGGATTAAAGCCCACATTAGTCACTACAGATGGCTTATATTATCAAAATAACTAAAATATTTTAAGTTTCTAGGGGAGCTAGAATGATTCTCTTACACATTATGAGAAGTTAAGATTTCGGCATGTTAAAATATTTATGTTGAAATATTTATACTAGGGATGTAACAGATGCCGATATATCGGCGATACTTCAGATTTTCCGATACACCGGTATCGGCGTTATTTCTTAAATCTTATTAATATAAATTTCGAATATTAATAATGGTTATTTGTAAAATAAAACTATTTATTTTTTGTTAATATTACCATGAATTCAAATTAATTTGGTTGTTTTTTTTAATCTTATTCCCAGCAAAAAATACACTCCAAAAAAGTCATGAAAATGTAGAATTTGCTATTCGGAAGTAGTGCAAATTTGAATAATTTCTAATGATTTTTACATATGCTTGTCATTGCAAGAAGTTTTTTTTGATTACCAATCACCGAATTGGAAGCGATTTTAAGAAAAATTTATTTTTAGCGTTCTATACTGATATTTTGCTCTAGGAAAAAGAATGAAAAATTACCGATTTTCGCCACTTCTTTCTTTTTATGCGAATTTGAACGCAAAACAATGTTTTCATGTAAATTTAAGTGAATAAATATAAACTTTTAGAAGAATATTAGTTCATAAATAGCCTTTAAGAAATCGACTTTTTAAAAAGCAAGGAAGTATTTTTTTAAATTATAAATTTAAATTATAAAGGCTATCTCCTTAATTTAAACTGAATAAAAAACTGAAATGATAAACTGAATAAAAAAACAGAAATAGAACAACTACACCCAGAGAAAAAATTTATAAAAACCATATTGATTCAATAAGAAACATTAACGAAAGTCTAGTCATGTCGAACAATTTATTTCAATATTGAACCATATTTATTCAAAGTTGAAAATGATTGATTTACAGTATTTTAATAAAGTTTTTCTTTTGGATTGAAAATTATTAAATTAATATAACGAGTTTTTATTTTTAAATTCCCGTTTTTTCCTTAGTGTACCTATTTCTTTATTAATTTTTTATGAAGATAAATACGTAGGTATAAACTTTTTGCAATACGTAATTCTTATTACGAAATAACCAAATCAATTTTTCCAAACATTAATAAAATTAAGAATATTGCAGAAGAGATCTGTCATTCTTTTTTCATTTGATTGACTTCAGGGTCATTTGACATACGCTGTGTATCCGTCATTACTAATAAATATCCATAAATTTAAAATGTTGAAGCTCAATGTTAACGAAAGATTTCGATAATTAGTAAAACTAAATCATTTTGCAATTTCTCACATAAAACACCAATAATTTAGTTCTGCCAACTAAATCATTCTAAAATATTTTTCGCCACAGAAATTTTTATTTATTTTTTAAAACATTGACATTTCCTTGATACATTAAAATTTGTTACACTTTAAATTGTTAAACAAACATCAAGCATACGGAATTTATACACAAATTAAAAATTAAGAAAAAATATATCCACTGACGACATGTCCCACAAGCATATCGAAAAATATCTAAAAACAAATAAAACTTCAGCAGTGTAGACAAAAACCACTAAAAGAAGAGCCAACAAATGCAGGCACATAAATTCAGCTCTACGTAAAACTTAATAAGACAAAAAAATAATATAAGATGAGGCCACAAAATAAATATTAATTTTTTTATTAATAGAAAAGCACACACTTGGCTTTTATGTGTGTACCAAAGCTTCCAAGCCAACAGACAATCCAACCACAGAGAAAAAATATACGATACAGAAAAAACAAGTGTGACAAATTAATTTTTTCTGCTTAAATAAAGAGCGCAAAAGAAGCAAATAAAATGTGAATGGAAAGAAAAAACATTTAAAATAATATTTATTTTGATGACAATAAAAGAAAACGGTAGAAAAAGGGGCTGAATAAGAGAATAAAATAAAGACACACCACACCAACTTATAGAGAACGTTGCTAAATGTAGCAAGATAACAAGTGAAATTGAAGTAAAAAGCAGCAGAAAAAACTTAAATTTCAGTAAGAAAAAACTTTTAAAATTAGCTTTAGTAAATTTGTATGTATGTGTGTCTTAAATCCTGTTGAAAAGGGTGATGCATACCTTCTTCACACACACTCATACATATTCATAAAGGAAGCATAAGCTAAAGTGCTTGGTATGAGGGTAAAAAGACAAATTTATGAATATTCAGTTATTTTATTAATGTCAAACAACAAAAAAAACATTTCAAACCAATAACATTAAGTTTTTTCCGGATACAACTCTTGGATTCACTCGCCCTGTTTCACATTCTCCCTTATAAAATACTCACTCTCGTGTCGCAAATCAACCATGTTTGGTTAACCCATATTGCTGTCTCGTACTCACATATACAAATGTTGAGCCACAGCCAACATGGGCGTTAACGGTTCTATTAAAAAGCGACGCCCATTCTTATTCGTTTGTTGATGAGTAAATGCATACATGTGATATCTTTTTTCCTATGCCATATTATTATCTCTCTTATGAATTATTTAAAACTCACCACAGTGTTGAACTCTTTGAATTTTAGGTACATATGAGTGTATGCGTGTATCTATGTTTTTAGAAATGAACTTTGCTTCCGTTTTCACCAGTGCGCCCAGCCTCGTTTATTTGTCCCCAAAGCGAGGTTTTTTAGTGATTGGGTATGAATATTTCGTTTTGGGGATCAGGGAATTTGGAACTATTTTATTTCGTTGCTAGTAACGTAACAGCCTATCCGTAATGTAATTTCTTCAACTTGCAAGTTATAAAAATCAGTTACATGTTTTTAATGTATGACCATCGATATGTATTACTGTTAAATTCTCTTTCTTTCACATTCTTAATTTTTGTCCCCAATTTATTTATATGTACATATATTGGGAACTCAGAACTATGAAAATACATACCATTGGTGTTGGTAATTTCAATACAAATTTTTTACAATAGCGCAGTTCACATGTCATTCGGTAAATCATGATAAAATAATACAGGTACATGCATTAGAAAATTTTTCTCATCTATGTTGTCAAATCTTCATTTACATACTGAGCAACAACAAAAATCGTTGTACACACAAACAAACTCGTACATACAAAAGCTGACGAGAATTTTTGCTAATGCATGTACCTATATTATTGCATCATGATACAAATTTAAAATAAATTTTACAGCAACAATATACATATATAGGAAATTTTACCAATTTAACGAGTAAACAGTTACCGAATGACGTGAGAACGGCCCTAGCAGTGTCGCGATTTTGACGCTTTTCGGGTATTTTATGACGCTTTATTGGTCTCGTTACCATTCTATTTGTTCCGAATAACTCTTTTTAAAAAAGGAAATTTTTTACGCTTTTAACACTTTTTGTGGCGCTTTTGGGGCTTTTTGTTACAATTTGAGACATTGTTTTTTATTTCAATTTATTTTTAGAAATCGGCTTTCTTTAAACTCATCCAATCCATTATTTATTATCACATCAGACCTAAAACAAGAAAAATATTGTTGTTGCAATTACAAAACTTCCTTCAATTATTTGCCTGAAAATGAATTCAAATCAAACTTATAAAAGACTTGAGTATTTCATTAAAACCGTTTTATGGTCCGACGATGAGCATTATGAAACAGATATATCGAGTGTTTTCTGACGCAACCACGTACATAGCTCAAAAATACAAATTTTTAGGAGAGATAAAAACGATTTATAATAAACTTGTGAAATTTTTATAAATGTTTTTCTTTGGTACCTAAAAACGAATAAAGTTTTCGATAAATTTGTAAGTAAAAATGTGTCAAGCTTTTTATAAAACATTTTTGTCTCGCCTAAAAAGTGGCGCTTTTTGAGGTACGTGTTTGCGTCAGAAAACCCT
Source organism: Panzeria rudis (assembly GCA_956483635.1). NCBI lineage: Eukaryota > Metazoa > Arthropoda > Insecta > Diptera > Tachinidae > Panzeria > Panzeria rudis. The sequence continues at coordinate 122,340,930 of OY101448.1, forward strand.
CGATATGTGTGTATTTGGAAATGTAATTATTATTTTTCTATAAAACGTTACCATTACATGGTTTTTTAATGAATTGTTATTTTATTTAAAGTTTTTGCTTACTCCTAAATTAAATAAATTGATATTAATATAAATCATTTTATATTTTAATATGCTTTTTAGGGTTCCGTACAACAAAATTGTAAAGGAACCCTATTGTTTTCGCTACGCTGTCCGCCTGTCTGTCTGTCTGCCTGTCTGTCTGTCACAGGCTGTATTTTAGGGAACCGTAAGATCTACGGCCCTGAAATTTTCACAGAATATGTAGAACTTTGGCCGCTACAACAACAAATATATGACAGTTAAAAATTAAAGGGTGTTCTAAAGCGAGCAACGAAAAATGTTGAAATACTAATGTAATATTCAGACACGTATATATAGACACTTTAAATTTTCAAAGTTTCAATTAACACCGGTATTTAAAACAATAAAAAATAAAGGGTGTTCTATCAGTTAATGTAATTTTACTATGTAATTTAGCCAATATGGTGTATCTTGGGAACCGTACGAGGTACGAACCTAAAATTTTCACAGAATATGTAAAGCTTTGGCCGCTACAACAGCAAATATATGACAGCTAATAATTAAAGGGTGTTCTAAAGCGAGCAACGAAAAATGTTGAAATACTAATGTAATATGTAGACACTTATATATAGACACTTTAAATTTTCTAAGTTCGTGTTAATTGGTGTAGTCTGTAGAATAGACTACACCAATTAACACCGATATTTAAAACAATAAAAATTAAAGGGTATTCTATCAGTTAATGTAAATTTGACTATGTAATTTCGACAATTTGCTGCATCTTGGAAACCGTAAGAGGTAAAATCTTGACATTTTAAAAAATGCTAAAACTAAAGGAAAAAAGCACCAAAATTAAAAAAAATCGCTAAAACGCAAAATATTGTTAGAACTAAAAAGATTGCCAAGAAACTAAAAAAACCCAAGAGCCGAAAAAAGTCGTCAAAACGAAAAAAGCACTACAACATAAAAAAATCGCTAAAACTAAATATATCATCAAGAGACGAAAAAAATCGTAAAAAATGAAAAAAATCACCAAAACGAAAAAAGCGCAAAAACAAAAACACGCCAAAACTAAAAAATCGTTAAAAACCAAAAAAATCGCCATAACAAAAAAAAAATTAAAAAAGTATACCTAAAACTAAAAAATCACAAAAAACCAACAAAAATCCCCAAAACCGAAGAAAGGGCCAAAACTAAAAAAACGCCAAAACTAAAATAAATCGCTAAAACTAAAAATATCGCCAAAAAGCGAAAAAACGTTAAAACAGAAAAACCAAAAACAAAAAACACCAAAACTAAAAAGTTGGAAATAAAAACAAAAAAAAATTTCAAAAACCAAAAATTGGCAAAAAACGAAATAAATCTCCAGAACGAAAAAAAGTGCCATAACAAAAAAAAATCGCTGAAACTAAAAAAATCACAAAAAACCAAATAAATCCCCAATAAAACACCAAAACTAAAAAATCGCCAAAACTGAAAAAATTTGAAGAAAAAAAATTGCAAAAAACGGAAAATAACATGAAAAAACGAAAAAAATCACGAAATTTAAAAAAGCGCAATAACCGAAAAAATCGCCAAAAACAGCGAAATATACTTAAAAAAAATAATATTAAACAAAAAAAGGAAAACGAAAAACTGCCAAAATGAAAAAAGGGGCAAAAACGAAATGATATACATATGTGTATTCGTATGGAACCCTTCGTGTGCGAGCCAAAGTCGCACTTTACTTAATTTATTTATATTTTTATGTTTAAAGGGATAATAGTACTACTCGCAACCATGTAGGAGGTAGAGAACACCAAATGCATTTTAAAAAGTAACGTTAATATCGTATGACGTAATTTTATTAAGGACTCGATGTGCCCGCCCGCTTCGCGCGCTTAAAGTTCGCTTTATGACTATAAGGTGACTATAAAATATATAAATATAGTGTTCTTTATATATTTTTTAAAGTTCCCGTTATTCAAAATAAACAGTGCTACAAACTTAAAAAACAAAAAAATCTTTCTGATTTCCAACAACATTTATATTAGTAAAATTTATATTAGAAAAACACAACACTAGTAAAATAGGGTACATTTTCGTTTTTTCTATTTTAACTTAGAAATGAGCTATTTTATCGCGTTAAAAAGTACCCTATATTTGAATCAATACTCTAAAGTACCTTTTTGCGTGAAGCGTGTTCGGACAGACAGACAGACATACAAAAATTCCAAAATTTGGTGTTTTGTTCTCTACATGGATTACTGTTTACGCCACCATAAAAATTTTCGAAAAATATAACAATATATAAATATCTTATGAAATAGAAGGTTTTCATTTTGAAGTTTATATATAAATTGTTTTATACTTGATTACTCGTACTTTAAATTAACACATCTTGGTACAAAAAAAATTTCACTAAAAATTTTTTTAAATAAAAGTATGTCTAAAGCAAAATTTTATTTTCAGTAAATGCTCTTTACTGAATCAGTGAATTTTTCGTTTGACTTTTTTAGAACGCAAACACCAAAAACAACAACACAAACCAGCTTTGTTTTTCGTAAAAAAACAGCACCGATGACGACATATACATAAATGACAACAACAACAATGACAGTAAAAAGAAAGCGACTGCAACAAGTTTGTTTACTGAAGATTTCTGAGTGAATCAATTCGTTAATGTTGTTGCATTAATTCTCATTCATATTTTTAGTCTTTAGATAAAGATACAAAATTGAACACATATAACAAAGTGAAATTTCATATATGCTTAATGGATGATGTTATTATTTAAAGCGTAAAAATATTTTAAAAAAAATTTTTACTGGCTCAGACAAAGAGTTTGCTTGATATATTACAAAAAATACAGTAAATATTTTGATTTTTTTATATATACATATGTATATTAAGCTAATAAGGCCTGTATTCCCAAGTAATTAAACACTATAATTACAATTTGTCCCGACGTTTCGTCGATTATATGTCAACTTCTTCAGGGGTTTGTCTGTTTTATTTTCAAAACATAAAATTAATGTAAAATATAAACTATATAATTTCGTTCTAAAAATTGTAAATATTTTTGATTGATTCAGTAACCTATTTTGTTTAGAATTTGTAATTATTTTTATACAAATTGTTTTATAAATTCAGACAAAAATATTGTTTGATTTATTACAGAAAATCCAGTAAATATTTTTTTTTTTGGATTCAGTAAACTATTTTGTTTAGAGTTTGTAAATATTTTTATACAGATTGTTTTATAGATTTCGAAAGTTTTTTTATTGAAAAAAGCTGTTTTTTTCAATTAAATTGTTTCAATAAAATTGCTGGTTTTTTTCTGCATTTACAAATTTGTTTGTATGCCCATTTCTAAACAAAATATCTACTAACTCATTGAATTGCTTTACTGAAATAAATTTGATTGTATCTGTGAAAGTCCTTTTTATTAAATTTTTTAGGAGGACTAAAACTGTATAACTTTTTGGATCTAAATTGATTATTAGGCTAAGGTTCGTAACGTTATATACAGAAAAAATTGGGCATGATTAATATTCCAAGGAACAAGGGAAAAATTAGCATCAACTCAATTTTTCAACATACACAGCAGAACAGAGTAGCGCCACTTTCGGAAGCCGCTACACTTCCATCGTCAGTGCTCATGTGTATTTGCTTATCACCACTTGTCAGGTGGCTCTGTTGAATGTGATTTCAGTTCTTATATATACAACTTTTTCGTGAAAATTGAATACGAGAATTAAATCACTCTCAATCTGATTTAAATCACTCTCAATCGGTTTATTTTTCTTCATTCCCATTTTTCTGATTTTTGTTCTACTCAAGACAAACTTTTTTGGTTTGATTTTATACTTAAGTATATATGAACATGTAAACATGTGAAAAGCTCAAGCCAGTAGCTAATTGTTTATTAATATGATTATTTCGAACGTATTTGCTTTGTGAATCTAAATTGATTATTAGGCTAAGGTTCGTAACGTTATATTCAGAAAGAATTGGGCATGATTAATATTCCAAGGAACAAGGGAAAAATTAACATCAACTTCATTTTTCAACATACACAGCATAACAGAGTAGCGCCACTGTATAACTTTTTGTTGGGCTAACTTTTTGTAAATTTGTAAGCGTAGCTTTCTTTTTTAGTTCATATTGTTTAAATACCAATAATCGTAGAAATCAAAAATAAGGCTTTTAAAGACTTATAGGCTCTTTTAGGGCTTAACACATTTGCTTTTTATAATTTTCAGGTTTTAATGTGAACTTGGCAGATTTCCTTTCAAACAAATTTTTTTTTAAATAACAGGGTAGAGCGCACTGAAAAATATACCGATGTATATCGGCGTTTTGAAAGTTTACATCTGAAATCCATTTTAGGGGAAATTAAATTTCCGCCCTTTGGCACATAGTTATAGTGACTCGGCATAGGAAATCTTGTAATACTTACGATAAATGTAGACCAGCTCAGCACAGTTATAAAAGGACTTAGCGTATTTGTATACCATTGCATCATTGCATAACAAGAAGAAAGGCAAATGTAACGGTATTTTCTGTTAATTGATGGATTTTAAGTTATACTAGCCTACTATATTAAAATCTAAATTTTCATAAAAAGTGGACTTACCAACTTTTCTGTCTACATTTTGAAATGTCCAAAATAAATTAAGATAACTTTTAAGCAAATATGTATATGCAAATAAATTTATTTAAATAGTATGTATGGAAAAATATATCGATGGTCTCAAGTAGAAAGGCCCTAACTCGTATTTCTTACGAAATTGAGTTTCTCAGTGATTCCAATATATTTCACAACCACACACCCACCTATACAAAAACTAAAAAAATAATCTTAACATCAATTTTTTAATTTTTATTAAAAAATGCATTTGAAAAAAGTTTCATTTTGAAATTTACAGTTTCTATTATGTTTTTATCTTCTCCTTTAAAGTTACAATTATTTGATAATTAAAAGGGTTTTTTGGGAATTAGGCTCCCTGACGATTTGTATTAGCCCCAATGAAATGCGCATAGGAACTAGCTAATACCCCTCCATAATCAATTTCAATGTATTTTAATAAAACTTTAATATTTTACTTAAAAAGTAAAATATTAATTTGGGAAAAAGCATGTTACAAAATTAAAATTATTTAAGTTTGGGCCTTTCTACTTGTGACCAACGATATGTTATTGGAAAGTTTGGTAGTTTTTGGAAATGCAAAGTCGAAAATTAGGAATTAGTTATAAAATAATACTGGAAACACTGGTGTTCATTCCATTCTCTCACTCATTGTGATGACGAATATAATAAAATTTGTCTTAAGCTTTTAATGAATTTAAATTTATGAAAAAAAAAATACTTTTCCATAATAAGACACCTGTGCTATTTTTTAAGAACTTTAAAAATGCCAGAAAAGTTTTTAATTCATATCATGAATTTATTTGATGGAAAACTTTTATCAATAAAAAATTTTACTTAAATAAAAAAAGTTTGGTCAGTAATAAAAACGCCATTTAAAAAATACATCTTACAAGGAATGATGTTATATATTGTAGAATAATTTTTAAAGATTACACTAAATAACAAATTTTTAACTCTTTGCCATAACCTCAAAGAAGAGATGTATGGCATTCATTTACTGTCCTTAAGAAGAGTTTTTTACTGTTGCATGGATATGTACTCCTTCTTTAAGACAAATAAATTGTGTTAATCGGATCAAAATTCATTGAGTTACAGGCCTTCAATTTGAAAAAATTTTATATTTTTCTACGTTTTCTAAAAAAAATTTTTTTAAGTCTTGAAAGAAATTTTGTTCCAAACTTAGTAAGTGTAAAATTGTTAGCATCGGAAAAAAAGAGAAAGTTACAGCATATTTACTTATAAGTTAGTCCATTATTTTTGCTCGATTAAAAGAGAAAGTAAGTAGTGTTGTCAATTATTCGGAATAATTTTATAATTTTATTCGACTATTCGAACGTTTAAAAAAAATAACTTTATTTGAATAATTACGTTAGAGCCAAGACTTTTAATATTACACCACTGCATAGTTTCGACGTTTCAAAGGCATTCACAAACATTTCATCTTCAGCAAAACTCCTTCGTAGATATAATTTCTTCGATTGAATTAAGATAACTTTTCTTTACACATTTTGTTCTTTGGCTTATTTTGTATTGTCAGATATAATTGGAAGTTCATTGAAACTATCAATTTGTATATTGTGTACTTTACGCATATGGTACGAGCGTAGAAATTGTTAATACGCGACATTTGTAAGCCTTAGCACACTTTTTGCAAACGATTTGTTTATTCTAATTGTCTTTCTGAAAATACTTCCAAACTAAGCTCATGCTGTAATTTTAAATAAAATCTTTAACGGCGCACAGTGGTTCCATGGGCCATCCTCTTGAAACACACGGTGAGCTACAGGGCGTCAAAGTTGACTATCTCGGGCATGAAAAACGTTGTTGTCTTCATAACTTTTACAAATATTATCCGATTGTAATGAATTTATACATGCTGTAAAGCTCATTAATAAATAAAGACGGTATGTACTTTTGACCTAAAAACTTTAAATACGTATTTTCTTAAGGTTTTTTTTTTTTTAATAAAAATTCGTAAGAAAATGCAAGTTCAATATAAGGTTAAAATATTTTAAGAGGATTGCTATAATTTTTAATAAACATTGAAGAAATTAAAATTGAAAAATGAAGTTTGTTACTATTTTCATGCAGGTAACTTGAAAATTTCTTTTGCTAGTATCAAAAATTGTGTTAAAAATTATATATTTTTTAATTTTCGCTATGATATTACCGAAGATATTTACGAAATCAGGAACAAATCCGCGGCCAAATACAAACATTTTCAAACTCAAAGCAAATATTTCTAAAAATATTCAAGATATTTTAATGAAATAAAGTGTATTTCCTTTGTCTATTAATAACCTTTACAACAAGTTGAAATTCCTTAAAAGCGGATAATATTTGTAAAAGTTATGAGTCAGGCAAGATTTTGCATGCCCTAGGTAGTCAACTTTGACACCCTGTAGCTCAAGGTGTGTTTTAACAGGGTGGTCCAAATTTCAACAGTTTTAAACTAGAGGGTTGCACGAATATACTCGAAAGTACTCGTATGTATGTTTGTGTGTGTATGCATGTATGTTTTTGTATATATGTGTGTATGTATATATGTATGTATATATGTATATTTGGTCGTGGCTATGTATGTACACACATATACATGCATGTATACATAAGTATATACATAAGAACATACATCTAGGCACACACGAAATTCATACGAGTACAATCTACGAATACATTTGTGTACACTTTGCAGGCCTCTAATTTCTACATACATCGTTTTGTAAGCGGATCGCAAGTTTCAAAGATACAGATCTTTTACCCATTTATTTCCAATTGGAACCACTGTGCGGTGCCACAGACACACATTCAAGAGGATGCAGCGAGAAAAGAGGTGATAACTTCTAAACGCCTGAACCGATTTTCTTCGACCACAGCTAAGAACACTCTCGATCAAGACACCTTTCTAACAAAAAAAAACTTTATCAAAATCGACCCAGCCTTTTTGGTTCTACGATGCGCAGACAGACGCAGACAGACAAAGAAAAAATTGAATATCGATAACTATCAAATGAAATAGAGCTCTCATAGTGACAGCATGAATTGATTAAAAGTAGATGATATTCAGCTATTAACTGCAAACCACCAACTTTCGTCGAGTGATATAAGCGGTAAAGAGCTCTGATGAGATTAGCGGGCGCTATCTAAACGTCAGTTCAACCCTCCGCGCAGTCAAAATTTTCTTTGTCTATATGCTTCACTTTTAGCTCTAAATAAAAATATAATTTAATTGAAAAAGTAAATTAAAACCGAACTCAAGCCAAAATAATTAAAATTTCTTTGGATATAAGCCCATACAGTTCGACTAAGCTCATAACTTAAAATATATATTTTTCATCATTGCGGTCTGAATAGTTCTGAAACAATTGAGTATATAAAAAGATTAAACGGCTTAAAGGTAATTTCATATAAAGTTTTTTAGTGGTTTTTGTGATAAAATTGGACAACCACTTTATGAGTTATGATAAAATCAGCAAGCCCTTCAAAAATCCAAAATTAAAAAAAAAAATACTAAAAAAAAGGTATTCATAGAATTTGAAATTTCTACTGATTTTGTAACACATTAAAAATATAGTGTATACTATAGTATAGTTCCCAACATTTTTATTGTTGCATAGTCTTACTGATATTTTCGCATAATATTTTGCAGTTATGCAGGAATTTACGTGCTAAATACCAAGCAAACAAATAAAGCTATTATTAAATTCTAATTACATTTATGTCATAGAAAATCTCATAATATATATGAATAGAAATGTAAATCGTACTATTGATTTTGTCTTTTCAGATTATCAATATGGATGAATGTGTTTGTATAATCAGCAATAAAGCAGATGATAAGCAAGTGTATGAAATAAAAAAAAAACAGCTTTGAATCGTTTAGTGCATAGTAATGTATATATTTTTTACATTATCAGAAAGAAGAGATTTCAACGAACAAAAAACTCCCCGACTTTTTTTAAAAAGCTGATATTTTGACGCGAGAATTTTCGATTGATAATTAGGGTGTTTTTTCGATATTAAGTCAAAATAAGGTGAAAAAATAAATATTTCAAATCAAAAAAATTACTGTGTCTTTAGGACATAAAAAGGCAAGTTTTCACCAAATTTCGTGAAAAAAAAATTTTGCATAAGATAAAAATAAAAAACCAAAAACTTGATTATTTGAAGTTTTCACATAAATTTTGAGGTTATGTGAAAAAAGTGTCATAACAAAAGTTGTAGGTCTCTTTATTACCTACAACTTTGTCATTAATTTTTTTTCCATAGGTCGTGTAGTTTTGCCGGAAATCGAGATACACCGTTTTTACCCTTAAAAACTCACCCCCTTCCACTTCCAGACCTCAGATCGCCCGTAAATTATTTTTCCTTTAATTTTTTTTATATTCTCGTCCTTTATTAACGGGTTTCATCCTACTATAATTTTTTTCACTTTTTATAATTTTCGAAGGCTTCAGCCCTGGTCTATATACATAATAATTATAATATAATGATCTTTGAGAATTCTTTTTATATAGAAAAGAATGATATTGCTTTTTACGACGAAACTATTCGAAAATGTTTTGTTTAACTATAGTTATAACGAAGAACTGATTGTGACAACCGGATGCTACTTGATTCCGATATCTTGGACCAAGATTTTGAAAAATTGAGAAATTTAATTTTAAATGAGTACACCTCACTAACTATACAATATAATTTTTTAGAATCTTATACATAAAGTCTATAAGGACACCAAAATTTTTGAAATTGGGCGATAAACAAAAAATTACAAGCGTTGAAAAATGTTACATATCCCAAGTGCCCTACTTTGGTACTTCGTAAGTCTGCTCTTGAGCAATATGGGAAGCTCACCTGCTTAAATAAAATAGCAATATTCCTCTATTATGTACATGTCTATTAGGGTGGTTCTAAAAAATATGTTTTTTTCTCACAAACAAGTTCAAAAGTTTTGTTTAGGTAAAAAAATAGACCTCTTAAAATATAAGTTCATAATATTAATGATGAGATAGATAGTGCGTTTATTCATTCTGATTGTTGTAAGTAACGAACGGAACGTCATACAGTAGAGTTCTTGGTACACTTTTGCAGATAATTGAACGCTCTACAAAAAGAATCATACGTAAGTCAGCTTCATCAAAAGTTATTAACGGTCAAAGTAAAATTCACCCTAAATATATACGATTTTTCAAGAATGCAACGGAAATATTAGGTTTTCAAAAAAATTTAGCAAAATTTCATACAAAATACAAACAGGCCATTTAAGAAATGTCAAAGAATAGTTTTTTCGTTATTATATCAATGGATTTTTTTTAAAGAAAAAAATACTTAGAGCAAAATTAAATTGACAAATTTATAAAAGTGTTTTATTTGTCTTTATTATAGCGAAAAAAACTATTACATGACACTTCTTGAAAGGTACGTTTGTATTTTATATAAAAATTTGGTAACATTTTTTTGAATAACCTACTATTTCCGTTGTATTCTTGAGAAATCGTATATATTTAGGTTGAATTTTATTTTGACCGTAAATAACTTTTGATGAAGCTGAGCTATCAAAATATTACGTATGATCCTTTTTGTAGAGCGTTCAATTCTCTATAAATTTTTTTACCTAAATAAAACTTTTGAACTAATCGTTTAAAATGGCTTACTTATTTCCAAAAAATTGGATTCTGTCTCACTTCACAGAGGAATATTTTAGCCAAAACCTCAGTTTAATTTTTGGAGTTCTCAAAAAATGTTGATTCCATATTAGAGCTAACACTTCAAAACATGCTATTTGAGTGTGCTGTTGGCTGAAGTACATAGTTAGCGCGTTAATTATTGTTTCGAACTAGAAAAAAATTAAATAAAAAAATTTTATAAATGAGTGATATAGGAAATCGTCTGATCTTTAAAAAAACATTTAATTTAAAAAAAAATTCTTCATGTTCAACACTGGAAATGGCCAATTGATATTAAACATTTTCTAACTTCGACATGTTTCTTTTACTTTTTTCATTCATTATACTGTATACTGTAAAAGTTTGATAATGGGATCTTCATAAATTTATAAGTTATGCAAATTTCTGTACATGCCCCCAACCTTTTGCTCATTGCTATAGAGAATCAGTATAAGATATCATCTAAACTTTACGTTTAATATATTAGGTGTGTTTAGCGGTTTTTTAAAACTCCACGAGAAATAATTTCATGGAACATTTTAACCCCCTCTAGCGCTTCGCCGTGTGATTCTTTTTTCATCCTTTCTTAAAAAGGGGCAAAAAACTCCCCTTCGACAGTGAGATAGCGGGTAGAAATATCCTACAAAAAAATTCTCAAAAAATTTTATTATAAGTCTTTGAAGACAATACATTTATAAGCTCAACTGGAACGCCAGAAATCTGTAAAAACTTAAAATGAGCTTGAGGGCTAATTTCGTATTTATTCACTATTAGTTTTTAATGATTTCTGGCATTCCAATCGAGCTTAGAAATTTTTTATTTTCTAAGACTTATAATAAAATTTTATGAGAAATTTTTTTGTATGATATTTTAGCCCGCTATGTCGCCGTCGAAGGGGAGTTTTTTCTCCCTTTTTTAAATAAGGTTCAAAAACGACCCAGTAGCCAAAAACTAAATTTTCAATATTGGTTATATAACTGCACAAAAAAGTAGTAACTTCTGTGGTAATTTTTATTGTAATTTAAGCAAATATCCAAGGTCCTGCCATATATCCTTTATCGTAAAAATACTAAAACTTTTACAAAAGCTATCCGATTCTTATTATATTTGGTATGATTTGTGCCAAATTAAATTTAAACTTATTTATCAACAGGTGCGGATACAAGGGAGTGGGGGAAGAGATATTTCTCTCGGCCCCCCCCAACGTGAAAAATATACCCAATTTTTATTGAGCTTCTAAAAATTTTTGAAAAATAGTATGTTTCAGTTACAAGATTCAAAAAAGACCCATAAAGCGACGCCCCAGAGGGTTGAAATATTCCATAAAATTATTTCTCGTGGAGTTTTACATAAAAGTGCTAAGCACACCTAATACATTCAACGTAAGGTTTACACGATATCTGGTGGGCATGTCGAGAAATTTGCATAACTTTTAAACTTACGGAAATCCAATTATCAAATTTTGAAAAAATAAAATAAAAAAAAATAAAACATGTCGAAGTTAGAAAATTTTTAATTTCAATTGGTCATTTCCGGTTTTGAACATGAAAAAAAATTTGAAATTAAATACATATTCTTTTGAAAAGATCAGACGATTTCCTTTCTATAAGAATCCCTTAGTTTGATTTCCCAAAATTTCCTAACAAAAATTTTTTGATGACTTACCCAAAAAATGCACGGTTTTTTAAAACATTAGCAATAACAGTAAGACAGCCTGATATACTCACCAATGTCACTCTATCCAGTGGTGAAAATACCCATTACGTAATCGCTGATGTAAGCAATATTTAGTAGCAAATAGTGATTACGCTTTGGCTTATTTCCCCACTTAGATTTAACATAAGCGTGCCATAGGCTGTTTAGTCGGTGCGCTTTCGCTTAAAAAGCTAGCTATGATGTCAGTACGTGTCGCTACTGTGCGTTTACATATAGCCCAAAAATAGGCCACAATTTTTTTACTTTGTGCATATAAGGGATAAATTCTATGAAATACAACGAAATTCTCACGCCTTGTTTTTTGATAAATGATTAAAATATAAATGTTTTGCCCTTTTAATTTTTTTATGAGTCTTTAAAAACTAAATAAGTAAAATTTTTCATGAAAAAACTAATTTTTCGCCGTTATTTTCTGCATAACTCCGAAGCAGTTGGAAATATAATAAAGTTATGTATTGATGAATTAAAGGTAATTTTATTCCTCATATTTTGCTGGCTTGCTTATCGGACAATTTGTTCTCAATTTAGGGTGAAATATACTGATATACGTAGTAGAAATATTAGTCATGCCCATAAAAAAGTCTGAGCCTGATAGAAAAAAAGAGAACGGATTTGAATTTAGCGCATTGAAATCTTTATATTCCATATATTTTAATATTAAGACGATTTTTCCTGCAGACCAGTGTAATCTGTATAATTCAAATGTAAAGCTCTCAAGATTTTTAAAAATAGTTAATAAAACTGCGAAATCCATGGTTTTCGGGAATATCTCGAAAACGCTTGTTAAGAAAAATAAATGAATGTCTTATTCGTATTCAGTCCAAATTATCCTAAAAACGTTTCTTTTTTTAGGAAAATTTTTTCTTTGTAAACTTGTGTTATTCGCTAAATTCCAAAATCGATGGAATTGTAACCACTTATGCTGACTTTAGACGGCATGAATTTTACATCTGACTTGTCAAATTTCCCACTGCAAAAGTGATACATGCCGTGTGAAACATATGAAACATTGTCAGATGACATTTACAGAAGCAAAGTCAGATGAAAAATTTTCAATTAGAGTGTGTTCTATTTTCATCTGACAAGGCATATGACATCAGCTGTATTAAATGATCAAAAGTGTGGTTTGGCTGAAAAAACATTAAAAAGCATAGAGCGCTTTATATTTACAAAAATTGTGCAAAAACTAAGTTGTTGTGAACACTCAGAGGTTATGTCAGATGTAATTGCACATGTACGTGTGAAAGCAAATATTATAAACCGTCTGTAAATTGACAATTTTGACAAACATGTGAAGTTACATATGTCTAACACACCTAACAAGCCATATGTAAAAAATATGTCGTCTAAAGTTAGCATTAATAAAAAGACAGTACGTAAGCTACAATTTCACTTACAAACCTGCTTGCAAAAGGTGCGTCGTGTCATAACGTTCATGTGCATTATGAAATTAGATATAAAGCCATGTGTTAATATAAAAGCCAAAAATCGACAGTAAAATTTATGAAGAATTATTTTCGAAATATTGTATTACTTTATAACAAGAACTCCGTTTAAAGGATTATCAAAATAATTAAAGATTATCCAAAAAATTTAAGAAGAGAGATTTAAAAAATGTATTTGTTGTAGGTTAAGCCAGTCTATGCATTTCAATTATACTTAAGCCAACTCATCAGAAGATCTCCATGCGCGGAAAGGTTAAACTTTGAATTAACTTCAGCTACGAGCGGATCATGCACGAAAGTAAGGAGCTTAGAGAAAAGAAGAACAGACCCAGAAAGAAAACAACCCCGGCTGTGAGGACTGATAAAAATTAATATCCAATCATGTCCAAGCCCTGACTATTATTGGAAATTCATCCCGTGACAATTAAAATATGAAGATTTCAGACCAAAACATATTTTGACTAGAAATTTTCCATGTACACATACTGACGCCCACTTGGGAACCCAAAAGGTTTATCCCATCTAGAAATTAGTGATTTAACATAACCCGACTAGAAATTTTCCCAACACTCATATTGGGGCCCGATTGGGAATGCATGTGACAGACCCAAAAGGGCTATCCAATTTGGTATCAGATCGGGAACTTGTTGGGATAGCCCATCTACAAATTAGTGACTTAACATAAGTTCTTCCCTAGTGGGAAACTATTTGGAACTTGTTGGGAAAGTCTAACACAATTTTTAATCGTATTATTTGCTGATCTTCAACAGAGGTGATTGCTACATACTTTTGTCTCTTGGATAGCTTCAGCAATTTTAATTCAATATTAGAGTTTCATATTTTACCGATTTTAGGAAAATTTTACAAGATTTTGGTATTTCACCACAGGAAGCCAATCGGGTTCCAATGCGTTTACGTGAGCAGTCAACTTCACTCGGTGTTAAGAACACCGTCAGGCTAGACCGTAATGACAAGCACTGATGTTAATCTCGGTACTTCCGTGCTTTCTTCTGGTCGATTTTTTTATTTCGATTACTAATATTACCAATTAATTTTTTAATCTTAAGTTCGTTCAATTTAATTTTCCAATTAAATTATTTTTATTTAGAAAGAAATTCTAAAGTATATAACAATTGAAAAAACAAAGAACATTTGGCTGCATGATGTTTCTTATTCAACCAGGATCACAACATCAGAATTCTTGTCATCTTAGACTAATCAGGACAGCTGCATTCAGTTGAATATCATTTAAATTTCATCAGTTCGACTGAGGTGTATTCAATTAAACAAAATTAAATAAAGGCATCCAATGAAAGAGGAAAAAACGTACAAGTGTGAAAGTATATTTTTACTTCGACAGATATCTTTGCAGAAAAATTTCAGAGAATTTTTTTTAAATTGCAAAAAAAACTATAAATATTCGAGCGTTTGGATATTGAAACTAGCAGTAAGTCGCAGGTAAAATATTTGCCATGAGTCCCAGGTATGAACCGTTTTCAATTTTTTTTAGAAAATTTTCAAGTTAAACTAAAAATACAATATATTTTTAACTTTAGGGATATTTCGTGAAATAAACTAATCTCAATTCAGCATTTTACGAAGTACTTCGAAGATAAAAATGCGCTTCTCGCTATTTTTGTAGATTCTTTCAGTGTAGATACTTTCTCACTCTTCCTAGAATTTATGTATGTATGTGTCAGGATCTTGCAATATTTATTCTTAGCTCCCATAGTGCATAAGCTTCCTTCAAATATCCTCTTGGGAAATTTTCTCAATTACATATTTATTTAAAACGAAATTAGTGGTTTTTATCATAAAGTACTCACCAATAATCATCCGGTATTAAATAATTTAATCTAGATTTTGGCTTATGCACTCAAGAGATTATTAGGAAGCTCTTTACGCTTCATCCACACTTATGGTCATACCGGTAGTAATCACAACCATTAATCCAACGAAGATGTTTATAGTTACCGCATCATTGATCTGTAATTAACAGGAAATATTTTTTATAATACCTGCGTGTTTGGTAGCAAGATGAATAGGTGAAATTGTAAAGAAAATGATTAACACTCCAGCTCACGTAATCATGGAAATTTTTAATGAAATCCTTTGGAAAACCCCACACTTAGCCGTTTGTCGATTTATACCTGGCTTGCAGTCACACAGTTTCAATTCGTAAATTTAAGGGGGTTTCCATCCTACTTTTACTTCATCTTGAGTTTTAATATGCGTATAACGATGATGATGTGAATTATTGTTTAGCTTGTGGTTTTTGGATTATGTGGTTTCTTTTATTGTTTCCTTCAAAATAATCAAACTGACTAACCTAAGCAAGCATTTGTTGGTATGTTTATGTACGTGTGTGTTTGTTCAGATACTTCATCTTCTTGGACAACCAACTACTTTGATGCCACATGTTTTCTAATAAAATCTTCTTCTTAACACTTATGCTACCGATGTAGATAATGTTCATGCAGAGTCTTTCTTCAAATATTTGTATTCCTGTTGTGTTTTAAGGTTACTAAAGGTGTTGTTCTATTAACACTCTGATTAGGGATTTCTGTTTGAATTTGAATTGGCCCAACTGTGAAAGCTGTAGGAAAAAATATGTTTTCGATTAGTGGAAAATTTTCCAGCCTTATTTTCCAAAAATTTCAATATGGGTGGTAGCAAAGGATGCGTTTTGTTTTGAAAATTTGATAATAAATAGTTTTGAAATGCGCAAATGATACATTCTGTACTTTGGGAATTTCTTAATTTGCATTTCTTAAATTTAGCCACAAATAGTTTTATTTGCAAAGATTATTTTATGAAAAGGAATCAATTTTGCTTTTAGGCTGCATGCACGTTGACAATAGATTTGCTTGGGCCAGAATAATTTATATACGAAAAATATTTCATATAGGAAATAAAGATTTTTTTCTATAGAGAAAAGAGTAACTTCCCGAATAGAAATTTTCCCAATACTCATATTGGGGCCCGATTGGGAATACATGTGGCACACCCAAAACCGTTATCCCATTTGTGATTTGATCGGGAACTTGTTGGGATAGCCCATCTACAAATTAGTGACAATAAGTTCTTCCCAAGTGGTAAACTATTGCGAACTTGTTGGGAAAATCGAACACAGATTTTTAATCGTATATTTTCTCATCTTCAACAGAGGTGATTATTACATACTTTTGTTCCTTGGATAGCTTCAGCAATTTTAATTAAATATTAGAGTTTGGTATTTTCCCGATTTGAGCAAATTTTTGCAAGATTTTGATATTTCCCCACAGGAAACCAATCTGATCCCAAATACGTTTCTACGTTACATCGGAGTTGGGATCCCAGTTAGATTCCAAATGTGTTTGCATGAAAATTTCCCGACTAGAAATTTTCATTCAAACACATTTGGGATCTGACTGGGATCCCAATTCCTATGTAACGCAGAAACGTATTTGGGAACCGATTGGTTTCCTGGGGGGAGATATTTAAATCTTGCAAAAATTTGCTAAAATCGGGAAAATATCAAACGCTAATATTGAATTAAAATTGCTGAAGCTATCCAAAGGACGAAAGTATGTAACAATCACCTGTGTTGAAGATGAGCAAAATATACGACTAGAAATCTGTGTTAGATTTTCCCAACAGACTCCCAATAGTTTCGCGCTTGGGAAGAACTTATGCTAAGTCACTAATTTGTAAATGGGCTATCCCAACAAGTTCCCGATCAAATCCCAGACGGGATAACTGTTTTGGGTGTGCCACATGCATTCCCAATCGGGCCCCAATATGAGTATTGGGAAAATTTCTAGTCGGGTTCTAGTCGGGTTTTGGTACTGCTTTTGGTGAAATTGTTCGGAAGGTTATAATTTTAAAAATATTCACACTTAAAAACAGACATACATCCATCCATATGTATATGTGATGATCCTGATGAAAAGGGACATTATCTTCCGTAGAGGCAAAAATAGCTGTTTGTGTAAATTTTATCGATTTTGAGATTATGGTTGGTTCACTGATCAGATAAGTTCCCCCTCTTTACAAGTAGATTTATCCCTATATTTAACTTCACAATGTCTTAAAAAGAGACTTTTCCCACCTTTAGAGAGAAACTTTAAAGTTACTCAAAATATAACTACATCTATAATATTCAAAAATTCATATCCGGTAAATTCTTGGAGTTCCGCGGTGAAAAATCGGCATTATTTTCAGATTTTTATCTAGTTTTAGAAAATGTATAAAACTCAATTTCGGAAGATAAGGTCCCTTTTCATCAGGATCATCACATATGTGTTTTACAGCTCAACGATTTTAAGGTTTTTTGTTTAGTAGCAAGAAAACAATTACGAAAATCGGTTGATATTTGGATCATATATTTTGAAAAAATTTAACCAAAGCTCTATAAAATTTAAATACATATTTAAATTTTCACTAACGATAAGAGATAAGTTTTTTTTAAATAAATTTAAATGCTTTTATTGTCCTTTTTACATTATAACATTTTTAGTTTTTATATGTTTTCAGTCTAATATAGCTTAAATTTTTTAAAATCGAATAGACTATTCAATAAAATTATAAAGCTATTGATTTTGTTATTATTTATGGTACAGAATAAAAAAATTGTTAAAAATCTTTAAAAATTTAAAAAAATTTTGTTTTGATCCATTACAACTCAGTAATTTTTAATTAAACGGTTTTATTTAAATGAACGTCTTTGTGGTGTTTGTGGCATGTTTGCGTCGTAAGTGAAAATTTACCCTCTTCCTGTTGACTGAAATTTGGTAATGAAATTTGGTATGATAAGAAAAGTGGACAGCGCCAAGCTCGTCAAGTGAAATATTTAGTTTGCATTCACAGGAAAAACTAAATTTAATTTTCTGTAAAGGAATTCAATGAAATAGTAAATATTTTGTCTAGGAACGGACCTACAAGCAAATTTGTATATATAGACAAAAATATCTCAAAAATTTAATTGAAAAAAACGTGTTTTTTCAGTGAACAAATTGCTTAAATCTATAAAACAATTTGTCAAATAATATTTACATATTGTACACAAAACAATTTACGAAATAAAACAAAAAGATTTACTGGATTTTCTGAAATATATCAAACAATATTTTTGTCTGAATTTATAAAACAATTAGTCTAAAAATACTAACAAATACTAAACAAATAGTTTACTTAATGAAACAAAAATATTTAGTAGATTTTTTTTTAATTTATCAAACAAAATGTTTGCCTGGGTCATCATCATCCATTAAGCATTTGTGAAACTTCACTTTGTTAAATGTGTTCAAGTCTGAACGTTTAACTAAAGACTCTAAAAGAATGAATGAGAATTAACGCAACGACTTTAACGAATTGATTCACTCAGAAATCATCAGTAAACAAACTTGGTACAATCGCATTCCTTTTGCTATCATTGTTATTGTTGTTATTTGTGTGTATGTCATCGTCGGGGTTGTTTTTTTACAACACAGTTTTTCTTGCTGTTTTTGGTGTTTGCGTTCTAAATAAGAGTCAAAAAAACAATTCATAGATTATGTACAGAAGATTTACTGAAAACTTAATTTATTTTTAGACAAACTTTTGTTTGAAAATTTTTCTTTGTTGTTTATGTATTGTTTGGATAAAATCTAGTAATTGAACATTTACTCCCCTCCTGTTTCCCGATTGATCTGATGATGATACGATTATGTGTATTCAGTATTATCAAAGATATCCGCCTCCACAAAATGCCGAATTAGTTATTTGCTTGAACTGATAGAAAAACGGTCATAACGCGTATGTAATTAGACATCAATGCTATTTCAATTGGCTTCATTTTTGACCCGATGACACTTTTCATCATTGTGATGTTTACATTTACATCAGCTGGTCATCAGTGACAATGATGATAAATCTATCATCAATGCAATGACACATCGATGTCATGGAAATGACTAATTGTCATCACTTTAATGACAAAATGTCATCAATATGATGCCGCTGATAGAAAAACCGTAATAACCCTGATGTAATTTGACAGCAACGCTAAATCAAGTGTCTTCGTTTTTGACCCAATGAAACTTTCCATCATTGTGATGTCAACCTTTACCTTAGCTGTCATCAATGGAATGATTGAAACAATGATACATATTTATATTTTCTTACTATTACTTGTTTTTATTTTAGTTTTACTTTTTGTTATTTTATATTTTCTTCTAATGTTGCTCTTGACCTCAGGCTCCTCAATTCATCGCATAGTTATAAACTAACATCTCTACAATTTCAGCTATGTCACCATCCAAAACATCGGCAGCACAAAGTCAACATAAGTATTATTGATGCAACATTGATCAATGTGATGAAGAAGTGTCATACTATCTCTGCCATAGTAATGATGACAACTTTACATTAATGTAATGTCATGTTTGTTAACTTTCTTAAAAATGCGTTTAAAAGCAAAAATAAAACATTTGTATTAAGATAAAAATAACAAACATTATAACATTGTCTGCTTACTTCTTTTATATATATTTACATTTTAATAATATCTGTGGCAATATATTATAGTATCTTAAGTGGAGTCAAAATTGAGTTAAGTTCATATTCTAGTTCGTCTTCGTACAATACACATTTGGAACCAAACCATTTTCAAATACTCCGATTTTCGAAAAAGCTATAACGGTTTATTTCTTAACGTCCATACTTTTTGAATATATTTCCTACGACAAAATATCTTAAATAAACTTTAATTTTGTGAAATGTCTTATCGGTTATAAAAAATTTTTTCATAACAACTTATGTCAACCTAAATTCAATATATACTAGAAAATTTTTAAAAAATTTAATATAATAAAATATCTTATTTTTACATACGTGTTTGTGTATAAAATAAATTTTCAGATTTCTATCACATAAATGGACATAAGTGCTTATATTAAAATTATACTTATCAAATAGATAAAATGAGTAGTTTTTCAGAACATCTTAAGTCTGCTTACATTGCTCTGCTAAATTTTCCTTTAACTATAACAACATTTTAAATCAACATAAGCTTATTTTTTGCGTGTTAATTTCATCTCTTTTTGTGCATAAGCTGTTCGGTTGCTGAAACACTATTGAGTTGTTAAGAGTATTTCCTTATACAAATGGAAAGTGAAAATATGTTTCGTTAGGTGGAATGCAAAATCACTTAACTACACTTTTTTATATTTTATAGGAGAGAGAATAACTAGCTGCCTGTTTTGTAAATAAAATTAAAATTTTCGTTAGGAAATTTATATTGAAACAACAATAAAAAAACTAAAATTGGTTTTTGTTTTCAATTCAAAGTCTCTAACGAAAATTTTTATTTTATTTACAAAAACAGACAGGAGATAAAATACTTCAAGGGATTGAAGTAAAAATAAAATTTTATCAGATTTTAATAGCTTTTAGAGTAATAACGTCAAGTATGTAACCCAAATTTTTCTTTATATGGATTTGGTTTGATAAATTTAAAAAATTCTAAACATGTTTTAATATTTTAAAATTAATATATTGGACAGGATGACGAAATTTAAAATGTTTTTCTTCATATTTATAATTAAACTAAAGGTAGAATAAACGCTAGGTAAAATAAAAGTTAAAAAAGAAATGGGAAAATACTATTTGGGGTATCTTTTTTAAATATTGGGTGTTTTTTATTGAGGTATAGAACTTTAAGTTGGCATCACTTTTTTAACTGGTGGCCATTTTGTCAGCTGTCAAGTGGTTAATATTTAGTTTGGTTTGCTATTTCATCATGAACAGGTTGACAAAAGAACAACGCTTGCAAATCGTGCAAATTTATTTCGAAAATAATGGTTCAGTTCGCGAAGTTTACCGCAAGCAAAATCGCAAAATTTTGTTCAGTGATGAGGCTCATTTTTGGTTGAATGGCTACGTCAACAAGCAAAATTGCCGCATTTGGAGTGAAGAGAATCCACATGAGACCCTTGAGACGCCATTACATCCACAAAAACTGACTGTTTGGTGTGCTCTATGGGCTGGTGGAGTCATTGGGCCATACTTCTTCCGAAATAATGCTGGAGAGTCAGTTACCGTTAATGGAGACCGATATAGAGCCATGATAACCGACTATTTTGTTCCCGAATTGGATGGCATGAATGTGGATGAGTTGTGGTTCCAACAAGACGGCACTACATGCCACACAACGCACGTCACAATCGATTTATTGAAGGAAACATTCGATGAGCGCATAATTTCGCGTAATGGACCTGTCAATTGGCCACCAAGATCGTGTGATTTGACACCATTGGATTATTTTCTTTGGGGATATGTGAAGTCGCTCGTCTACGCCAACAAACCAGAAACGTTAGGGGACTTAGAAGCCAACATTCGTGGCGTTATTGCCAACATACGGCCCCATATGCTCTAAAAAAAAACACCCTGTATAAGTATAAAAAATTAATTTTTTTTTTCTTAAAAATTTAGAAAATTATTTTTCTTGAAATAACCGGTTAATCAACACATAAAAACCGGCATGCCGAATTATTCGAAATCATAAATTATTCGAAACCGGTTTATTTTCAGAAAGGCAAAAAACCGGTTAACCGGTTTTCGGTTCCGGTTTTTGCATACTCAAGTTTGAATATTCGTAGTGACATGCGTTTCGATATAACACGCAATAATTAATGCGATTTCGAACTTTTTGTCTGTTAAAGGCAGTGTTGCCAAAATCTGATGAAGAAAAAATGCTAGATCTTTATGAAAAAATGCTAGAATATGCTAAAAGTATGCCAAAAAATATGCTAAGCAAAAGATATGTGATAAAACAAAGACAAAACATTTTAATTATGTAATTGAAAAAATAAATATGTATATTAAAATCGACAAAAAACTAAAAACACTTTATTCAAAAGCTGAACATTAATTTAATTTTATTATATCCAAAGATATTTTCATAGCTGAAAGAAAACATAATTGATTGTCTCTGAAACTCCTTTCGCCTGATTATTTTGGCTTAACACACATTTTATGTTAGCATTCGACAATAAGAGACAGAGAGAGCATCTTCAGAATAAACATATGTTATATTTATGTATTTTATCACTTATTGTCTTTACCTCTGAACAATTTCTACAATATTTTTCTGCCTAATATTAAAAATTTTGTATATCGGTAATCTGATAATATGATAAAAAAAGTGCTAAAAAGCATTTTTTGTATGCAAAATCTGTTTGAAAAATGATAGATTGGCAACACTGGTTACAGGGCACAATTTCTCAAAAATACAGGATACAAACCAGCGTTGCCACTTTCTGTACTATAGTACAAGAAACTGTACTATTTCAAATTTATTGTACTATTTTTGTACCATGAAATTTTTGTACCATTTTTGTACTATTTTACTAATCGCTGAAAACTTAAAAAAATTAAAACCGATGGTTGTACTAAATGTTTCATAACATTTTGCTTGAAAAAAAACCTTCATAACGATATGTACAATATGTTTTAAAGTATAAATATAATGATCTCTATTTATGAATTTTAAATAAAAATAACATTAAATTGAAAATTTTAAGAACCCCCGAAGAAAATTGATTATGTCTTCAAAACGGCTAGGCAGAAGATTTTAGATCAAGTCACCTTTCAAACAAAGGAAATTAAAATAGATCTAGCCGTTTGGGAGCTGCGGTGCCATAGACACACATATTCAAGAGGATACAGCTAGAAAAGAGGTGATAACTTATAAACGACTGGACAGATTTTCTTGAAACATAGCTAAGAACACTCTCGATCAAGTCACCTTTCAAAAAAAAAAAACAATCAAAATCGGACCAGGCGTTTTGGATCTAATAGGGCACAGGCAGACATACAGAAACACACTACAAACGTCTAACAACCCTCTTTTTTGTTTGGGGGGTTAATAATATGTTTTGATGAAAATAAAAAACTCGAAAAGATGTTTGTACTACTTTATTTGATTTTGTACTATTTTTGCTTAGCTTCTGTACAATTCACAGACTCTTTGGTGGCAACACTGATACAAACATACAAGTAAAAATCTACAAAACAACAACACTTTTACAAAAGTTATTGTTTTACACTTTTACAAATGTTATTGATTTATGTGTATGTTTGAAACTTGCAGTTTATGCAAGTGGGTCCCAGCCAGTGATGTTATATGTAGGGAAAAATCCCTATTCGTAGGGATTTTTGTTTAAAAAAAATGACCGTAGGGAGAAGAGGACAGATTTTTTTAAATCATTAAAATGTAGGGATTTTTAAAAATTTTAGATTTTGGTCGAAATGCATTAGAAAACTTTAATCTTTCCAAAAATAAAAGTTTGTAAAACAGTGCAATTCATATAAAAATGTATATCTTTATATGTGATGATACCGATAAAAAGGGAATTTGTCTTCCATAGGTCGAAAGTTAGCTACATTTCCTAAAACTAGATAAAATTCTGAAAATAGTGCAATATTTTTACCTCGAAATTCTAAAAATTTGCATAACAACTTTAAATAAATTTTTTATATCAATGGCTTAACATAAAAAGGCGTATCTCTATTTTTTTCGAAATCGCGTTTTTAACGTTTTCTAGTAGTCAACGTGTCATTACATCCTTCTTAAAGAACTAAGAAAGTTGCAGCTCAGTTTTTTCCTTCTCCTGTAAAATATCGAAAACTCGAGACAAGCTTTTTTCGTATGTAGCCATATACGTATATGTACATTAAACACAAAGGGGCTTATTTGAATTCATATATTATCATTTAAAATTTGTAGGGATTTTTGTAAAGATAATTTTTTGGGCGCGTAGGGAAAAGTAGGGATTTTTTGCGGGCTGCGTAGACTTTTCCAAAAAGAATATAACATCACTGGTCCCAGCTCAAATTCTGAAAACGAATTTATGTTTTGTTAAAATTATTTATTGGCTGGTAATAATAATACAAATTAAAAGTTAGGAGAATTCGAAAATTTTTGTAAATGAAGGTGTGCTAAAGAAAACACATATGTCGCGAAAATAATTAAGAAACATCGGAGAAAATTATACTTCAACAATTATACTTCAAAAGTTATACTTCAACATGTTATACTTTAACCATTTTAGATTTCATAAAAAGCTTTCTGTCATATCAGTTAAACTATACTCATCGTGATACCCCAAAGCGTAGTCTATCCAGTGATTTGTCTGTAAATGAAATGCATCAACTCTATGGATATAAATAAATGTGACATGAAACAATAACCAAACGATGTGGAAATGAATGCTTCATGCGTATTCATTCATTTATTGCAACTATAGCTAATGTAAATCATGTTATTTTCTTCAGTGATTGCTGCCCCAGTCAAAAGAAAAAATTCTCTCATTGGAACAATGTTTGCGATTTTCATACAACTGGAAAGAAATATAAGCACAATAAGTGCGATAAGCGATAAGCACATGGAGTGCGATAGTGAACATCCCGCGATATTTAAAAAGAAAAACAAATCTTCAATAAAAATCCATCATTCCCGTAAAGAAAAAGACTTGGATTAATGAAATGGATCAATTGAATATATGTATTCGATTTAGCACACGCGTCAAAAAATGTATTTACTTGGCGAAAAATAGATGATAACGGTGTCGAATTCAGTTGGAATGGCTTTAAGTGGAGAGGCGAAGATGATCCTTTCAAATGCACAAATATATTAAGTGTGTTAAAATAATTGTTTTAACTACGACTAACCAATAAAAGCTAACAATGAAATGAAAAATGATCTCATAGATATCGTCCCTACCATATCTAACTATAGAATGCGAAATGTTGAATTTCTCATAGAATATTGAATACTCAACAAGAAATACTTAAAAACGTCCGATTTTACCAATGCACGGATTTTAAGTTTAACATTGCCGGGTTTTTGCGCTCTTCTGAAAAGTACCGAATTTCATATTCGATAGTTAGACATGCTAAGGACGAATGTTTCTAAAAATCAGTCTACTTTGCTTTAAAAAATAGTGAAACTTATTTTCTAAAACTCCAACCTAATAGATTTACCATTAAATCGTTAATATCTGCAAATACGATTTTTAGACTTAAGATGTTATGATAAAACGATACAGATATATTGATGTCATTTCAGTCATAGCATTGAAGACATTTAAACTATGACAGCTTTCTATGGTAATGTTTGTCATCAGATTGATGTCTGTTTTCATTTCATTGATGACATTTGTCATAGCATTTATGTTAAAATTCTGATGATAGGAGGTCATCAATGCGATGATACATTTTCCTATGAGTGTACTAAGAATTTGGTGAAAATACAAGCGTGGTCTTATTACTGTGGAACAAATATATTATGTTCCATTTGGTATCCTTCTTTCTGGTAGCTTTTCTTTTTGTGCGATGTGGAATTTTCTAACCTTTAAAAAACACCAACTTAGAATATTTTTTTCCTCTTGCTCCTGGCAACACTGCCGCAGGTATATAACACGCGGCAACGCGTTTGGTGCTTTTTCAACTTTAGACACTTTAAAAGTGGCAAGTTACACATCACGCGTTAGATGCATTTTCTTATAAATTTCAAGCCCTTCGTCCTGGGTTTTTTGTCAGCTGTCAGAATGAACTTAACGCGAGAAAAAGTGGAAAGTTGCTGAACTTTTTGCGGGGTACGCGTTATTTGTGTAACGTGCGGTCTCCACGTAGCAATATTTACTGCCGCAAATGTCAAATTGTATTGCTCCATAAAATTTGCGACGTTTGGACGGCGGATTGCCATGGGTGGCAATCCATTGTGCAATGATTGCACTTCTAATTGCTCGAGCAATTATTGCCAAGAAATCTGCTGTCACTTTTGTTAGAGTGAGTCTATACCTGATAAATTTTTATCATGATAAATGTCAAATCGTTATCAAGTTAAAAATGTATCAGGTATAGACTGCATTTATTAGTATTATTGCAGTATCTTGACAATTTTGCCAGAGCTCAGACAAATTTGTCTTCGTCATTTGGAGCGTCAGATTTTTTCGCGAGCTTCAATTTCGAATAGCAAAAAAAGGTTGTATTTTATTTGCATTTAAAAACTCGGGCTTTTAAGGTCATATATTTGAAATAAAACAAATACTATTTTCTATTTCTTTTTATCATCCGACGTTTCGTTGGACAATCCCAACTTCATCAGGGAAAATATTTTTATTTAATCTGGTAACACAGAAAATAAATACATAAATAAGTGTGTATGTTGGACAGAAAATAAATAAATAAACATATATGTAACATTATACAATTTATGGTGACTTATTTTTAAGAAGCAATCATTTACTTACATATTTTTCTTTAATTCTATTGTTTATAATGCATTTTGCATAACGTAAAAACAAACGTCAAACACAGAATTAATACACAATACTCAAAGTGCATAACTGGTTCTTAAACTTAGTATCACAGAATAAAATATTAAAAATTAAAATAAAGCTATCGAATAATTCGCATTAGTGTTGTCCTTGTCCTCTTTTTTGTTTATTGCACTGTTCCCTTTTTGTTGGATCCTAAGACTCTCAAGCGTATATCGTTTATTCTCTCGTTTCTCCTTGTTTAATATTGTTACATTCGAATGTAACAATTTGACGAATGCATTCGTCAAATCAGCTGTGTGTTTGTGTTCGGTGCAGTGTTGTGAAAGAGCAGTAGAATGTTTTCCTTTTTTAATATCTGATTCATGTTCATTTGTTCTTATACTCAAACTTCTCTTTGTTGTTCCTATGTAAACTTTACCACAGCTTTCAGATGCATTGCCTAAACAAGATTGACTTCAAACTCTGCCACAGCCCCTAGACTGTATGGGTTGCCAAAGATCCACAAGCCGAATATACCGTTACGTCCAATTTCATCATCAGTTGAAGTGCCATGTTATAAACTCGCAAAATATGTTGGAAACATACTAAGAAATATTATTCTGAAAAAATATAACGTGAAAAACTCGGTTGAACTAAAAGATAAACTTAAAAATATATCGCTGGAAAATGATGAAATTCTAATTTCACTTGACGTGGTGTCTCTTTTCACCAATATTCCAATTCATCTCGCAATAGCTAATATAATGAAACAATGGGACATTTTGCAAAAGCATACAAAAATTCCAAAGAAACATTTTCTTAAAATTCTGCAATTTTGTCTGAACGACAATAATTATTTTATATATGGTGATAAATACTACCAGCAAACGTATGGCATGCCAATGGGGAATCCACTATCACCCACAATAGCGGATTTAATTCTCGACAAATTATTGGAAGTAGTTTTAGCAGAGCTGAGCAATGAAAATGTAACTATAAAACTCATTACAAAGTACGTAGATGATTTATTTGCCATAATAAATAAAAAAGACGAAGAGATTATTTTAAAAACATTTAACAACTATCACCAAAAATTGAAGTTTACAATAGAAAAAGAAGAAAACAATTCCATCCCATATCTGGACATGAGGATATATAGAAGAGGAAACAAAATTATTACAGACTGGTACACAAAATCGATTTCATCCGGACGTCTAATAAACTTCAATTCAACACAACCATTGCAACAAAAAACAAATACAGCACTGAATCTTATCAAAAAAGTGATAAAAATTAGTGACGAAACATTCATGGCAAAAAACATAAAAAAAGTAGAAGAACTACTTCTGAAAAACAGTTTCCCAAAATATTTAATAAATAGCCTCATCAAAAAGGCAAAACACGGGGACAAAACTAAAGAAAACAAAAACACATCTGGCAACACTAAATATTATAGTCTACCTTACATACCTAGACTTACA
The DNA here is from genome assembly GCA_956483635.1 of Panzeria rudis. Taxonomy (NCBI): domain Eukaryota; kingdom Metazoa; phylum Arthropoda; class Insecta; order Diptera; family Tachinidae; genus Panzeria; species Panzeria rudis. Next base: position 122,369,217 of record OY101448.1, read on the forward strand.
GAAAACAAACAAATAAGAACAATAATAAATGAAAAAAATGTTGTACTTGCATATCGGCCTAACAAAACAATAAACTCCCTATTCACAAAAACACAAATAAACAAGAAAGAACAAAGTAATGTAGTCTACCAAATTAACTGTTTAGGCAATGCTTCTGAAAGCTGTGGTAAAGTTTACATAGGAACAACAAAGAGAAGTTTGAGTATAAGAACAAATGAACATGAATCAGATATTAAAAAAGGAAAACATTCTACTGCTCTTTCACAACACTGCACCGAACACAAACACACAGCTGATTTGACGAATGTAACAATATTAAACAAGGAGAAACGAGAGAATAAACGATATACGCTTGAGAGTCTTAAGGCCGTGTCAGATAAAACTTTGTCGCTTTACGTGACGTTTCTAACTTTGATAGAAAAGTGTAAAGCAAAAGGAGTATGACACAATGAAAACTTTGACAACACTCGCGCACAGAGCACGAAGCCGGTCGGCTAATAGCCGGCTATTAGCCGCCGCCGGTGATTTTCACAATCACTTAGCCGCCGCCGGTTATTGCGGCTAATATCGGCTAGCGGCTAAGCTGATTTTTTATAATAAAAAGTGGATATTTACTAACATGCGCATTTAAAAATATTTAATTCGGTTTTGGAACATATGAAAAAAATTTCTTATGAAAATTATATTCATAAATAAGGCAGTAAATCGTCTAGAAAGGCAAGTTATTTATAATTGGGCCGAGTATACCTGTTGTAAATATACCTTGTATGTAAGTAAGCAAGAAATACTCTGTTAGCCGACCGTTAGCCGATAAATTTAGGTAGCCGCCGCCGGCGAAAAATTTTCGGCTCTTAGCCGGCTAATAGCCGCCGCCGACTATATTTGTTCTTAGCCGGCGCCGATCACCATTTTACATCGGCTTCGCCCTCTGCTCGCGCATTGATCGTTTACCAAAAAAGTAGTTGATAATTTTGCTATTTATATATATATTTTTTATAAAAATAAAAGTCAATTATGTTATTTTACGATTTATTATAAATAAATAAATGCCACATACATATTTACCTCTTATTAAAACAGATTCAAACGCGCAATATGTTTCGTTTGGCAATATAATAAAAGAAAATTATTCCAGCTGATTGTCAAAGCAAGCAAAAAGATGAGAGTTGCCGAACTTTTCGCTTCACGCTGCGTTAAAAGTGCTTTATGTGACATGTTTCGTATAAGTGTGTACATTTCATCTTAGATGTCAAAGCGAATCTGTAACGCAACGCGAAGCAAAAGTTTTATCTGACATGGCCTTTAGGAGCCAACAAAAAGGGAACAGTGCAATAAACAAAAAAGAGGACAAGGACAACACTAATGCGAATTATTCGATAGCTTTATTTTAATTTTTAATATTTTATTCTGTGATACTAAGTTTAAGAACCAGTTATGCACTTTGAGTATTGTGTATTAATTCTGTGTTTGACGTTTGTTTTTACGTTATGCAAAATGCATTATAAACAATAGAATTAAAGAAAAATATGTAAGTAAATGATTGCTTCTTAAAAATAAGTCACCATAAATTGTATAATGTTACATATATGTTTATTTATTTATTTTCTGTCCAACATACACACTTATTTATGTATTTATTTTCTGTGTTACCAGATTAAATAAAAATATTTTCCCTGATGAAGTTGGGATTGTCCAACGAAACGTCGGATGATAAAAAGAAATAGAAAATAGTATTTGTTTTATTTCAAATATATGACCTTAAAAGCCCGAGTTTTTAAATGCAAACAAAAGAAAAAGGTCAACAAATAAAAAATTTTGAATATAGGGTTGTATTTTATTTTTAGATATATGGGAAAAAAATATTGGGACCTACCTTTGGCCCTCTGCCGCAGCATCAAGATTTTGAATATAAGATCAAATCGATCAATTTTTGAAATATCATATGATGCAAGATTTTATATTCTTTATATCTGTTATAAATATCCAATATTTTATACATACAAGGTCAAATTTCAGACAAACTTAGCAAATTTTCGAACTTCTAAGTCTTTGTCATATCTTGCAAAAAAAAACACATTTTCTAAAATAGTTTGAGGTCGCTGAACACGAAAATGATATTTATTTATTTTTCTTAGTGCGAGTTTTACCGATATTCGCGAAAAACAAGTTTTTTTTGCATTTTCTTAGTTTTTTCGTTTATTGGCGAAAATTCCGAGAACGGCTCATCTGAATAAAATAAATTGCAGACTGTTGTATAGATATCTCTTTATTCTTTTATTCAATACACTGATCGTGCCGTTCGTATAAAAATTTATAGAATTACAGGCATTAAATGTTTAAGAAAGTATATTTATAGACCCTCTCCCAAAAACTATCATTTTAAATTGCTCCATTAAGATGAAAAAATATACTAAGTATATTTTTTTCGGCCTGTATTTCAAAGATAATTTTGTGACTATCACATAATGGATGCAATCGCTAAGTTCTGATAAAAAAGGAAAGTTATTAGCTCTCAAGCGCAAACAGCTATATTATTTTTTAGTTATCTTTCATACAAAATTAATTTAAATCAGTTTGTATTAAAAAAAATTTTTTTGATTGAAAATAATTTTGTATGGGAAATAAAATCAGATTTTTTCACTTAATGGCTTATAACATTCTTATATATTATCAGATTTCCTCGATCTTAAACGTATTTTTACGTGTAGCCTTAAAAACTTATTAAAAATTTTTTTCTATATTAATGAAGCAAATTAAAATAAAATTCATATAATCTCTTTAGCTTCCAGCCATGGTAGAGGGCTAAAAGATGTCGCAAAAAATTAAAAAAATATTTTTTTATATAATTTAGCTAGATGCAACATTCCGGAGGTGTTCGAAATTTATTGGATGACTTTTTTTCCTTAATACACCAACGCTCCACTCTAATGTACATGTGTTACAATGGGAAATTTTACAACTCAGATGTAAAAGACATGTCGTCTACGGGGGGCTTAAACAAACTTGATAGACGGGGCTTACACAAAAAATGAAATTTTCGATGCGCAACTTTTAATTCAGCTGGGAGAAAGACAGAGACAAACTGTGTTGCTTTCTCTGTCTTTCTCGCGGCTGAATTAAAAGCTGCGAAACAAAAATTGCCTTGTGTGAACCCCGTCATAGTAATTATATGAAATCGCACACTTTATACTGACTGTATTGTTTTTGTTATAATTTTTTTATATGAGAATGAACAAGTGTTGTTTACCATGATATGTAATTGAGTACAACGCTTTTAAATGGTATTTTGTACAAAAATGTATGAACATAAAAAAACTCAAATAAAATAATTACATTTTTTAAGGGTCAAATCAAAAAATTTAATGGTACAGTAAAAAACATTTGATGAAAGTAATAATTTATTTCAATCAAAAGTTTGCTTGAATATTGTTTAATAAACATTTTTTCCGTCTAACAACCATTGATCGTACCGGATAACCAACATTACAGAGCTGTTTTGTTATTATGTTGGTCTTAGAATTTTGTGAAAATTAAAAGCGTGTTCTTATTACAGTGGTACCCTAAACACTAATATGTCAATGTTCAGTACAAGTATCCTTTTTACAAGTATATAATGACTGCTTTGATTTTTTTTTTTTGCTATTTGGACTGATTCTAAGTGTACGCAATTCAGTCCCACAACACCATCGTGGTTTTAAGAGAAAATTATAAAGTAGAAGTTTACAATTCAAACTTAGGAAAAAGTCTCGATCTTGGTTCCAATTTAAATGAACAGATTTAACTTCCATCTATATTTTGAACATTCCATCTATATATCCTAGTATACAGAAAATTCTATTTATAGAAAAATCACACTTCCACTAAGCCCCAGTTTAGCTTTTTAATACATTTATCCAAAATTGAAGTCAAATGTATTTGAAACAATATAATGTCCTTAAAAATAATCAATTTGCGAACAACAAAAGATAAAATAAGATAAGAAAGAAAAAAGAACTAAACTAAAAGACGTCAACAACAATCCAATTATTTCAGTAATTGTTTCATTTTTATGAACAAATTAAAATCCCATAAAGTCAAATGAATTTTAAATACACAAAACTGAATATTTCCACAACCACACAAACAAACACACATAGTCAGCGATCATTCAAAGGAAAAGTAACTACAAGGCATACGGATGCAGGCATATAGACAATAATGCGGATGTTGGACGAACATTTTAACCTGGTAAATCTAAGTCCACAGAATTAAATACAGACATAAGCACACGCAGAGCTATCAACAAATATCCTGCAAGCAAAGAAAATCGCATCAAAAAGTCGAAAGAACAACTGAAGAGAAATAAAGAAAACAGGATACTTTAACTGCCTGATCGGATCATCGAACAATGATGGTCAGTTGTATCTTTTTTGCAAAAATAAAACAGATGATTTTAATGCAAAATTTTATTTCTGCTGCTGTTTCTCTTGGCTAGTCAAAGGATAATCAGGTTTAAATCTCTTTTAAAAGTTAATGTTTATGTACGCACCTACTGGAAATAAAAAGTTACGCACACACACACACACACACACAAAATGCTAATGAAAATATTCATTTTTAAAAAGGACAAAATAATTTCCAACCAAAAATGAGCAACAATAATGACCGGAACAAAACTGTAAAAAAATATGGTCACAAGTGCGAAAAAATCCATAAAGAAAACATCAAAAAGGAATTTCGGCGGTATAAACGTGCATGAGCGCAAAAGGAAATGTCTTGGCAAAATGGAAAATAATGAGGATTTAAAATCTTTATAAAGAAGCATGTAAACAAAACAAAAGACGCGTCATTGCAAAAAACTGAAATCCACTTTGAATAAATATTTGATTTAAGCATTAAGACCGGTGATCAAAAATAAAAAAACGCTTAATGTAAAAACAATATTAATTTATCCTTGAAAAAATCAAAGGACTCTTTTTATCACCAAAATTAAGAAAAATACATATTTATATATTTATTTATTCAAATGTGACAAATTCTAAAGAATTTTTGTGGATTTGTTTAAAAAAATATTATTTTTTTCGCAAATTTTATTGCTGACAATTTATCAGAAATTAATATTTACTTTTCTATATTGAAAAAGACAATTATTAAGATAATTTGATGCGTTTTAAGTTATTTTTTGCTGCAGACATCTGTGTCAATGCACCTTTTATTCATTTTAAGCAATCGTCATCATCATCTTCTAATATCAATGAATTTATACAATAAATATGTCAAACTAGTTCATATACAAACCAAAGGCGCCCATTGGCAGGTAGACATTTTTTCTAGGGCGGGCAAAGATTTTTTTTAAATTTTTAATCCGGTTATGAATTTTCCTAACTACCAACACCACTAAAAAATCGATTACCTTTAATAGCACTGCTCTACATATTTTTATTTTTTGAAGTTTTTAATTTTCTAAAAGAATTTTTTTTAATAATTATGATGTGGTAAACACAAAAAAGGAATAAAAAATTTCATTTCGGCCATTAAACAAAATATAACGGTTCATTTTCGTTTTTCGGTATATACTTCTTGTTAAAGCTATATACTATTTGATAGGCTACTAAATTACGCATCGAATAGTGTCGCTGATCGAATAAAATGCGACCAAGGTAGAGTGGATAAAAGTTTAAATTATATGAAATTTTTAAAGTTCATCACCAATTATTGCCTTTTCGGAAGCTGTTTTGTACCACAAATAATAAAAAGTCCATAGTATTATAATTTTATTGAATAGTGCATTCGAATATAAAAACTTTAAGCAATAATGGACCTAAATCTGGTGAAAACAAAAAATCTTATACTCTCTGTTTTATTATTTATGCTATTTACGATCAGATTTTTTCTTTAATTTAGATGCAAATAAAATAATTTATTCCATTTTTGCTCCCAATGTTTCATAGGCTTTGTTCTGGCGTCTTATAATCGACTTTTAAAGAGAAGTAAATATATGCACATAGTACATCAAAAAACACAAATGTACCATTATATGAACAATGGCTGAAATGAACTGTTTTCAGTGTATAGCATATCATTCCTAATTACCCTAAAAAATGCATTAGCAAATTTAAACCTTTTCGTTGTAAATTGACAACCTGTTTGAATGATTTTGTCTATTTTACATAGAATTATATTTCAATTATTTTTTACATATTTTTTTTATATATGTAGGTTTTCTTCAAAAGAAAATTCTCAACATGCACGGCGGAACAGAGCAACGTTGTTTTTGGAAAAATTTCCTGGTTCCTTAGAATAATTAGACAGCATAATTATTCTAAGGAACCAGGGAAAATTTTCCAAAAACAACGTTGTTCTTCTTCTTATTCTTTCTGAATACAGTAGTTTGCCTTTTGTTTAAGCGCACTTTTGACTTAACTGCACAAAACTATTAATTCCTGTCACTGTTGTCTGAAATTCCATACAAATTCGTTTTCAACTGCATTTCTATAGCATAGTGGTATGGTAGCTGGCACCTGGTACTACATAATTATTTTTTAGCTTTTAGTGCATTGTCTGCATCATTATTATGTTTCATTACAATAAAACCATTTATCCTAAAATTTTTTTTGAATTATTTTATTTTTAAGTTTTTTACTTTATATCCTAAACTCTATGATCTGGCATTTAGCTTCGGGTTGTACCTTGGATTTGGATTTTTTCGTGCGGTACTGCATTATAGTAGCCATGCGCTTTCATTTAATACCAATATTGAGGGGGCTGACAATATCTATGCATGAATATAAACCCGCCCTCCCCCTTATTTCGTACTGGCCGCCATTTTGGAATTGAAAGTTTTTCATTGCGTACTGTATTCTACTAATCAAATCCTTTCATTTGATATTCATATTGAGGTGTTATAGACAAATAACCAATCTCCATTTTGTAGTGGCGGCCATATGTGATTTACAATAATACTGAATATACATAATCATCAGATCAATCGGTCATGAAAATTTGATGTGTTCACCAAATTTCAGTTCAATCGGCTAACAGAAAAGGGGTAAACTAAATATTACTTTTTATGGGCGTGGCGCCGCCCCCTTTTTAATCACAAAGTTTATAGTTAACGTAAGTAAAGGTGTGCAGCAGATCTCAGATTAATCGGTTAACAGAAAAGGGCTAAAACTAAGTATTACTTGTTATGGGCGCGACGCCACCGTTTTTTAGCAATAAATTGTATTGCCATGAAAAGTAAAGCTATTTACCAAATTTCAGATCAATCGGTCAAGAGGAAGGGGGTAGAAATTGATTTTACTTTTTATCGGCGTGGCCAAGCCCACTTTTCTAATCTCAAAATTGTGTAGTTATCAAAAGTAAAGGTGTATAAAGGTAGATCAATCGATTAACAGAAATACGTTAAATTGTAAAGTCATCGTAAGTAAAGGTGTCCACTAAATCTCAGATCAATCGCTTAACAGTAAAGGGCTAAAACTAAGTATTACTTTTTATGGGCGTGGCACCGCCCACTTTTTTAATTATAAAAGTGTATAGTCATTGTAAGTAAAGGTATTCGGCAAATCTCAGATTAATCGGTTAACAGGAATGGGCTAAAACGAAGTACTACTTTTTACGGGCGTGCCGGTGCTCATATTTTTAAATACAAAAGTTTATACTCATTGTAAGTAAAGGTGTCCAGCAAATCTTAGATCAATTGGTTAACAGGAAGGGGCTAAAACTAAATGTTACTTTTTATGCGCGTGGTGCCGCCCACTTTCTTAAATACAAAAGTGTAGAGTAATTGTAAGTAAAGGTGTCGACTATATCTCAGATCAATCGGTTAACAGGAAAGGGCTAAAACTAAGTACCACTTTTTATGGGCGTGGCGCCGCCCACTTTTCTAATCACAATATCAAATTGTCACCAAAGCTAAAGCCGCTCACAAAATTTCAGAGCAATCGGTCAACAGGAAGGCGGTAAATTTTCAATTACTAGATAGATGACAAACAGGGTAAGTTACATAAAACAATTTAAAAAGCCCCATCTTCATAGTTGCCAGATTTTACGATTTATCGTCATTTGGACGATTTTCGGGCCTGAAAATAGCACTTTGACGATATACATACATATGTCTAAATTTTTAAAAATTAAAATTTGGCAACATTTATTTGTTGCCAATATGTATTTATCATCTTTTCAATAAGCAACTGGAATCTTTGAAATCCCAGCTAAAAATGTTTACGTTTTTGAAGAGTAAACGCAATACACGCATGCACTCACAATATTATGACAGTAACGGAATATATTTTGTTCAAGAAGTATTCCGTGCAATCATTTTTAAAAGAGTTAACATTTAAAATTCTAAGCAATCTTATTTTTAACTGATTCTAACATTCAATAAAATAAACTAAATACACATTATACGGATTTTCTGTTGCTATCAATATAGTCCGTCCGTTGTGTATGTTAAAAATACCAAAAAAGTACATATGTACATAGAAATAACACACACACAAATACTCAAAATATGCTGTACGAAAAATTAACGGAAATTGAAATCATATAAATAGACATTTAAAATCAGTGGTGTAGTGGTTAGTACGTTAGACTATTAAAGGAGAGGTTACATTTTCAATTTCAGTCAAGACCACGTGTGTCGGCTAAGACTTCAAAAAAGGAGGGAGTTATCAATTCGTGTGTATATTTTTTACTTTTTTATGTTTGTACACGAATAACTCTGTCATATTTTTAAATTCTTTTTTTTGTTTGAAAAGCCTTGCTCGCAGATTGGTCCCATAAACTTTTTTCGAAAATCGGGGAGGGAAATTTTTTCCCCCAAAATATTGATTATCGCATAACTCCTCCATTTATGCACCGATTTTTAAATTTATTCTTTTGTCGCAAAAGGTTTGCTTGCAGTTTGGTCCTATAATTTGTTTTTGAAAACCGGTGTGGTGATTTTCACCAAATACTGATTATCATATAACTCTACCATTTACGGAACAAATTTGAAAACTGTTTATATTAAATGGCGTACAAGATTTCGCTCTTTGTATTGAAGTCGGTTTTTTTTATTTTATTTGTAATGTTAAATGCATAAAATTGAGTAAATTTATGTTATCTTCGTGCAGCTAATTTACTACATACTATGCTTTGGCGAGTAATAGCAGGGTTGTAAATGAATTAATCTTTTTATCTCTCTCCCTCTTCATCACCTGTTCTCTCTACTCTATCGCTTTCCCAAAAAAGGTAACACATTAATTAATTAACTGGTAGGCATTAATTGCCTGATTGTGTTACTTCTCTTTAAAAAAATTAAATTTTAAGAAAGAGCAATTTCCTTCCATATCGATAAACAGGGTATAATAATTTGGTAAATTTTTATATAGAAATGCTCACCCTCATACGAAAACTGTTTGATTTTGAAGGTAACTTCAAATCCGTAAGTTTAATAAATTCAAATATCGAAATGAATAAAAATAAATCAGCACTATTTTTGATACTCTTAGGAATTTCAGAATTTTATAGACTGAAATGAAACAAATTGTGCTTCTGCCACATTCATCTGCACTAAATATTTTCCCACACAAATTGGCTAAGGTTTACTTTATCTTCTCTGCAGAACCATCCAGAGACTAGACAAGAATCGAACCTACGTCTTCCCGGTTAATAGCTATTTACCTACAATCTTGCTATTAAACTGTAGTCTAGCACACTTATCGCTACACTACGGGGGTAACTAAAATAAATTTCGATGTTCCGTAGAAAACTAAGCTTTAGAAGGCATTCTTTATTCTAAAGATTATTGGAAACTAATAAAACCAAAAGTTTTGACTATGATAATTTCGGAAATGTTTTCATTCTGAAAATCATTTATATTCCATGGAATGTATTTAAGCTTGTAAAATCATTTTTATGTTATTTATTTATGTTTATAAGCCACATGAAAATACTGGCGATTGCTATTTTTAGTTCAGTTTTGATTAATAAAAATTAATAAAAACCACGGAAAATGCTTAGTTTTATTTATGCCGATTTTCTTGCCGATTTTTCGAATTGAAGTGCCGAAAATGCCGATTTTTTTCTCCGAAAAGTGCAGATTTTTCATCAAAATTAATTGGCAGCCCTGACTCCAGCATGATTTAATATATTATTTAATATATAAATAAAGGTACATAAGCTTTTCTAATGTAACAGTGACGATTATGTGCTAAAAATAAAGAAAGAAACTACTGTTTATACTATCTTCGTACAAACTGATGTATCGGAATTGTATGGTGTTCTGCATCAAATATTTGAAAAATAATAGGCGTTATAACTTTTTTAAGAAACTGTTGTAGTTCGCAGCTATGTGTATTGAGCGTTACTCGTTTTTAGCATGCTTCAATATTCAGTTTAATTAATAGAATAACAGCGTAGGGTTGCACTTCTAAATATTTAAAAGTTTTGCGAACTTTGTTTAATAGTTTAAATTGTAAAAAGTTTCATCAATCAATAATAATGTATTGTAGTTTTTTAATTTAATTTAAATTTTTTTAGTGTGTAAATAAGGAGTTTATGTTAAAACTTATCGAAGATTATACATCTAAATTGTTTTAAATTAAAAATATAGTGGGTTCTAAAAATATTAAATTCCAAAGAAAATATATTGAGCATTACGTTAACAAAATTCTTAAATATAATTATCTATAAAATTTAGGGTGGTAAAAAAGTTAACAGCAGCGGAAGGGCAGAAACGATATGGAGAGCATTATCCGTTCAGAAATTTCTGATTTGCTTTCAAAAAGACATTCCCAGAACAACCGTGAAAGCAAATGTAAAGCTCAATCCACAAAAATTTTAAAAAAAATTCGAAAAATGTTATTTTATATTAGGATCGATTGAATGCGTGAATGAGGCGAAAACTATAACACCTCATATTTCTATTAATTAAATTGGTAAAGTTAAAAAAAGAAAATGAAAAACCCAAAATATATCACAATGAGAATCCCCACGGATATTATTTCAAAAACTCGTTTTCATATGAACACTAACGAATTATTAAAACTTTAATGTTCGATTTATGTTTTTGTGGGATATAAAAAAATAAATATCGTGAAAGTTTAAGCTTTTGTCGTGCGTGAGCGCGCGTGATAAAATCAAATTTGATCGTGAGCGTGCGTGATCGTGAGAGTCTTAAAATTTGCTGTGCGTGAGCGTGCGTGAAAATTTTTTTTTTCGTGATCGTGCGTGATCGTGAGCGAAAACTCACTCACGCGCACATCTCTAGTTTTAACGCCCCTTTTCACAATGTATGGTTAAGAGTGAACGTGGACTTTAACGGCAAGTTTTGTATGGCGAAGTTTCCATTAAAGTCCATGTTAACTCTTAATCGTACATTGTGAAAAGGGCCGTAAGTCTGTTAACTTTTTAACATTTAAAGTTGAATAAACTTTTTGTTAAACTTAAATGAAAAATAAGTAGACCGGTTTTTGATTGAGTTTTAATTTATTTTATATTGCAATTTCAGTTAATTTTAAGTGCGGAATATTTTGAGTGTGCCAAAAAATCCAAAATTATTGATTTTTCAATTCAGAAACATCGGTTCACACATACAAAGAAATTTTCACTTATACCAATATAACGCTTGGTGGTTATTATGTTCTTCCTAAGCATGATATGAAACTTTAAAATTTTTTGGAAACGACTATCAGAAATGAAAATGAGATATTCTAGTCTTTTATTTCCTACCTTGTCCAAATTTATTCAAACAATTTTAGCTTTTCCATCAGACATCAGACACGGTGATTAAAGATACACGGATGAGTTGGCATTATGCTATCTTAACCCAAATAAGAAAAATTGTTTAAAAAAATTTAATTTCTAAGAATATCTCAAATTAATTTAATATATGTCGCCACCTGAAACTTAAACGACCTAACTAACATTTTCATAAATTTACACGAGAACCAATAAATATGCTAAATTATATTGGTTAGTTAGTTTTCCTTTTAGATAATTATAAAGCCATTTTTGTTCAGGATAGTCCGATTTTGCGAGTAGGTATGTATTAGAGCTGTGCAGCGAGTTACTCGAACACGTGAAGCACTTCTGAAATGGCAAAGCATGAACTCCTATTCGAAGTATCACAACAACAAAAACGTACACATTTTATAGAATACCAAAGCTGTAGAATAAATCAACTTGTTGCTCTTATTTTTGTTTGTTCCTGTTACGCACATGCTATCAGTTGTTAGGTACATCAAACGAAATTTTGTAGGTATATGTTACAAAAACAAAACCTCATGAGTGTGGCCATAGTGTACTAAGCCTACTGGTGGCTGCGTTGCGGCAGCAGATTATTTTTTGCTCTGTTAGTTCTGTGTATACCGTAGATCAAAAATGTTTATTTTTTGACAACCATCATCTAGTTTTTGTTGCATTGTAAATATGTATGCTTTATGCGGCCACCTTGTACAATGTGCGTAGTTTAATTGGCTGTGCATTTGTAGTATGTGTTCGTGTTAAACACATACAACGATCGGAGGTGGCAGATGGTAAAATATAAGAAAATCGCCTTTTAGCTTTTAAAAATCGCCTAACCGGATCTGCAGATTTTAATATTAAGTAGTAGTTCTAATTTGAAGCATAGGAATAAGATAAATAAGTACCACTCATTACTTTGTAGTCCATTAATAAAGTATTACCGGTTACAAAAATGACAAAAGTTGCATTATATAAGAATTAAAAATTACATTCAACAGAGCCACCTGACAAGTGGTGATAAGCAAACCTCACGTGAGCATTGACGATGGAAGTGTAGCGGCTTCCGAAAGTGGCGCTACAATTATTAATTTTTCCTTGGTGCCTGAGTTCTATAGAAAATATGTAGGTGTGACAGTTTGCAATGGCCGATTATAAAGTGCAAAAATATTGTAGTTTCACTTCTGGAGTAGTTTTTAGGTTATAATGGTTTGTCGAAAATGAAATGAAACCGATGGCAACGCTGGCAAAGTGCACTTTAATATCAGCTTGAGAGTGATTTAATTGTCGTATTCAATTTTCACGAAAAAGTTGTATATATAAGAATTAAAATCACATTCAACAGAGCCACCTGAGAAATACACGTGAGCACTGACGATGGAAGTGTAGCGGCTTCCGAAAGTGGCGCTACTCTGTTCTGCTGTGTACGTTGAAAAATTAAGTTGATTTTTCCCTTGTTCCTTGGAATATTAATCATGGTCAATTCTTTCTGAATATAACGTTACGAACCTTAGACTAATAATCAATTTGAAATTTTTTAAATTATTTCAAAAAGCTAAAATATGTAGTATGTTACAAATAAGCGAATTCATAAAGATCTAGATGTCCCGATGGTTAAGACTGTGTTTTCAAAACATGCGACAAAATACATACATAAAAAAACTTGAGTTACACCCAAATCCCCTAGCCCGCAAAATCATTAACTTTAGAGGCCACAATCGGCTGTGAAGGAGGGACACTCTTGCTCTCAGCCGAACACGAGAGACTTGTAAGACGACCTAAGAACCAACCGCAGAAACAAATATTTTAGAGTTAAGATTTTATTACTTATTGTTAGTTCATTTTTATTGAATATACTATAAATATAAATAACCGGAAAAAAACTTCAAAAAGTTTTCAGAAGCGTTCAATGCGTTAATGCGATACAGACTTCTGTCAAAAAAGTTGAAATAGTGTGTTAACATGATGCAAGTTACAAAGAGATGTTTGCGACGCGCGTACCTCGCAAAAAGTTGAACATTCTTCAACTTTCACGCGTTGTATACAAAATGACAGCTAGTGTTGCCAGATTCATGTGCTAATATTTTTGTTTAATGGAAATAAATTATTAGAAATTCAGTTTTTTATTAAAAAATTTATGAAAAACGCATTAAATATATAAAGAAAAATAAAACGTGGAGGCAAGAATTTTATATAAAAAAGCGTCAAAAGCGTGGTGTATAACTTGCCATTTTTAAAGCGTTAAAAGTTTAAAAACCAACAAAAGCGTTGCCGTGTAACACCTTTGGTTTGTTAATTTCAAATGAAGAATGATTCTATTCAATCTCAAATTTTTTGCGAAATGTAAATTGTTTAAGAATAACTCGCAAAAAATTCGAAATAGCTCTTGCTGAGCCACTATATCCACAACTCAGAAACTTATGTAGTGTAAGAAGAAAATTCTTCAATGCTATTTTTCAACTATTTTTGCTGAGGAATATGTGTATGTGTTTCATATTTAGTAGGGTATTCATTTAATCGGGTTTCTGCTTTAATCGGTTAATCGCTCGATTAATTAATCGAGGTTTTGGATTAATCGGATAATAATCGGTTAATTGCTGTATTAACCGGTTAACCGATTAATGAAGTTTTTTCATAAATCAAGTAATTTTAGCAAATAAAATTGCATAACTTATCTATTATTTTGAATTTATTAATAAAAAAATCAATATGCAAATATGCAAATAAAATTGCATAATTTATCTATTATTTTGAATTTATTAGTAAAAAAATCAATAACATAACAAACATAACAATTCTTGAACTTATGCGTTGTTTCCATAATGCAAACAAGCACTGCTTGTCTAAAATTTATATTAAAAGCACTCACTTTTTTGAGTGATTTCCATAAAAATTTTAGACAAGCAGTGGTTGTTTGCACATTAATCAAGCAAAAAATATGTATACATTCAAAAATAAACAATTTTGTGAGATCATTATCAGTTATTTTAATAGTTTAAGAAGAGCTTCTAAAACAGTCTTTCAGAAAAATAATTTCTTTAGTTTTGATATATCTTGGCTTGAAAAAATCCTTTCATTTATCGTATATGTTGAAAAAATCGAAAGCAATCCATAATACAGAACATCTAGTTTCTCAGTCATTTTCATGGATTTCTCTAAACTTATAAAATTAAAGTCCTGTTTTAATTTTTTGTTTTTCAAATTCTTAACACTTCTAATTATTTCGGTTAATTCTGTTAAAACATTTCTTGTATTACTATCGATAATTTCTCCTGTTGTAAGGTCATCATCTATCTAATTTATGCTGAGCTCAGCGAAAAAAATTTTATTTCTTTTATTCCTTAGTTTCAGTTTTTGTACTGTTGCTAGAAGGAAATATTCCTGAGTAGAGGTATAAAATAATTGAATTCGTCTCTTATTAACTCTAATCCTTAGATTTTTAATGAAATCGTTGGCAACAGTATTATTAGATTTTATAAAACTATTAATCAAAAACTTCATACATAATTCCCACAAGTTCAATTAGAGTAGCAGAGTCTTTAATAAATTCTTTTATAGCCACGCCCAAAGATTTTAATATTTTACTTAAGTTAAAATCACTGAATGCACTTATTTGTTTGTATGAAAAGTAATTTCTAAACACATACATTTTGTATATGATACGAAACAAATAATTAAACACAAAAAAAATATAAAAATACTACAAAATACGAAAAAATTTGTTACGTCGGTTAATCGGTTAATCGACTGAAATTAGTCGGTTTAGCCGTTAATCGAAAAAAGCCAATTTTAAATTAACCGGTCAGTTAATCGGGTAGTAATTAACCGGCTAACCGATTAGCGAATGAATACCCTAAAATTTAGTGAAGTAGTAGATGAGTGTGAACCACAAAGGTCCACCAATTGAATATTAATATTTGTCCCCCTGCGTTTGGAATGTTTTTCTATAATTTCAGCATAAATAAACACTTTGTCAAGTGGTTGGTGGTTTCAGACATTCTCTTATACTTCTTCCTGCCACAGACCAATTTTGAATGAGTTGTCATGATGTTGCACGTTTAAATTTATGACGAATATTTATGGGAGGCTGCGTGTGTGTGTTTTTCTTCTATAAGAGTATGTATTTCCGGTATCTGCAATTGAATGAGTGAATGAATATTCGTATCTCAATTGCTTCCTACAATTTTATGATATTATTTACAATAGTTATACTTTTAAATATGATATTGGTCACTTCAGAGAAATTCATTCACGTACAAATCCATATTTTATAAAAACTATTTCTTGTTAGAGTGCTTTGTCATCGGACCATGTACCATTTGAATCTCAATTATTATTGTTTTTATTAGTTTTCTTATAAATAAACATCTAATGTGTGATAGATAAATAGTTAAAATACCTTTAAAAAAATTTTAAACTACTTGCATTGGGTAAATATTTAAATATGGTAATTATGTGAAGCATATTTGAAAAATTATAATGGGTTAAATACATTATCTTCTTACTCTATGAATTTTATACACAAAAAGAATTATAAATTTAAGATTTTTCTTCTTACTTTTAGTAGAAATCATGTTCAAAAATATTCATAGGTACGAAGATCACTAAAATGCACTTAAAACAAGAAAAAGTCGGGATTGTCCATGAAAAACCAAAACAAATTTAAAAATTAATAATCGTAAATGTTAATTGATCTGCGTTGTGGCAATCATTAAATCGTTTTATTTTATGGCTGAGGTAGTAAAGGCGTTGAGTATTATGATTTGAGAAACTTAAACACATTAAAACAATAATAATAATAATAAAAAGGGTTAATTAAAATATATATGTACAAAAGAAATTGTACTTAAAATCTTAAAATTTTTATGTACTAAAAATGTTAAATCAAGTTCGTTCCACGCAGCATTCTCAGTTTGGAGAAGTTGTCTTCTAATAGGGGATTTTTTGTGATAGGGGATAAAAATTTCGTCAAAATCCCCAAGGGATTTTTTGGGGAAAATCGCTTTTTTCGCTGACGACTTTAATAGCCCAATTCAGTACCTCGATAAAACGTTACGTCTATCGACGGAAAGCACTCACTAATGCAATTCAGTAAACCGTTATTATTTTTTCGTTTAAGTTTTGGGGTTCTTGTCTTGCCTACAAGAAATTGGAAATAAGGCACTGCCAAGTCAAAAACCATAATAGTTTAAAAAATTATTTGGCCTGTATTTTTTGTTCAACTTATAATTATTCGAATATGGCAAATTATTTATTGGACGCAATAATTTTTCATTTTCAAAGACAGCGAATACAAAACAAAGAAATCAGACCGAAATTAGTCGGAAAACGTGTAAAACCGACATAGTGAATTCGGCTATAAGTCTATTTCTCCTGTGCCAAAATTATTTCCAGATGCCAGTAACTCAACAAATATGTCCTCGTGTGTTTCTTACAAGACCTTTTTAAAGACACAGAAAAAAAGGAACCTTAAGGCCCTGATTCACCATGCTACATGAACTGATAGAATTCTGTTAGATTTTCCTGTGAATGAAACAAAGTGTGCTCTTGGTGCCACACTATCACAGAAAAAATATGCAAAAACACTAATTTACAAGAATATACAAAAGCGTTTGTTTAACTGGGGGTCTACATTAGCCATGAAGTTGGTATGAACATCATGTCGGACATCGCATATGGCTAATGTCCATGTTTCGTCCAAGCTCTGCCATCGATGCCCGAACATATGGCTTATCATCAATGTTCGCCATGAGATTCGCTGTCAACAACCATTTTTAATAGAGAGAAAAGAGACAGAAAGAAACTGTTAAATATTACATTTCTATTGCACTACCACCAATTACATTGATAAGGCAGAACATGGACATCGCACGTATTTACCACAACAAAGAAGTTGATGAATTTTTTGCAGTTGCTCTGTCGGCGTCATGTTCATGTCATCTTCAAGTCGATGGCTCGTCGAGACGTAGGGTAATGAAGCAGACATTGTTGTTTTTTTAGCCACTTCCCCAAAAATGCAACTCTGATCACATAAAAAATACTAGGTTATGAAAGCTTTAAAAAAAAATTTGCAAATCGGACAGACTTGTCAAAAAATCTGTGACACATATTTAATTTTAAGCCACACTTTCATAAGTTTTGAGCACACATGAGTTTTTTGACAGAGCTAGCGACTGAGTCTGATATCGAATCACGGCTTTTAAGAGGCGTAGTGAATCTGTCAAACACAAAAATATCTTCGAATAGCTTTATACAAAAAACACTTGAAAAATAGTTCAGTTTGCTGTGACAAATACAAACAACATGTACAACGAAATTGCATTAACTGATGAATCAAAAGATTTTGATTCTGAAGTTTTTACATGATATATATTGATATATCGTGCCATAACCGCAAAAAAAGCTCAAATGCCAAAAAGTAAATTTTACAGGAGTAGTATTTTTAATTATCCTTAGTTTAAATCGAAGCAGAGCCTTAATACAGGCTACATATGATTGTAGTGGATTGTTATATATAATGCTAAAAGTTCTTATAAGTTTCCTAAAAGATTTGTGCTGATTAAGATATTCTTGATGTCATGAGAAATCTGTTAATTTAATCAAATTATTTTAAAACTAGCAATTATTATCCTTAGCAACCTTTTCTTTAACTGTTTCATTAATAGCCTTGTAGTTTTGCACGGTAGTTTTGCTCTAGTTGAGAGAGAGTTTTCGCTTAAGCGGCACTTTGCATTTACCAAAAAAATTTTAACAAATATGTTATATGTAGGGAAAATCCCTATTCTTAGGGATTTTTGTCTAAAAAAATGACCGTAGGGAAAAAAGGACAGATACTATTTTCAAATCATTAAAATGTAGGGATTTTAAAAAATACCAGTTTTTTCGTTATTTTATTACAGCATTTTTAGATTTTGGCCGATTTCGGTCCATTATGGCTTACAATTTTTGTAATTGCATGAAAATTCAATAAAATTATAAAACTATATATTTGTTGAAGTTGTGTGTATATATTTATATATTTGTTTTATTATTTGTGGTACATAACAGCTTCCGAAATGACAAAAATTGGTTAAAATAGTTTAAAAATTTATAAAATTTTGAGTTTAATCCATTATAACTCCGTAATTTTTTATCCGATCAAAGCCAATTAGCCTATATTCGACGCGTAATTTAGTAGATATATAATTCATTTTATTCGAAGAAGCCTTTAAGCAGCGCTGTCGTATCGTACGCGTTTTTACGATATGACAAAACAAAAATAGTCATACAGCCATAGCTGCCAGAAATGCAAATTTTTTACGATATGGCAAAATACGATATGACATACTGTGTTGACATATCGTAAGTTTTTTACGATATGACAACACTGAGAAAGCAATACACCGTGTATGACTTTCTCAGTGTTGTCATATTGTAAAAAACTTACGATATGAGAACACAGTATGTCATATCGTAAAAAATCGGCATTTCTGGCAGCTATGCATACAGCGT
The DNA here is from genome assembly GCA_956483635.1 of Panzeria rudis. Lineage (NCBI taxonomy): Eukaryota > Metazoa > Arthropoda > Insecta > Diptera > Tachinidae > Panzeria > Panzeria rudis. The sequence continues at coordinate 122,388,414 of OY101448.1, forward strand.
CGCCATATCGTAAGTTTTTTACGATGTAACAACACTGAGATATCCATACACAGTGTACTGATATCTCACTGTTGTCATATCGTAAAAAAATTACGATATGACGACACTGTATGGATATTTCCGTTTTGTCATATCGTAAAAACGCGTACGATATGACAACGCTGCCTTTGAGTCTGTGTGGCGCTTTAAAGACGAGTGTGCATCGAAAAACAGAAATGTACCGTCGTTATCTAGACAATGGCCGAAAAGATTTTTTCGTGTTTACACATCCTAATTAGTAATACCTTTAAAAAATGCATTAGAAAATTTTAAACTTTCCAAAAATAAAATTTTGTAAAACAGTGCAATTCATATAAAAGTGTATAACTTAATATGTGATAATCCCGATAAAAAGGGAACTTGTCTTCCGTAGGTCGAAAGTTAGCTACATTTCCAAAAACTAGATAAAATTCTGAAAATAGTGCAATATTTTTACCTCGAAATTCCAAAAATTTGTATAACAGCTTTAAATAAATTTTATTTATCTAAGCCAGTGATATAAAAAATGCGTATTTCGATTTTTTTCGAAATCGCGTTTTTAACGTTTCCTAATAATCAACTTATTACATCCTTCTTAAAGAACTAAGAAAGTTGCAGCTCAGTTTTTTCCTTCTCCTGTAAAATATCGAAATTCGAGACAAGATGTTTTTTCGTATTAAGCCATATACGTATAGAGTGCGCTCGGGATAACGTCAACATCCCAAAACGTCAACACCTTTTTATTGGCATTGTCTACTCTAAAACGTCAATTAAACCACAAAGCTCTAAAACGTCGACTCTAAATAAAGCAAAATTTTAGCTTTAGTAACAACTAAAACCCATGTGTAACACATATCACGACCTTAGTATTGTTTTGGCCCACCGACCATTTAAAAAAAATTGAGTTAAGTATGGGGTATATATATTTTGAGTACCCTCTTGCAGAATCCAAAAACTGTTTCGCGAAATTGTTCCTGGTTTCTGAGATATCTAGCATTCATTGTGCTCGATATCATCATTTTTGATAAATTTTTTGTATAAAAAAAAATTTTTTTAAATAAAAAAATTTAAATCAGAAATCAAGTAAAATACCAAGTTTCATCAATATTATCTTTTCATTCCATGTAAACATGTATGCGCTTATTTTCAATAAAAAGTAGAAAATTTCGTCTCAATAACAAGTTACTCAATACACAGCAGTTAGTATACACATGGAGCAACAAAAGCTACTTTTTACAAATAAAATAAAAAAGTGGTTGCTGGAGCACATAACAAGATATTTTACTTTCAGCGAAAAGATGTTAATTTCTAATCGGATTGATGAAAGTTCACAAAAATGTACATTTTTCTTCCAAACATATGCCGGAAGCAGTGGTGAGAATACAAAAAAATATTCTATCGGATATATTTTGAGAAAACTTTATGTAAATCTTCTTTGTTGTTTTTCTCCACTCCCACTTTTTGGCATATGGGCCAAAACAATACTAAGGTCGCGCAAATTTAAGATCAAACTATTATTGATACAATAGTTTAAAGCGTTTTTATCGTTTATAAATTAAAACCAAGGAAAAAGCAAATAAAAAAAAGGTTTCAACCTAATCAAAAGCAAAAAAATTTATTACATGAGATCATGGCATATATATATATATATATATATATATATATATATATATATATATATATATATATATATATATATATATATATATATATATATATATATATATATATATATATATATATATATATATATATATATATATATATATATATACATATATATATATATATATATATATATATATATATATATATATATATATATATATATATTATATATATATATATATATATATATATATATATATATATATATATATATATATATATATATATATATATATATATATATATATATATATATATATATATATATATATATATATATATATATATATATATATATATATATATATATATATATATATATATGCCATGATCTCATGTAATAAATTTTTTTGCTTTTGATTAGGTTGAAACCTTTTTTTATTTGCTTTTTCCTTGGTTTTAATTTATAAACGATAAAAACGCTTTAAACTATTGTATCAATAATAGTTTGATCTTAAATTTGCACATTCATAAACGTCGACAATCTTATAATCGTCAACACTCGCGGTTTTTATTAGTTGACGTTATCCCGAGCGCACTGTATGTACATTAAACACAAAGGGGCTTACTTGCATTCATATATTATCATTTAAAAGTTGTAGGGATTTTTGTAAAGATAATTTTTTGGGCGCGTAGGGAAAAGTAGGGATTTTTTTTCGGGCTGCGTAAAGACTTTTCAAAAAAGTATATAACATCACTGACTACATCACTGACTTGACATAACTTTGATACTTTAACAGATATTCCAAATTATCATAATTAATCGATTTTCGTCAAAAAAAACTCTTTAAAAAAATCCCGGGAGTTCTCGCACAAATTTCCCGGAAAATGTATGGGATCCCAGGGAAAAATTCCTAGGAAAACCCGGGAAAAACACTGATGTAGATACATATTTAGAACTCAAATTAATTGAAATCATGTATGTGTTTAGTCGAACTATATGGGTTTAATTTACTGCCTGGCTCACGATGTCGACAAGTCGAGATCGTTCTCATATTTATATTGAAAACAAAAACAAATTTCATTTTTTTTATTATTGTTCTCAATATAAATATGAGAACGAACTCGACTTGTCGACATCGTGAGCCAGTTAATTTTTAAATTAAATTTTGTTTATTGAGCCAGGAATTTTCAAAGCATGTAATAATTGAAAACACAAAGGCAAATTATTGACTTTTGTAAGGGCCGAACTTAACATGATGATATTTTCGGGAACAATCACGATCCCATCATCATTATCCTTTAGAGCTATTTTTCACTTCCCGATTTCCGGAAATTTCGGTCGTGAATCACGCTGTTCAGAAAACATTTATTCAGCTATTGTACTCTCAAATGATTTTGGTAAACAATTTTAGAAATTCTTTTTAGGGTTCCGTACACCAAGAGTGTAAAGGAACCCATTATTTTCGCTACGCTGTCCGTCCGTCCGTCTGTCTGTCCATCTAACCATGAAAAAAATTGTTAGCCACAATGATCTGAAAAATGATATTATCAGATATTATTGCCCAGAAATTTTGGGCAAAAATAAGTATGTAAATCCTAATGTATATAAATACCTACGTACATATCGCTACCTCAAAATACGGATGTCTGATGTGAAAATTTTCGATTTTGATATTAATGTACATATATTCATAATAAATAAACTTCACACACTCTTCTTGGTTTCTTCCCAAACCTTATACATATTTTTTAAATTAATTAATTAACCTTTTTAATAGCCATCCATTGGTTTAAAAATAAACAGTTTATATAAGATTTATCACAAAATGTCACTATTTTATATACTTAACAAATTAATATTTCTAGTATGATTTTTGTCGTATGTCCAAAGTAAATGTAACATACGACATATGTATTCTGAAGCAAAAGGCTAATAACGTCTTTCTAATTATAATTACAGTAAATTGGACTCACGCTGATGAAAAGAAAAGACTCAGATTATTTATATATACTCCAAAAGATGAGTGATTCCATTTTGCCATTTTAAAGACATTTGATGTTAAACATTAAAAACCGTCTCTAGAATATGACATCCGGATTCTGAGTTGCGATATCGTTACCTCAAAATACGGATGTCAAAACTTAACTTTTCAGTAGACGGGTTTTAATGTTTAACATCAAATATCTTTAAAACGGCCCAAAGGATTCACTCCAGTTTTGTAGTGAATATAACCTGAGTCCTTTGTTTTCATTAGCATGAGTCGAATTTACTGTCACCATAATGGGAAAGACGTTATTAGCCTTTTGCTTCAGAATACATTAGTCGTATGTCACGTTTTTTAATAACTTGTAAATTTCTTCTTTGAACATTCGACAAAAAGCATACTGGTAGCAATTAGTCTGCCAAAGTAAAATTGGAAATTTTATGATAAAACCTTAAAAAAAACTTTATGGAAACCAATGGACATATGTTAAAAACGTTTATTATTTAATATAAAAAAATAATATATTTATAATTTTGTGACGTATAATATAATGCATACTGCACATCTGCGAAAATATAAGGCTTAAGAAGAAACTGATGACACCATTAGAAAGAGCGTGCGAATTTTATTATGAATATATAATAAACACAAAATCTGTTTATTTTTACTAAAATATTAAATGAATATGTGTTGTATACACTATGATAAAATGGGGACTTGTGTCTTGTATTTTGAAAATTCGTCGGCAGACTTTTTTCAATTATGGACTATAAATTGTTTTTGTAATACCAAAATAAGACTACAAAATACTTAAATAAAAACTTTGCCATCTTGCGGTCATTGTAATAAGTAAGAAATATTCTGATTTTTTATCGTCAACAGTAATGACATCTAGTGTTGAAAGTATACTTGTTATACTTATTCCACAAAAATATTTTACCTTTTGGAACACCTTTTCATTTAGATGGCAAGGCCGTCCATCGAACTGCACTATCATGAAAAATATCCATCGAATAAAGGAAGACTTTTTCATGCACTTAGCCGAGCAACACTGCAATCATTTCTCGTTGGGTTGTTGTATTTGGTAGCTCTTCAATGACTTGGCTTTACTTTCATAATCATAAAATTGTATAAAAAATAAATTTGGAAATAGGGCAAGTTGTTATCCAAGATATTCCGTCTTTATTTTGTAAAACGCAACTCTAAACGTTAATAAAATATTTATGAAAAAAATTGTATATTACAAAAATAAACACACAACATTGTTCAAAGATTAAAGATAACTCCCTTTTATTCATCTTATATTCACGATCATGTTTGTTATGGGGATTTATTTATATTTTTGAATATAAAAGTGCAGCCAAAACCATTATGAGCTTCCAGCGCAACAGCACAAAGTGAAACGGAGTGACTCTCGGCTAATTGCTTAAAATGCTTTTTTTTGCCATCAGGGACCGATAATATGATTATTGCACATAAAATATCATAATATTACAAGATTATTAGTAACATGTTGTTGTATTTACAATAAAATTACTACCTTTTGACATGCTTTCCGTTTATGGCTCAAAAATAACGATTATATTTAATTTAAATTTTTTTGCTCTAAAGTAACGATTATTTCTTGATTTTTATTTTTTTGCTAAAAATAATCATTATTTAAGGGTTTGATTTTTACTTTGTTGATGTATTTATTAACAAAATTTTCAATATCACATGCATTCCAGTTTATTGTAGTTAAATTTAGCAAATTAAACTTTTGCTTAAGACTTATTACGCAAATTAAAAATCTACAATAATAGCTATTTGTAAGCAAAAAATAAAAATAAAAAACTTCGAGCAAAAAAATAAAAATTAAAAATAATCTTATTTTTGAGCTAAAAACAAAAAAAAACTCAAAAATAAGAATTAAACAAATTTGTTTCTTAATTTTTAATACGGTTATGGGTTTTCCTAATAGGTACTCAGAATACTACTTAAATAATCGATTGTTTTTAATAACACTGCCTTACAAATTTTTATTTTTGGAATTTTTAAATTTTCTAATCCATTGTTTTTATATAATTATGATGAGTTAAAACAAAAAAAAAATTAATAAAGCAAATTTAGTTTCGGCCATTGTGCATAATAAACGCTGCATTTTCGTTTGCCAGTGTATACTTCTTTTTAAAGCACCATTCGATTAAAACGAATTATATATTGTTTGAAAGGATACTAAATTGCGCGTCGAATACTAGCTGTGTTCGGATAAAAATTGACCAAGTTATATCGGTTGAAAGTTTAAATGCTATGAAATAATTGAGTTATGGATTTTTAGTCGAACTGTATGGTTTTATCCAAAGTTATTTAATTAGTTTGGCTTAAGTTCATTTTTAATTTAATCTTTCGATCAAATTATTTTTTATTCAAGAAAGAAATTCTAAAGCATGTGAATATTGAACATTCAAAGAAAAATTTGGATGTACGGAGGGTTGAACCGACAGCTGTTTTGTGACTACCATGATACAATAATATAAAGGTAGAACCACATTTGACGTAGAAAATGAATTTTGACTTTAGTCCCAAATATTTGATTACTGTTTTTTTTTTTATAAACAGAGAGGGAAACGTTGCCACACATATATAAGGCCAACTTTGTATTTAGGAATGTTTTCTGAAATGTGTAATTTGTGTCTTTGTTTGCTGAAAATTTTTGTATTAGATTATTATAGATGCATGAAAGAGCGATTAAAATACAGCAATTCGGCAATAAAAACTCAAAGCGAAAATGACAAAGTTTGGGATAATTTTGAACAAGCGCTTAAAATTAAAAATCGCTAAGAAAAACACTTTTATCACGGAAATAGCGAAAATTCGCCAAAAATTGCAAAATTCCAACAATCCCTAATATGTATTCATTAAAAATGGCGAAAATTGTATGGAAAAATTCATACAAACTTCCTAGCATTAAAAAGATAGAAAAGTGTGATAGTTATTAAAAATCGGTAGAACTATCAAAAATCAGAGAACTGGCAAAAAAGCACTTTTTGGCGAAAATAGCGGAAATGTGCGAAAAACTTCAAAAATGCAAACAAGCCTTAAAATTACTTTAAAATAGTTAAAACTGTAAGGAATGCAAAAACAATCGGAAAAAATTGCGAAAATTACGCAAATTCGCAATATTTGCGATAAAAGTATTTTTTTTGTCAGTTTTTGGTTTTTAACAGTTCTACCAATTTTTAATCAATATCAGACATTGATATCTTTTTAATCTTACCAAGTTCTTGCGAATTTTCTTCATTTCAGCGATTTTTTCCGACTTTTTTGCTTTCCTTACAATTTTAGATATTTTTAAGAAATTTTTAGGCTTGTTTGCAATTTTGCACATTTTCGCGAATTTTCGCAATAGAAGTGAATTTTTTAGCCAGTTCTTGGCTAATATGTATATGTGCACGTCCTTTCCTTGAGAAAACAAAACGCATATAACAAGTTTAACAATTAAATAATAGAAAACATTATTAATTTAACAAAACAAAATAAAGTTGAAGAGGAAACATACGACTGGCATTTTGTAAATGGGTACGGTAGCACTATTTTTGAGAGTAAAAAATAAAAGGCAAAAACGGCAGAAGGTTAATATGGCGACGAAAAGAAAGTGGTTCTACCTTTATATTATTGTATCATGGTGACTACCAAGGCATATTGAACAGGTACGGGCATTACTAAAACAATAGAAAATTTGTTGTATAACTACCTTAACAGATGTCAAAAAACTGGTGGTATTACCAGCGAAGGTTTCTCTTGAAATTAATGTCAAACAGCACACAGAAGGATGTCTGTATATGGTTTTTGATAGTTTGAAGGTAGTGGTGATATCATGAGCATTTCACCAGCAATACTAAGTTTGACGTTTATTCAGGCGAGTCAGCTGACCTAGTGATCCCACATGTTAGATACACCTTGGTGACTACCAAGTCAACTCGTCAGAGTCCTTCACCTACACTACCACTGACAGTGGCAACAACACTGTAGCGAATATCCTACTAATTTTAGTAAGCTCAATGAACAGACTGTCGCCATCTTGTGGTGAGTCGCACCTATTAATTAACTTTTTCTAAATGTTCGGAACATCACTAACTGTGTTTTCTTAGAATGTTCAACTATTCTAAGCTTTTTCATTTCAGACTTAACAGCGTGGAATATCATCGAAATTCTCAATGCTGGGATTTTTTGAATGTTGATTTTGCCCAAGTTTTTGGAACAGTACACATTCATGTTTTAGCTAAGTGCCTTTAGAGTTTTAATAATTGAGTTATGAATTTTTAGTCGAACTGTATGGTTTTATCCGAAGTTATTTAATTAGTTTGGCTTAAGTTCATTTTTAATTTAATCTTTCGATCAAATTATTTTTTATTCAAAGAAAAATTGAATGTACGGAGAGTTGATCTGACACCTGTTTCGTGACTACGAAGTCTACAACCCTCCGTACATCCAAATTTTACTTTGAATGTTAAATATTAACATGTTTTAGAATTTCTTTCTTAAATAAAAAATAATTTGATCGAAAGATTAAATTAAAACTGAACTTAAGCCTGAACTTAAGCCTAACTAATTAAATAACTATGCTATGAAATATTTAAAGTTCATCACCAATTGTTGTCCTTTCAGAAGCTGTTTTGTACGACAAATAATAAAAAAATCAATTGTTTTATAATTTTATTGAATAATCCATTCGATTATAAAAAGTTAAGCCATAATGAAGTTAAATCGGATGAAAGCTAAAAATTTTTTATTTGGTGTGTTATTATTCATTATTTTTATTTAGGCTATTTGTTCCTTTACTTTAAATGCAAATAAAACAATTTATTCCATCCTTGTTCTCAACGTTTCATTGGTTTTTTCCCGACGTCTTCAGGCGCTTTAAAGAGAAGTAAATATATGCATATACATTGAAAAACACAAATGTACGTTATACGCTAAAATTTGACATTTCGTCTTTGAAATTTTCATACAATTTACTTTTGTATTGCTTAGACTGTTTTCTAATGAAAAGATGTGTGTGATTTGTAAAGTTGAAAAGTTATTTGGCAAACGTTGTCGTAGTTGGTATATTAATTGTTTAATAAAATTTCGGCAAGTGTATCTAGGTTCTTTTCTGTTTTAGAATCTATTATGTATTTTTTTGAAATCAGATATTGTTCAAACTTATAGTTAAAATATTGAGTTGGAATTAGAAAACCGTCTAAATTTGATTTTAAACGGCCAAAAATTTCGGGCTTCAAAACGATTTGATTACAAAGATTTTTCAAAAGCAAGTGAAGTTCTGAAAACAATAGCATAGGGTCCACGTCGTTACTTTCGAACATTTTATTTACTTTTTGAACATCAGAAAGTAATAGCTTTAAAAATTTCAAATAGAGTAAATATTTTTCAAGACTTTAGCTTGATGGCAGGATTCCGAAATAGATGCAAGTTGAAAGTGAGTTTTTAATTCCATTCCATGAAAGTGAGTTTTTAATTCCATTGTATACTTATTACACCATGATGTCGATCAAATCTGCCGCAGTGAATGTTTCTGCACTGCCAGATTATTATTATTATTTTATTATTTTATATGGTTACGGCACATAAATTTATTCTGATAAACTGTTTTATTTATTTTGAAACAGAAATTAATTACCCGAAATTGAAATTAAAGAAAAAGCTAGAAAAAGCTAAATGCATTGTTGAAAAAAGCTGAAAAAAAGCTAAGAGCTAAATGAAATATTTCGAGCTAAAATTTTTAAAAATAAAGCTAAATTTAGCTCCAAAATAGCTATTATGGCCACACTGATGATAATCATAAGTATTGTTTGTTTTTGTGTAGATTTTCATACGTAATCGATTTCCATCGCATTCCTCAAGCTCTTAAGTTAATTTAATAACCAACAGTGGACTATATATCGTCGCGTTTCTTCTTAAACCACGTAAGCGCAATATTTTCGAACTTTTTTGGTTTTTATGGTAGAAAATAACATTTGCCACCCGATTGCATTCTTATCTTGACAACTTTGTATGAAAAAAAAGAAAATAAAGCCATTTCGAAAACCTCGTAAGCGCCATACGAAATGACATTTGCATGCAAAATAGAATTTTTTTATATTTAAAGCTAGAAATATTTAAGTCTCACCCACCAAATTCTTTGTTTTTGAGATAAAAAAAAATCTGGAAAGTTTCAGGCCAATCGGAGCTTTCTTGGTGCGGCAGGCTCTCAAAGTCAGTAGCTTTGGTAAAAACTATATATCCTAAACAGCACAAATGTTCCTCGAACCCCCATTATTTTAATAAAATGCAGCTTTTTTTATGTGAAAGCATTATCTCGATGTGTAAACATGGCTGCCGTACAAAAAGCCGTTTTGAGCTGAAGTTCGTTTTCGAACCCTAAGGGGCTAACGCGTGCCCACAGAGGGTTAATTTCTAAGACCGACCCCAATTATTTTGATATAACCAAGATTTATTTCAAAGGATTCATAGCGCTATCTGTACTCCTTAGAGTAGCTCCCATACAAACCGTAAAATTATGTTGGTCTCAATGCCTTCACTTCACAAAAGCTCCATTGGCATTAAAAAGAAAAATATGAAGATTTGATAAGTTTGAAAAAAGTAATGCCGGCAAATAGTTGACCATTTTTTTGAGCAACTCATTATTAATAATAAATAATAAAATTTTTTAAGTGTTTTTTTAAGTTTAATTAGTTATCGGCCCTTTTCATAGTGTACGATTAAAAGTTAACGCGGACTTGAACGCCAAGTTCGAAATACAAAGGTTCCGTAAGAAAACTTTTTTTTACCAATGGAATGTTCTTTTTTGATATTATATCTTCGGTTTATTTGTTGAAATAAATGACATGTAATAAGTTTCTTTGTATTCATTTTATATAGCATCTTTCCTTACTTTTTTTAAGAGAATAAACATTTTCTTTGAAAAATATAAGAATAAATTTTAATTTACACACAGAAATTTATGTTTTTTAATTTTACAAAACCTCGTAAGCGACAAAATTTTGTTATAAAACACATATTTAAAGTTATTAGGTTTTTTTCGTTTTCTGAAAAACGAGTTGTTGGCGCTTAAGTGGTTTAAGAAGAAAGGTGACGATATGAAGGTTGTAAATACAAATGAATAGATTCCAATCGAACTTATTTTAAAGACAGTGTTTTCTTAATTATTTTCTATACATACACACATTCATATAATTACCTCACTGAGGTATTTAAACGTACTCGTTTATTTACCTCAATGAAGTAGTTAAGCGTATTCTTTTAAATGCTTTCCCTGCATAATTACCCAAAAATATTGAAATTTTTGGAGAGATAATTAGCCGTGGAATACTGTAATTTAAATTGATGAACACTCGTCGGGAAAATTTTGACTTGTCGCCTAATTAGTCTTGACTAATTTCATTGTGAAAAATATGTGTCATGAAAGCAAAAAATCTTATCCAAACAAGAATACGTTATCTTAAAAGTAATTCAATAAAACCTAAAGTATTTCATATACATACATCAAAGTAAAAGCAAACAGTATTTACTCACTATTCAGGAAATATTTCGTTTAAAAAAAACAGTATGCATTTAGATCAAAATTTAGAAATTGTGGACTACGATTTTCTTGCAGTTAAGGGTCGATATAAAGTTTTGGATATCATATCGATGGTCATACATTGCCAACTTGTTACTGGTTTTTTATTATTTTTCACAAAACGCAGAAAACTTTATATAAATCGACAAAAAAAAAGTTACCATCCTCAGCTATTTTATTTCTATGCTAGTAACGCTTATGCTAGTAATGATGTCACAAACTTGTTAATTATTACATATTTATTAATTTTTTTTTTGCTTGATTTAGTTCAAGAATTGTTATGTTATTGTTTTTTTTTAATACACAGAAAAAATTAGACAAAAATTATGTTCAATAAAACCATGTTATTGAAAAAAATATGAATTTCAATAACATTTGTCATTAACTTAATACAATAGCCCGATTCATAATCTTGTGCAACTGGTCTGGCATCGTAGCACTTGCAAAATGGTATAGTAGATTTATACTCACCACCAACATTTGTTAAGTGTGAATTGGGCTAATATTTCGTTTTATGTATTTCGTTCCCATGCCGGTTATTTCTTTTCTTTTCATACAAAAATAACAGATATGTATATGGCTCAGCTGTAGATAGTATGCTTTACGTCCGAGAAGCCCCGGTTCGTATCCTAGCCATGTCAATATTTTTTTAAATATATATATTTTTTTCTTTGGAAATAATTTTGTTATCAATATAGTGGAATTCTTTATTTTGTTATCAAAAACGAAACTTATTTTTTCTGTGTAAGACTAAATTTATATGATGAAATATTTCATGAAATTTTCTTCATGAAACTTTTTTTATTTGCTCATTGCAACCACGGAAAAGCAAATTCGGCAACGAAAGTTAACAAAACCCAACTGAAATTTTATTTTCTACCACTTGTTCAAACCAACTTGCTTCCCTGTCCATTCTATTAGCAAATAAAGAAAGTTTTATGCCACAAGTTTCACGAAATATTTCATCATGTAAATTTAGTCTAATCTCAAAAATAGAAGAAATCATTGATTTAATTTGCACCATAATACGGCAACACGAGAGTTATTTTAAACTTTTAATTTACGAATTGTTTCCAGAAACTTCTAATTAGATATTATATTACAGCAGATTCAACTAATGTTCCAGTACTTTTACTGATATGTATTCTAAATTTAGTTTCAAAAATTTTCATTTGAGTTTTAGAAGCCTCCAATTACATTTCAACTTTGTGCGTAAGTGGTCAAACATTTTATTAAATTGTTGGAAAAAAAAACAGATCGTTTACATAGGGATCATGGAAAGTGATCTTTCATGTAAAATGTTTTTCTGAAATAAATTCAAAGAAATACTAGGCGTAAAATGTGACACACTTGGATAAAAGAAACATAACACACTTTGGGGGCATATTTTTAAGTTTCTGGTAAATATTGAATGCGCATAAAACATAATTTTGGGGAATATATCTGGTTTCTCTGATAATTAGTAACTAGTTTAGTACAAATCATTCTTGATATGCGTTTAAGAGAATCACAAAGCAGAATACTTTTTCATTTACATATTTATATATATATATATATATATATATATATATATATATATATATATATATATATATATATATATATATATATATATATATATATATATATATATATATATATATATATATATATATATATATATATATATATTTTAGATTTTAATTTAAAATCTACTTATATATATATTTAACTTGTTTCCTTACCTTTGCATATTTGTAAAACTTTTTTATAATTGAGAGGCTTAATGCAATAACTCGATAAGCCACAAAAACAAAATCTTGAATAAATCGAATTTTAAATGAAAACAAAATTTAAAATTGTATGATTTTTCGAGTTTTCTATTATAAATACGAGGCATAATTATTTGCAAAATACTATAATATATCCAAAAATTTCTTTAGGATACAAAGCTATGTAACCTAGCAAGAGAATGAGCACATAAAATCAATTTTCATTTCATGTGGCTTACCGAGGTATTGCACTAAAGCCTTCAATTCTTTGTAATTTCATATTAAAAAAATATATATTTTCTACAAGTCTGATTTTAACTTTAAATATAATTTTATTTTTAAATAAACTACAAATTAAAAATGTGAGAAATATTATTTATTTAATTAGAATATTTAATGTGTTCGTAGTACGAAGACCCACCATTACCACTGCTACCATCCCCAGTACTGTTTGTTGTGCCCACACTCAGTTGTTGGGGATGCAGATGTGGCGTTGACATTGTACCAGAAGGTGGTGTTAATGGGGGCAAATAAATCGGTTTACGATCAATTAAATGTGATGTTGCCGCTGATGATGTTGCCGATGATGTCGATGTGGGTGGTACATTTGATGACGAGGTTGTTGGTAAAGGTGGTGGAGGTGTCATGGATGAATTGTGATGCGTATGTTGATGATGGTGATGAGGGTGATGATGGTGTGATGATGACAATGAAGACATTTGTATTAAAGACATTGAACGAAAACCTGCAAGAAAATTAAATTGAAACAGTTTAATAAAACACATTTATGAATATCATTTCGATTTAAATGGCTATAAATTTAATGATGATCATGCTGAAGTATCGTTGCAATATGCTTATTTTTCTTCAAAAAGCAAATAGCTGTTGAAGAAGACAAAATTTATGATCTTCTACATTAAGATTTTATGTTATTATTTCATAAAAAAAAAACACTTGTGATTGACATGATCACCCTGAACGATAGTTTTTGTATGTTTAATGTTAATACTGAACACGATGATGTTGGTTATGCCAGTACTTACGATTGTCTATGTCGTAAGTGGCGTTTGTGGGTGATGAGCCATATGGATTATAGCCGTTGCCGGCTGCTACCAGTGAAGCTGTAGCATAATCTAAACTGGGATTTGATTGCAAAGATGACGCCGTCATTGCTGAACTGGCTGCTATGGAGGGGATGGGTGATGAACTACTGGTTGATACATTTGAAATGCTGTGAGCCAGAGGCGGTGTAGGACTATTATTTTGCAAAGCAGAAGAAACGGCTATATTTGAATATTGAGGTAGTGTATTTTGGCCATGACTATGGCCATTTGCCGCCCAAGCATCAGTGAAACCTCCTGCAGCTGTAGCCGATGGATAATCGTAAGAGGTAAAGGCTTGAGAAGCATAAAAATTTGGATTATCCTATAATGAGAAAAAAATTAAAGTTAAACTTGTGTCGGTTTCAAAAATATATTTGTAGTTTACCATTCCTGTGTCATAGGATCCTGTGCTGTAAAATCCGTTAGCAGATGCATATGATTTTACTTTCAATTTGGATCTATAGCCTCTGGGTCTTCTTCGCAAACTACCTTCATCTTGAAACATGTAGGCGGAGTTTTGTTCTATGGTCCAATAATTGCCTTTACCAGGTTTTCCCACTCCCATTCCCTTGGGCAGTTTTTTAAAGCATTCATTTAAACTTAAATTATGTCTTACGGAATTTTTCCAACCCACATAAGAACCTCGAAAGAAATCAAACCTGAAATGATGAAGACATTTATTTATACAGACAGACAAAAGTGTAATGATCAGGTATGTGACGAAAATCGATTTTGAAAACGAAGCAATTTTAAAAGCCGAAAAATTATAAAAAACACCTTTTAAAATTGCTTCGATTTCCATCACATACCTCGTACATACTAGTGATGTACGAATATTCGTACTTGAATCGCCGAATAAACTCCTCTTTTAGTACATTCGTATTCGTATTCGCCAAATTCAAACGAATATTTTGGGAATACGCTCCAAAAAATACTAGAAGATAATTGGAGGATTCACAAGGTAGTCATAAAGTCATATGTTTTAGAATAATAACACGAAAATATATGAATGTGTGAGCAACCCCTCATAAATTAGTGTGCTATTTCAAATTTGTATCAGCTGATAAAAAAAAGCAATTATAAATACTTGAAATCAGAATGCTAAGAACAAGTGACAAAATTTAAATAATAGCCAGTTTTTGCAAATGCTTCAATTTAATTATTGTCGACCTTTTTTTAATAATCTATGATTTTGATGTTTTTTTGGTTTTATTCCAAAATTCAGGCTTCCAAGGTCACTTAAAATATATATTTAAATAAATAAAAGATTACTCATTTAATATTTATGTTTTCCATCCTACGTTTCGCTGGTGTTTTTCCAACTTCTTCAGGGATGATTCTTTATTAAAATCTGGCAACCACATATTTATAAAAACAAAAGTAAAGTTTATATTAAACAACAAGAAACATCTGTCTTATTCCTTTCTTATTAATTGTACTTACATTTAATCTTTAAAATGTCTACATAATTTAAAATATCACAGTGTTTTGTGTAAACTGGACAACCACAAACTTAATATGTATATTAAAAATGTATAAATTAAAAAATGTATAAATTAAAAAACTAAAAAATATATCACAGCCAATTTCCTCTCACTATTGTCGTCACTGTACTAACTAGAACTATGGTATAGCTAGCATTAATGTCGTCGACAGCGTTGCCAGAATGATGATTTTATCATATTTTTGATGATTTTTAAAGAAAAATATGATATGATGATTTTCTTTCCCGAATGATGATTTTTCATTCACCCAAATGAAGATTTTTCATACTTGCTTTTAAATATTTTAAATGGTTATTTGAGTTATTTAGATCAATTAATTTTTAATTTTCCATAGTTTTTTGCAGTGCGTGACCTTTCTCTGACTAAAGTATTTTGAATTTTGGATAATAATATTTCTCTGTTCTCCGAATTTAGTTAGTTCTTCTAAAAGTATCACTTTTCCATTTTAGCGACTTTGAATGTGTAAAGCGGTGAACATATTATCGAACTTGAGAGATGGTCAAAAATTCATCAGCTTTTAATGACGGTTTTGACTTACAAAACTACATTAATGTTGGGTGTTAAAAGCCATTAAAAAATAATTTACTAGAAAACATGGAAAGCAAGAAAAATGGATGCACTTCGTTGATAATAATTTTATTTTTTTTATAATCACCCTTATTGCGAATGTCGACGTCGACGAAACCATAATACATTCGTCAATTCGATGTGTCGTCGTTGTCACTTCAACGCTAAATCGGGATTTACTAAAAGTATTGTGTTGACGTTGACTTGTTATCGATATGTGAAGGAAATAAATATCATCGCAATCATTTTGACGTTTATTTAATTTGTTTATTGCCTTGGTATATTCAAATTTTTTAATGTTGTATTCAAGTGAAAGTTTTACTGATGAAGAAAACAAATAAGGTTCTTCTCCTTGGTATTATCTTTTCATCATTTTCTTTTCTTCATTTTCCATCATTTTCTTTTCTGCATTAAAAACATCCTTTTGGTTGGTATTGTGTTTCGCAAATATGTAATGCGTTTCTAGAAGTGTCTTCATCCACTCGAATAGCATATGAGATTTTGGAGCGTTTGCTACATGCATATCGTCATATAAAATGCAAAAGTGCCTATCATCAATTTTTAAAAAATTTCAGAAGATAAAAACCTTAATAAAAACTATTGTGATTATGTTATTTCAACATAGTATAATTAATTTAGACTTCATTAATGATACTACCCAGAAAAAATCATTTTTATATTCCCAATAGTTTCCTTTTTATTAAGTTACCTATCTTGCCTGAAACATTTTTAAAAATTATGATAGGCCGCCGCTTTTGCATTTTATATGGCGATATATGTATGTATTTTCTGGTGCTTACCGTTTGCCAACCATCGCTATGTCTAATTAGTGGCAAAATAGATTTAATTTCGTCGCAATTTATTCCAATCCTGTCTTAAAATTATAAGGAGTTCTGCTCCTATGAAATCCTTTTGCTAGGCTTGGTTTACTTTCGAGCCGCTGAATTAATTCCTCAAATTGTTTGTTGGTTGTTATTTTAATTTTTTTCTATTTTAAATACTTTTTCAAATAAATAGCCGCGACAGCTAAAAATTTCTATCGAGTCGTTGCCAAAAATTGTGTCGACAAAAACAGAGCCAATTTAACACAACGTTGTCTTAAAGTCGCCTATTAAAATGCGAAGCAGCTGTCAATTGTTATCGAAATCCGTCAATATTGACAACGGCAATGCCATTATTGCACCATCGACGTCACTTGTGGCGACGTTGACATTCGCAATAAGGGTGAATATATAGCTTTTGTTTTAACATCACGAGTTACAACCTAATCTTGTTATATCCCAAGACAACATTCCATATCATAGTACCAGAGAAATGCTTTTAACAAATCACTGCTAATAACAATTTGTAATTTTTATGATACAAATAAAATTCTTGACTGACACTTTTTGGTACATACTATCAGTCAAAAACTAATATGGCCGCTGACTTGTCAATCAACTATAATTTTTTTTGTAATTGACTGTTGAATGACGAAATTAGTGCCCACACTATCTAGCAAGCGAAAATTAGAGCAAAACTTTCACTCGTGTTCGATAGTGTGTACCCTACTTAACTATTCTTTGCAATTTTTTTTATAAAGATAAGTAGTGGTGGAAGGACACAATTCAGTAATCTTAGTACTCCAATTCTACGGATATCTGCGCCAATCTTCTGAGTTCAACGATGTGACGTTGTCAGAAAGTATTCAAAGAGGAGCTTCTACCAAATATTGGAATAATATTAAAATTAAATAGTAAAAGATAATTTTGTTCTGTAATATATAAAATGTCCCTATTATTTTTTCCAGGTACATATGCATATATTTTTGAATTACATAAATTTCCGAATGCAGCAGGATTGTACTTTTTTTGTATTTTTTACATGGACGAATTTAATTTGTATATTTAATTTTATTTATGCAAAAGCTTATAAATATTTAAGAAAATATTGAAAATTGTGTGTCCCTATTATTTCTTCCACCACTGTATAAAAATATATGTTTCATTGATTTCTATAGTTTTTGGCTGCGTCAAAAATATCAAATCACATTGTGATGATGCAGTTTTAGTAAAACAGAGCAAAAAAGCATTTACATAAGAAAACCCTTACATACTTCAAGCATATGTTTTTGGACACTTTTCGGGACTTGTTTTTTCGTTACATATTTTATTAAGATAATTTTTCCGAGGAAATTTTTTAACATTTAAAAGTTTTGGGAAACTGGTGAAGATGTAGAATAATGTAATGTAATATCTATTTGTTGAATTTTTTGTGACTTTTATAAGTGATTTAAAAAAGCTTTTGAGAAAATATCATAAAATTTTTCATTTTAGTGATATTGATCAATTTAAAGCCTTTTTGCTGATATTAGCATGTTTTTAATATTTACTCGAGCTATGTTTACCTAAATTCTTTATAATTTTGTGCATGAATTTGAAAATTTTCGCGGTGGAAGTGACTTTTCCACGTTATTATATATTCCTACCGTTATGGCAATCTTAATTCTTTTTCACGAATTTTTACTATAACATAAAATGTATAATTGAAAAATAATTACATAAAATTTTAAAACGTTCAAGAATATTTTAAATATTTGGTTACCAAAAAAGTATTAACTCTCTTATCTAGAAGAAAATATAAATGTTGGGAAATCGTATAAACTTTTAAGAATGCGTTTTTGTTTTAGTTTTATAAAAAAGTTTCATTATTTTTCTTTGCTTTGAATAATATTTTGGAATAATATATTTATGATGATTTTTTATATCAAAATATGATTTTTATTTCGCCAATTGATGATTTTCTTCGGAAAGCTTCTGGCAACGCTGGTCGTCGATGTCATCTTTAGTGTTTATTGCCTTTTCACCTTTTTGTTGGACTCTTAAACTCTCCAAGGTATATCTTTTTCACTTTTTTCTCTTTATCCAAAATTCTTACATCGTGCTATAACCGCCAAAAAAGCTTAAGCGCCATAAAGTAAATTTTACAGGAGAAATATTTTTTAGTTATCCTTGGCTTAAATCGAAGTAGAGCCCTTATATTGGCTATATATGAGATTGTGTTGGATTGTTATATGTAATGTTAATAGTTTTAATAAATTTCCTATAAGACAACGCATGTTTGTAAGGGTTAAGATATTTTAAGATATTATTGATGCCATGAAAAATCAATTAATTTAAACAAATTATTTTAAAACTAGTAATTATTATCTTTATCAAGCTGTTCTTTAACCGTTTCATTGAGGTCCTTGCCGTTTTTGACACTAGTTTTGCTCTACTTGCAAAAGAGAATTTTAGCTTAAGCGACACATTGCAGTTACAAAAAAATGTAAACAAATTAAAAATTTAAAGGGAAACTGCACTTAAGCTAAAATTTCTTTTGCTGTATTTCCGTAACGGAACATGGCAGGACTTTGAAACTTTAACAGATAGTCCGATTTATCGTAAATAATCGATTTTCGTTTAAAAACGATTTTCGAAAAGCATGTCGCTTGAGCTTTTTTGGCGGTTATGGCTCGACATCGTCAAATATTGCTGTATGTCCCCTTTCAATACAGTGTTGCGCCAGTGCAGTTGATTGTTTACTTTTCCTTATATCTGCCTTATGCTCATCGATTCCAAGGCGAATTAATACCAGGTGAACTCATCAGCGCATATGATCATCAGCTGTTCGTAGGCGAATTGGGCTGCTTACACCCAATCTGTCAAAATCTATTTGTTTTTTTTCTATTGTTTGTTTACATTTTACAGAGCGCCATCTTTTTCCTTTGTATTTTGGTCCAGGGGTGGTAAATGAGATTTTGAATTCGCCTTGATCGATTCTAATTCCTAAACTTCTCTTGGTTGTACCGATGTATACTTTGCCGCACTGTTCGTCGTCTTTACCATTGCATTTTATTTCATACACCACATTACTTTGGTCCCTTGTTTCGATTTTTGTTTTTGTTTGTGTAGATAAATGTTTAATTGTTTTGTTGGGTTTATGTGCAATTGTTACATTATCTTCTTTAATTATCTCCTTAAGTTTGTTGTTTTCTGTAAGTTTAGGTATAAAAGCTACTCCGTAATATTTGGTGTTACCAGATGTTATGTATTCAATGTTATCCCGCGAGTTTGTCCTGTTTGTTACTTTCGTAATTAAATTATTTATAATATAGTTCGGAAAGTTGTTCTTCTTAAGGATGTCTTTTATAATTAGTATATTATTTGTTTTAAACTTTTCATCGCTCAATTTCAAAACTCTACTAATTAAATTGCTTGCTGTGTTAATTTTTTGTTTCATTGGTTGCGTTGATATATAGTTAATAACGCGACCAGAAGCAATTGCTTTTGAGTACCAGTCCGTAGCTAATTTACCTCTTTCCCAGTATATTTTCATATCAAGGTATGGAATAGATTTGTTTTCTTCTTTTTCGATGGTGAATTTTAGTTTTGTATGATAGCTGTTAAATGTTCTGAGTATTATATCTTCATCTTTTTTCTTTATAATGGCGAATAAATCGTCTACATACTTAGTTATAAGTTTTATTCGTACGTTTTCTTTTTGAAGGTCCTTAATACTGGTGTCAAGAAGATTATCTAATACAATGTCCGCGATAGTTGGTGATAAAGGATTGCCCATAGGCATGCCATAAATTTGATTAAATATTTTTTCCCCAAACATGAAATAATTGTTCTCATTGAGGCAAAACTTTAACAGCTCCAGGAACCTTGTCTTCGGTATTTTTGTATACTGTTGTATGCTATTCCATTTTTTCATAATATTATTTATTGCTAAGTATATGGGTATATTTGTGAATAACGATACCACGTCAAGGGATACTAGGATCTCATCTTCGTCTAAAGCAATTTTTTCTATCTTGTCCTTAAGCTCTAATGAGTTTTTTATATTGAAGTCATATTGGCATAATGCCCTAATATTTTAAAATAGTTTAAAAACATTGTTGTTGGGCTGCAAACAAAAACGCCCTAAAATAATAAGACTTTGTGTGCTATGTTTATTGCTTTGTCATAACTACACAGTACGAATCTGAGCCGAACGGACGAAACTATAAGTATATTCAAGCCGTTGATAATATTTACAACCCGCCGCCTTTGATATATGTATATGTATGTAATATGTATTTAAGTATGACTTAAAATTGTTCATAGTTTTATAAATTCATATTTAACAGAATTTTTTTAAAACTTTTAAAAATAAAAAACCTATACATTTAAAAATATGCAAGTGAAAAAATTTTGTTTGTAATCTTTAGCTGGCTGGCAGCCACCGAACGTTTTTTCACTAGCAGCCGTCCGGAAAATTAGTCGGCTCAGTCAGCGTCGTGTATGTATATGTATTACAACTAGGGACCGAAAATAACGATTATTTTTCAAATTTAATACCTTTATATGCATTAATTTTTATTTGTTAAGTTAAAAAAAAAACTCAACTTTACCGATTATTTTCAGAGTTTTATTTATTTCTCAGAAAATAACAGTTACTTTTTGAATTTTATTTTTTTCCTTAAAAAAAAGTAATTTTAAAACTGAATAAAAATAAAAAATGGACTTTAATTAACAAATAAA
Source organism: Panzeria rudis (assembly GCA_956483635.1). Classification (NCBI taxonomy): domain Eukaryota; kingdom Metazoa; phylum Arthropoda; class Insecta; order Diptera; family Tachinidae; genus Panzeria; species Panzeria rudis. The sequence continues at coordinate 122,410,100 of OY101448.1, forward strand.
TTTTTGCAAAAATAAATAAATAAGAGTTGTGCAAAAACTATTATTTGTTAAATTATATTATTTTTTTATATT
>OY101448.1:122420171-122472671 GCA_956483635.1 Panzeria rudis
ATTGCATTCTCAAATATTACTAGCAGAAAGCTAAAGATAGGTAGCGCAAGTTGAGAACGTGTAAGGTATACCTTAGCTATACTAGGAAAATGAGGCCTTGCTACAACGATAAGCGCACAACTCAACTAATTAACAGAAACCGTAGGGACAGCTCGAGGCTCATCGCAGTAGTGACGCGGCACTGGGCAATCGGCAGACATGCTAGCAGGATAGGCATTTCCTACAATGCGTTCTGCCGTAGTTCCCGGGATCAAAGCAAAGAAGAAACAGTCTTCCAATTTCTTTGCGAATGCCTGGCCGTGCACCTCTCGAGACACAAATTCTTGGGCAACAGCATTTGCCAAGATAATTCCAATCCCATTACACAAATTGGAAATGCGTTCGCTGCAGTGGGTTGGACAAAGTACATCGTCTATCGGCAATAAATTGGAAAATATAACTGAAATGCATGATACATTTAAAGAAACTCGGAGAGATCTTTTCGTTCTGCTTATTATAATTAAGAGTGGGAAGCTAAAATAAAGTTATGCAAAATAAAGTTATGAAAAATAAAGAAAAACCACCGACACAGGTGGCTGCAGCATCTGCGAAAATATTTTCTCCCAAACAACACTGAATTAGAAAAACGATATCTGGAAGCATATATGTAAGTATAAACATTTAAAGAAGTGGCATTCATGTGCAAAGTTGATAATTTCGAATTCATTCATCGGAATGACATAATAATGTTAAATACCTATAGTAGTGTGACAGTTTTTTTCAATTTATTGTTATTGTCGCAAGGGGGAAATTTTTCTAAATTAAATTTGAAATATCAAATGGCACTAAATTTCAGATTGAATATTCGTATTCGGCGAATATTGGCTCAGATATTCGTATTCATGAATATTAAAAATTATTATTCGTAACATCACTAGTACATCCTTATATTTTAAGTTTCATTTGCTAGAAGTGCAAATTTTAATTTGCACATGATTTAAAACAGTGCATGTAGTATTTATTAATTTTATACTTTCATCGTAAACAAATAAATATTTTTGTTTAAAATAAAACCACCAAAGAATTACGGTTAAAATTCTTTGAAATTGCATATTTTTATAAGAATTCAATTTGGACTTTAATGTGCGACACATTTGTGAATCTCCAATAAACGTTCTCTTATTTCTTTGAGTGCGTCTGGTATTTTTGATACTCAATTGTCGTATTGGTTGGTACCAATTGTCAAGTTTCATATTTCTTTTCTACTCAGATTATCTAAAATAAATAAACGCATTTATTCTAAATCATTTTATTTTAAAAAAGTTGGATGCATCAGCATAAAAACATGTTTTAGCTAACCGCATAAGTCGACTTATGAAATTGAATTATCTATGCTACTTCATATTTAAGTATATGAAATTCCTATTTCTGTAATCATCGTAATTAAGTCCCATGGCATTAGCAATAAGCGCCAAAGTGTACTTAAGAACTTACTTCTAAATACAAAATTTTATTTTATTGAAACTCCTTAAGATGACTTAAGCTAATTTTTTAATTTTTTGCAAAATTAATTGTCAGAAAAAAGAATATTGTCTTAAGAGACAGAGTAGAGACAAGTGATTATTACAAATACGGCATGTTTAAAACACATGGCTCTAACTGAATGTACTCCAGTCAACAAATGAAATATTTATTACTTTACAATAAAAGCCTAAGTCGACATAATTTTTTATATTTTCGTATTTTTCATTTCCCACAAACATTAACTATCGTATTATTGATTATCTCCTAAAATTGCACTATACAAGAAAATGAAAATTTGTCACAGACTTTGATGACGGCGGCATGAAACAAGCCCCATGAAATAAGGCCCAATTAAGAAATGAAATAAGGCCCAATAAAATCGCAAAATTGTTAATTTTGCCTTATTTCATTTTTTTAGCTTTTTTCATTTCGAATTTGGGTGTTATTTAATTGGGCTTTATTTCACATAAAATAATTTTAAGCCTTATTTCATTTTATTTGAGCTTTGTTTCATTTTCTTAATAAGTAAATTTGTACTCATTTTGAAAAATGTTCTAAATAATAATATTGTAAAAAAAAATCGACGCTATGCAGAAAGTTTTTAGTAAGGAGCGACGTTTTTGGAAATTTATCAAACTTTTTAAGAGTCAAGAGTTTCGGCAAGCAGGCCTCCGGCCGGGATTAACAATTTTCTGCTCTATGTATTTTGAAAAGTGACTTCGCTGAGTAAAGATTTTCTGCATAGCCGGACTTCGGTCGGGCTTACCGATTTTCTTCTCTATGTATGTCGAAGAGTGGATTCACTGAGTACAGATCTTTTTGCATTGCCGGCATCCGGCCGGGCTTAAAGATTATCTCCTCTGGGTATATCGTTCAGTAAAAATTTCCTGCCTAGCTAGAATGAAGTGTTTTTTCCTCGGACCTGAGTAAGGATTTTCTGCATAACATATATGCTAAGTTCAGGCCAGGCGGAAGTCTTCTCTCGGCCTAGCCACAAGTGGACACTCCTAGAGGAGGAAATCTAAAAGTCCATCCGATGACCATCAATGCAAAAAACTTTTTACTCAATGAAGGCCGGCAATGCAGAAAAATGTTTACTCAGCGAAGCCACTTTTCGACATACCTAGAGTAGAAAATCTTTAAGCTCGACCAGAGGCCGGCAATGCTGGTAACTGTTACTCGGCGAAGCGACTATTCGGCATACCCAGAGGAAAAAACCCTTAAGTCCGGCCGTAGGGCGCCTATGCAAGAAATCTTTACTCAGTGAAGCCACTGTTCGACATACCCAGAGGAAAAATTTTTTTGGGCGTTTTTGCTTTGGACGATTTTTCATGCGGTCGAAAACTTCAGAAGAACATAAAATTATTACCAGCTTGTAATACATGTTGAATGTTATTTAATTTTTTGGAACTTATTTCATTGGGCTTTATTTCATAATTTCCTTTGAGATTTTTTTAAATTAAATAAAGCCCAAAAATTAGGCTTTATTTTATTTTTTTCTTTGGGCGTTATTTCATATTATTTGGGCTTTATTTCATTTTTTTTGGGCGTTATTTCATATTATTTGGGCTTTATTTTATTTGGCCTTATTTCATTTTCTTAATTGGGCCTTATTTCATTGGGCCTTATTTCATTGGAGCTTATTTCATGCCGCCTTTGATGACCACTAAACTTTTTTGATGTGTTATGTATGGTTACCTAACTACAAAAACAGTGGAAATTCAAAATGCTATATATATTTTTTTTTAATTTTTTTTCTGGCCTGCTCCACATATTTTATCATAACTTGGGAAGGGAATGTACAATATTGTTACAAAAAACACTAAAAAACTTGAAGTAAAAAGGGTTTCATAATTAGTCAGACCTCAATGATAAAAAATACTTTTTTGTGGTAAAATTAATATTTTTTTTTTTAATTTATAAAAATCCGAAATGGCTGAAACTTACATTTTTATTAAATCACCATATTAAAACACTCTCATTACTAGGGATGCGACATCGTTCTTAAAAACATCGATGCTTAAAAACATCTATGTTTGCACGATAAATATGGATGTTAAAAAACATCGATAATAAAAATGATACATCGATGTTTTTATTTACTCATCATTAATGCTGACTTTAGACGACATGTATTTTACATCTGACTTGTCAAATTTCCCACTGCAAAAGTGATACATGCCGTGTGAAACATATGGAACATTGTCAGATGACATTTACAGAAGCAAAGTCAGATGAAAAATTTTCAATTAGAGCGTGTTCTATTTTCATCTGACAAGGCATCTGACATCAGCTGTATTAAATTATCAAAAGTGTGGTTTGGCTGAAAAAACATTAAAAAGCAAAAAGCGCTTTATATATTTACGAAAATTGTGCAAAAACTCAGCTGTTGTGAACACTCAGAGGTTATGTCAGATGTAATTGCACATGTACGTGTGAAAGCAAATATTATAAACCGTCTGTAAATCGACAATTTTGACAAACAGGCGAAGTTACATATGTCTCAAACACCTAACAAGCCATATGTAAAAAACATGTCGTCTAAAGTCAGCATAAATGATTTAATACGTATGTATGTATCCAGAAAACATTTTTTGCCGAATTCGGGGGTCGGTCAGAAAATGTGCCGAAGTGCTTGACAAGCAAATGCACCTGTTTGCCTTAGGAATTTCTGAAATCATGAAATGCGCCTGTTTGCCTTAGGAATTTCTGAAATCTTTGTCCAAATGTCTGAGAGAATTCTGTACCAACTCTGAAAAATTTCCTGGCGAAATCCCAAAGAAATTTTTGACATGTTTGACAAAATATCAATAAATTAAAAAAAACTACTGCTCCGGCATATGCAGGTTTGTAAAGGAGCGTTTTGTTGGTGTAGCTTACAAACTTGCTTGCGTATTGCATTATATTTGTTCGCGATTTCCGACTTAGGAGCATTTAGGTCCTGTCTCACGATGTCCACAACTAAATGTCGTTCTCTTATTTATATTGAAAACAAAAACAAATGTAAATTTTTTATTATTGTTTTCAATATAAATAAGAGAACGACATCGTGAGACAGGACCTTATTGTTGAACACATATTTCAGCGCATTCATTATATAATAAAATCATCCTATTGTTTTGTTGTTTTCAATTGTTTTAAAACTTTGAAATGAGGGTGAAAATGGCTTAACTTTGACAAAAATAGAGCATAATTATTGGACGTTTTTCTCAAAATTGTTTCAAAAATAAATTTCTTTCAATATTTCAAAAGAACAGACTTAAAAATTACTGCAGTTGAAATTTTAAATCGATTAAAGCATGCACGATATAGCGTTGGACGAATATAGTGAATTTTTCCACGAAATTCTAAATTAATCGATTTTCAAATTTCGAGTTTTTCAAATTTCTTTACAAATTCTATTAGATACATTTGATATAATTTATCTAGCTTTTAATTTTTACCCACCCGGTCCAAAATGTGGCCACATTAGATATAATTTATCTGACTTTTAATTGAAACTCGCCCGGTCAAAAATGTGGCCATGAGAGCCGATTTTCTAAAATTGGTAAAATTTTCAGAAGCAGTTTTTTACCTACATGAAAATAGTACAAAACTTAATTTTTTACAGCTTTATTTATAAAAAATATATTATGTTTATTGAAGCGTTATTTGACATCTATTGTATAGAAAATTGTCAAATAAGCTCTCAATAAACATAAAATATTTTTTTATATAAGGCTGTTAATATTTATTTCTTTACTAGTTATTAATAACATTAAATTAAAAATGTTAAAAACCTTCGAAGAAAATAGATGATAACTTCCTATGGACCAATTTTCTGCAAACATAGATTAGAAGATTTTGGATCAAGTCACCTTTCAAACAAAATTTACTAAATTAAAATCGATCCAGCTATTTTGTGGCTACGGTGTCAAAGACACACAGATTCAAGAGGATTTATTTCGAAAATATGTGATATCTTCTAAACGTCGAACGAAATCGGCTTAACGACATTGTGGGACAGGCACTTAATTTAAAAAAAGTGAAGAAGATGCGAATTTCCCATATATTTTGCTGACGCATGAGACGTTTGAGTAATATGATGGTATTACTTATAAGTCTACAGCTTCGCATTTTCCTCACATATAAGAGTATTTCCATATTTTTTTAATAAAATCCGCAAGGATTTTATTTAAAATCACAAAATATTTTTTTTTAAGTTTTGGCTATGCCATTAACGGAGATAGCTACGAAATCAGGAACAAAGACGCGGCCAAAAACCAAAATTGAAAAATATCCCTGAAAATATTAGGGAAATTAATGAAACAAAGTGTATATTCTTTGTCTCTTAATAAGCTTTACAACATGTCCAAATTCATTGAAATCGGATAATATTTGTAAAAGTTATGAGGCCAACAAAGTTTATAATGACCGAGATAGTCAAATTTGATACCCTATAGCTCACCGAATGTTTCAACAGGGTGGTTTCAGTTTATGCATTCTCAAAGCTTAGGTCCTCCTATATGATTTTTTACATACATCATTTTATAATCGGATCTTAAATTTCAAAGGTACAGCTTTATTACCTTTTTTCCAATTGAAACCACTGTGCGTTGTAGCATGTAAAAGCACGAATTCCACATTGTGCGAAAATCAAGAACCATCTTTTTTATTTGCCCTATATGTAATTAAACTTCTTTTTATAATTTTAATTTAAAAAAATTTAATATGGTAAAAAATTCACGTAACGTAACGTAACGTAACGTAACAAGAGCGAACAGATTAAATGAACGAAGTCGATGTTTTTTTAGTTTTGACAACGATGTATCGTCCATAAAAACATCGATGTTAATATCGATGTTTATGAACGATATATCGAAGTTTTCTAAACATCGATGTATCGTTTGCATCCATACTCATTACACAAATAGTGTCATAATTTCTTTCAAAACTTTAGAAACGTACATAATTCGAATTTATTTAGCTGCAAATAAAATAATATGTATATATTATACTATATATTTAAAATACTATATTTTATTTGTTGTAATAATGATGCTTACTTTAACAAAGAGTTTTCTGATATTTTTGAAGAGATGGATTTAGAAAATGATAATAATTATTATATTTTGGAGTGGGTGCCTTAACTCCAAAGACATAATTTGGGCTAATCCCTATAACAACCATAAAGGTAATGGATTAAATTAATGGCTAAGAGATCATAAAATACGTTTTAGATGTAAACTATATGGTACAAGTTCCCCATCCTACCCCCGTACAGGCTGCTATTTGGACATTTGTGTAACAGATTGCAGACTACGTATAAAAGCTGTAAATAACACCGTAAATTCACTAAAAACGTTGCACTATGACAGCGATCATTTCGCGTTACTAATAATGGCTGTACGAATAATCGCCCAAGTGAAAATCGTCCAAAAAACAAAAATGTAGAATCGCCCAAAATTTGTTGTAATTATTGCTGTTACGGGCGATTTTACTTGGTTGATTATTCATATATCATTTGTTGGAAGTATGAATATTCCCCCAACTAAAATCATCTAAAACAGCTAAAGCCCTTATGACACTACATTTTTCTTGCATTGTTTTGCTACAGGATTGAACGAAAGAAATAGCAAATGATAGAAAGAAACAACTATACAAAATGTAAACAAAACGTAATGGCTTCTTTAAGTGCTGCCTACTTTTTATTTATAATAAAACGACAAAAGAAAAAATAGTGGAAAAAAGAGGCGCTAAGAAGCTGAATTTCAAGCTTGAAATGTCAATTTTAAGTTGAACATTTTTTCATTTTTTTTGACAGGCCCCCATTTGTTATCGATAACATTAGTAAAAGCTTTGACAATATGGTATTTATCTTAATATAGCTGAACTCTTTGCACCTGGCAAAATTTCCCATTATATTATATTTGCACTGTTCTCCAAAACTTGAAAAATGAAGAAAAAATGTAGTGTCATAAGGGCTTAAATGAATGAACGTCAAAAGAATTGTTCATGACTGCAGTGTCGTGGTCCATGGACATTATGGTACTTTTTTAGAGTGTCATAATGTCCACAACTTAATTGGGAAGTAAAAATATTAAAATATTTAGAAATTTAACCAATGAATGAAGCAATGTTGAAAATCTTTAGTATGAATTGATGTTCATCGATCGCTGGGTGACAGGTAATAAGGTCAATGGAAATATTTATATGCATGTTAACTCCTCAGTTGATGATCTGGAACTACAAATACAGACAAATCATCATCAGAGCGAGAAAACAAATAACAAGTTTGTGAGTGTTGGATTATCGATCAGATAAGGAAATTTTGGGCAAAGACTAAATTGAGTCGCAATAAAAAAATGCATGGCGCGGATTTAAAAGAAGTCTTGTATTCTATTTGCTGGCAAAAATTAGTTAAATAGCTGATGTTTCCTTGTAAAAACCATTCACCTTCATAAGTGGTAAAAGTGAACAAGAACGCTGATGAGACGGTGTAGCGGCCTGTCGAAATCAGTAGTACTGATCCGTTCTGCTAATCTGATTTGAATATTCCAACACTCCACTCTTATTAAAAATAATTTGAATTTACATTAATTCAAAATATTGAACTAGAAGTCCGAAATAATAAAAATTTTCAGACTTATACCTATTCAGTTCAAAAGTAAAAAAATTACGTAAAAAAATGGAAATAAGGTAAGTTTACTTTATTTCCCACCATGCTGGTGCATAGCCGGCCTTCGGCCGGCGTTAAAGGCTTTTTCTCTCGATATATCGAAAAGCGGCTTAGCTGAGTAAATACGTTTGCATAGCCGGCCTTCGGCAGGGCTTAAGGGTTTTCTTCTCTCAGTATATTAAAAAGCAGCTTCGCTGAGTAAAGATCTTTGCATATCCGGCCTTCGGCCGGGCTTAAGACTTGTTCGTTCTTGCAATATCCAATAGCGGCTTTGCTGAGTTAAGATTTTCTGACTAGCCAGGAGAAAATTCTTAAGCCCTGCCAAAGGCCGGGTATGCAAAAATCTTTACTCAGCGAAGGCTATTCGATATACCAAGTGGGGAAAACTCTAACGGCTGTATTCAAAAATACTTAAAGTAGCTTTGCCAAGCAATGTTGAGCAAAGTTGTATCCTAAAAAAAATTAATATATCAAAATTTTAAAGTAGGTACACACGTTTGTTAAGACTACTTTAAGTTGATATTTCCAAAATGTGTATTTTTTACCTCCAATATTTTTCTTAATACAGCACATATTGATTCATTTTACATCTGAAAATGAAGCTTGAAGTCTTAGCTCTTAGCTTAAATGCATTATTTGTTTCATGTGTTGGAAAACATCACCAAATTTTCCAGTGGTTTCGAAATACATAGAAAAATTAATAAAAAAACATTTAAAAAATACAAATATAAAAAAATGCTTCAGTGATTTATATAAAATCAAAACAAATTGAAAAAAGCTCGATATTCAAATACTCATTTTATTCGAATAAAAAAAAATTGTGTTAATTCTTCTATGTTCATCACATTTTTATCACTTTTACTTCATAGAAATGTTTATATGCTTTACTACCATGTCAGAAGCTCATATTTTTTGAATTATATTGTGTTACTTCAAAATAATAAAAAGTTATTTAATAAATTAAAAAGTTATTTGACTACTCGAATAAAATTTTATTCGTTTTTGTACATCATAAACTATAAAGTAGTTGTTGAACATGGTATTTATATTTAAATTGTTTATTATTAAATCACAAAATAATTAAAGTTGTCTTTTGCATATAATTTCTCAACAAAGTTATGTTAGCCTTAAAGTGCCTGGTAACTACTATGAACTTTAAAGCTAAAGAAAAATATTTTTTTACATACAGCCATAAATCTTTAGTAATAAAAAAGTAAAATTTCTTTAAATTTTTAATTAATTTAAAACTACCCAAAACTATTTTTGGTGATTATTCATTTAAACCTATGCATTATTTTTATTTGGGCGATTCCTCATGAAGACCAATTGGGCTAAATTGATAAACGGTTATATGAATAATAACCCATATCAAAAATCGCCCGCAAAAGACATATGTAGAATCGCCCAAAAATTGTGGCATAAATAGTTCAGATATATGGGTATTTGTTCATAATGAATAATAGTCAAATCCCTAATATGTATTCGGAATCTGACAAACACAGAAATAGACTTAAGGTACGGTCACACTTGACAAATATTTGCCCAAAAAAACGTAACCCCTGCTTTTGCTCAGGACTAGTATGATTTAACTTGGATCTTATATCACAAAATAAAGTCAATTATGCCGCCAAATGCTATTTTTATATTATTTTTAATAAATGCGAACCCATATTAAAAAAATATTGGAATTAAACAAAATGCAATTTTAGCTTGTCTGTTGGTCACGTTTTTTTCGCCAAATATTTGACAAGTGTAACCGTACCTTTATAACAAGAAAGACTAAATAACGTAATAACTTCAACAGTACATGAAGCAGTTTCAAACTATAAAGCGTATTATCTACAAGTAAATCAACTAGATAATTGTTATAGCGGGAGAAAAAGCAGATTAGAACAAACCTTAAAGCTTTTTAGGACTAATTTTCTCTGTATAATTGAAAATTCGAATTTTAGCAACTCAATATGAAGTTCTACCACACAATTAATCCAATCTGCAGTCTTAGTAATTGAAATCGCATTTTAGTATTTTCTGTGCATGAAACTAAACTTTTCTCTAGCCACACAGAAAAAACTAAAATACGATTTCAACTGCAGATTCAATTAATTTCGTTGCTAAAGTTTAACCTACGACGAAAATTGTATATTCAATTACTAAAATTCAAATTTTCATTCACTGAAATTTGGGAACAAATTTAGAAAACGTTGCTTTTGATCACATGAGTAATTGATTCAATTACTTAATTAATTGGAATTAGTTTTAATTTTTGATCATTTTTGAGGAATAAATTTGTCTGTGCACTGAACTTTATTTAATAATGTCTGTCTTAAGATATGAATAATTGTTGCTAGTTCAAGATATTTAAGATTCTAAATTTTCAAATTTTGATAACTACAACAACACACCGGATGTTCCGTATTTAAAGTGAAGATTAATCCGAATATCTTCCAGAGCTCCAATTACATCTAGATGGACAAAACCACAGATTAATAAAAAGATATATTAAAATGTCAGGAATGGTTCCATTGTACGATTATTAAGAATAACTAAAGTTTTATATTTCCAATTCTTGAAGGCGAAAAAAGGACTTTTTAAGTTAAAGTTCAGTACCATTTCAAAATCAATATTTTCCATCACTGATATACATACACAGAAAAAAATAGACAAGAATTATATTCAATAAGACCGTGTTATTAAAAAAAAATATGAATTTCAATAACATTTATCTTTAACATAATAAAATATTTCGTTGTAAGTATTTCTTTTCCATGCCGGTTATTTCTTTTCTTTTTATACAGAAGTACTTAAAACAAGTTGTATCCCATAAAAAAATAAATGGGATATGGCTCAGCTAGAGAGTGTATGCTTTACGTCCGGAAAGCTCGGGTTCGTATTCCAGCCATGTCAACATTTTTTTAATTTATATTTATATTTTTATTTTGAAATAATTTTGTTATCAATATAGGGGAATTCTTTATCACAGGAAATTTGAAAAAAAAATTATTGAATACCGGGATTTTTGTTATCAAAAACGAAACTTATATTTTTCTGTGTACATATGTACAATGAACAGACGGGTATTTGGATTATCTACGCTGGGAAAATTATTTTTTGCTATATAACTATGCCGAAGGACAAAATATATTTTTAAAAACTAATTTTCATTTTTGCGACAATCTAAAGATTCGTCAGGATAAGTGGGCTTCGCTGGCATAAGCAGAGCAATTGTATTAGGTCATACATAATTAATTCCTGTTATGCAGGTGCGGATTTTAGCTTAAGCTTTTGGGAGGGGAACATTTTAATGAAATACAACATTTTGTAAAATTTATTTTACGAACTTAATGGAAATGAAGTATATTTTGGTGGTTTTGGGAGGGAAAATATACCTTTTTCCCCTCCCATTGGTATTATCGTCAATGATATTGCCAAAATTTGTCTGTGGTATATCTACTAATAAACCAGACATCTGCGCTTTTTTGTGGCAAAATTTTAAACTTTCAATTATGGTAGAAATTATGATGGCATCTGACTGACTAGTATAACAAATACTAGGTTTAAAAATGTTATTATTTTTCTAATTTTACTATAATATGAGGATCAGAGGTCCAATTCGTCGCATAGTCGTCGACGGCGGCCGCTTCGCAGGCGGCGGATAAAAATAGATTACATATGATATTACCGTTAATATGTTTTTAAATAAAGAATGTATGTATGTTTGTAAAGTTTGTCAAGCAAATGTATGTAAAGTTTGTCAAGCAAATGAGGAGGTTCTTTTCAAAACTTGACTATTCCACTTTTTGTGTCTTTGCTCAATTTGAGAAAATACATATTTTATTTAGCAACGAACTTTTGTTGCATTATTATAAACGACAAGATTAGTCATTGCTTTGTACAGGATTCAAACATTTACGAATAATATATTTTGAATAAATCCAAAATTTGAAATGGAATAATCTAGTTTTGACGCGGCTGGTTAATTTTGAAGTGGACCCATCTACTTTTGACGAAATCATACCTTTTTTTCCGGTGTAATTATAGAGTTTTGACAACTATGTATTTAACCCGAAATTGTGTATCATTATTATAGACGACATATTTTGATGATATATTTTGAATAAATCATAAATTTTAAAAGAAACAATCTAGTTTTAACGCGGATGTTTCATTTTGAAATGGAATAGTCAATCTACTTTTGACGAAATTATGCCTTTTATTCTTTTTTTTTTGGTGTAATTATTTTCGCAGAGTTTTTATTTCAATGTTACCAAACAAACAAAAAATTAAAAACCAGTTCTGTCGAAACAATAATAATCAAGTTCTGAAAAGAACCTCCTTATATCAATTCTACCATGTCCAACTATCCATTGTGAAAATCAGTACTTTTCTGGAGGGTACAAAAACCCGTCAATTGTGAACTCAAAAGCAGCACAGCAGGAAGGAAACTATATTTGGATCAAAGTGTTTCACTAATTTTGGAAAGCCTTCACACTTCACAATGACAAAGGATTGTTTGCAAGTCTAGTGTTTTAAAATTAATTCACTTTAATTACTTTCTGATCCAATGCTTTTTCAGTCATGGTACTGTGGTGGACCGATCGTAAGTGTTGTTGTTGTCCGCACACGCAGAGAAAGATATGGTTGTGGCATGGTTGCGTCAACACTGTCATGTTTCCCGATATAGCTTATGGTTGTGTCAAATAAGTTATATTTGATTTATATAATTGTGAACCTTAATTAGTTTACAACAACAAAATTATTTTTACATTTAACCATGACATTATTAGCATTCATATTGATTGCAACATGGTTGAATTTATTGGTTAAAAAATCGAGCTAGAATCATGGTATATTTGAAAATTCAATAACAGTATGGTTCTATAACAATAAAATACGGATTTTGTCCACACTATTTAAAACAGTTTGTTTGCAATCAAGCTATGGTTTCAAAAGAGGCATGGATGGCTCTATGCTGCCAAAAATGTTATTATTCTATAATTTGATTGATTTCTTTTTTAATAGTTTTTTGTTTTACTTGAGAGATGTTGGTTTGTTTTTATTTTTTTGTCACTTGAAAAAATAGAAAATAAGAAAAAATAAACTAAAAATAAAAAACACGGATAAAAGCAAACAAAAAATAAAAATCGGCCATGGTCTGAAAACCATTTCTTTTTGGAATTGCAAAATTTCTAAAAAATTAACATTAACAACATACACTAAAATAACGGCGTAGGTTTGTACTTCTAAATATTCCAAAGTTTCGTAAACTTTGTTAAATAGTATTATATTGAAAAGCGTTTCATCAATCAATCATTGCTTGTATCCAAAAATATGTATTGAGTGTTATGCTTATTTTTTTTTATTTAATTGAAAATTTTTTAGTGGATAACTAAGGAGTTTATGTTAAAATACATCGAAGATTATACATCTGAATTTCTTTAAGCTTAAGAGAGAAAAAAATTGAATTCGTATTAAACATATTCTTAAATAGAATTTATTTATAAATTTTAGGACGGCAAAACAAATTTAAAAGCAGCTGAAGGATAGAAACGATATAAAGATGATTAACCGTTTAGAAATTTCTGATTTGGTTTGAAAAAAGTTTGCTTCTATCGCACTGGGGCTTGTTATATTTTCAAAGAATGTATTACGAATAATTATTTCGAATTGACATAACTTTAAACATTGTTGGTCGATTTTATTAAAATTAGTCTTATTTGAAAGAAGAATTAGCGCACTTTTGCTCATGTATAAATGTTTGTAAATATTTATGTTAAATATACAAGTTTTTATGTGAACCCAAGTCAAAATTGAAAAAGTGGTCATAACTTTTAATTTTATCCTGCGATTATTATTTTTTTTTTTTGGTTTTCAGAGAGTAGATGATAGTGCTTTCAAACCTTATACCCATTTTTTTGTAGTGCATTTTTTTCGCAAAAACCATTCTGAGAACAACCGCTAAATGAAATGTAACACTCAATACACAAAAATATTAACAAATCGAAAATGTATAAATGTTTGTAAATATTTATGTTAAATATACAAGTTTTTATGTGAACCCAAGTCAAAATTGAAAAAGTGGTCATAACTTTTAATTTTATCCTGCGATTATTATTATTTTTTTTGGTTTTCAGAGAGTAGATGATAGTGCTTTCAAACCTTATACCCATTTTTTGTAGTGCATTTTTTTCGCAAAAACCATTCTGAGAACAACCGCTAAATGAAATGTAACACTCAATACACAAAAATATTAACAAATCGAAAATTTTTTTTATATCCGGATCCATTGAACGATGTGAAAACTATAATATAAATAGTACGTTCTCATATTTCTATTAGTTATATTGGTAAAAAAAAATCGTTTAGAATGAGAATCACCCATGTAGGAAATTAGGGGTAAGGTAAGAAATAAAACTGGAAACTCTGATTTCAACAGTTTGTTATTTTTAAAAAAATCACTGTGGTTTTTAATATTTTAAATTTTTACTTAATTAGCTAAAGAGCATAGCGCAATAACCATGTAAGCCACGCAATTTGAGAAATTGTTGTTATGTATTCGTTAGGGTTTTTTTCCCCGGAGTTTTTTGTTTCCCGGGAGAGCGGGAAATAACAAATTCCCAGGATCTCGGGAATTCCCGGTAATTGAAGTACGCACTAAAACATTTAACAAAAACTTTAATTTCCGGTATCCACTGATTTTTATGTAAGCAAAATAAGCATTCAATCAATCTGTATTTTAAACTGAGCTTTATTTTAAAAGTATTTCTCTAAAGAAATAAGATAAAAAACACAAAACTTAGGGCCTATTCACATATTACGTAACGCTATTTTCGGAGGTTTTATATCCCCCCCTTCGTAACGCTTTTTGCAACATTTTCAGTACAAAGTATCTAATCCGTTACGTAATATGTTAATAGCCCCTTAACTAATCGGAAAAGCAAACAGATCAAAGTAAATTAGGTAAAAAAAAACAATATTTTTATCTAAATTTAAGGAAACGTTGCACGTTGGGAACACCCTCGCATTGGAGCTAAACCAAAAGATACGGGCTTTTTTTCTTCGTGATTTTTTATAATCTAGAAATATATGAAAACCGAATTTTTGTAGTCAAATCACCCCTCTCCGTTTGATCTGCCTCACAAACATGGCACTCGAAAATAATTTTTTAAATTTTTTTTAAAAACTATTTCTTATTGTTGCACTGAAATTAATGTGAAATAGGTATTTATCTGCCGAATTTAATGAGTTTTAAAATTCCTAGTAACCACAACCAATTTTGTTTCTACTGTTTATATTTCCGCAGATATTAACATTTAAAAATTGTATTATTTTTACCGATATTTCAAAATTTTTTGGCATTTTCATTGGAAAAAACTTTCAAGGATCCAAGTGTATCCACCAGATTTCTACACAGTGATAATGCTGAATTCTTAACCCACAAAATTGTACCTATTTTTCCTGCGCCTTTTCCGGATTTATTGTTTTGTTATGCCTTTTGGAATTTTTGGTACCCACTAAATAAAGTAAGTATCGTAGAACTAATACATAGAGCAGACTAACATGAAACGTCAAATCTTTTTTAAATTATGCTTCTAATATAAAATTCTAAGTGGTTTGCTAAACTGGGCCGCACAGTGTCGGAAGTTCATATAACGAGCGGCCAAAAATAGAAGCAGTTATCGTAATGTAATAAACTTTGGCACACATTTTTTTATTGATAAAATTCAATCGCACCTAAAATTTGGCCATTTAAATTTCAAGGATATGTGTCCTTCCTGAAATAAAAAATTACCATAACGGACAGAAAAATAATTGTAAGCTAATGAAATTTTTTACAGGCATAAGTTTTAAAATATTTGATACTTCTTCAAAATTTCGCTCAATTTATTGCAAAGATACGCCTACCTCAAAAATTTCATTTTTCAAAAAAGTCCAAAGGAGCAAAAAATAAATAAATTTTCTTCACTTATGAGTTAAATGTGTGACTATATCCCGGGATATAGACGCCCAAATTTTTTATTAATTCGCCAATGAAACCGCGGTGATTCTTAATGAAAAATTATGGGTGGTTCTACATGTCGCCAACTATGCACAAAGTGCGCTGACATGATAAAATATGCAACTTTGGCTTTATATTGCATCACAAAACTTTTAATGATAATTCAAACCAGAGTGTTTAGTTTCTATATAATACATATGTATGTGTCTAAAAGTTATTTACTTTCTTCATACGGTATGCTATCAGAATAAGCACAGGAGCATTGCAATAAGGACTTCAAAGCACTTATGTATGTAGAAGCCAGTACGCAAGAAGAAATTCGCGACTGTCAAATTTGACAAATATTTTTACCAGATTTCTAATATAGTTTATAGCTATGCTAGTATTACTTTTTAAAAATTAGTAATATAAACTATTACATTTTGTGCAAGATTCCCATATTAGTACTATAACTTTAAAAATCAGAGACCCAAAATAACTATTAAACCTATTTTTGAACTAAAAAATTTACAATAAATCAACAAATATTTTCATTGTTGATAATAGTTATTTGTAAAATTTATATTTATACGTTGCTTATAATTTTTATTTTCAATTTATATTTTTTTGCGTTGCTTCATAACAGTTATTATTGAAAAATAATTTTTTCCGTTGCTCATAACTTTTATTTTCAACGTTTATTTATTTATGTTGCCTAATAATAGTTATTATTGGAAAAGAATTTTTTTAATAAAAAAATCATTCCTACCATCTGTAGGGTATCATCAAAGACTATAAATATATATTTATAAATATATATTTATATATACATAGTCTTTGGTATCAGTGTAGGGTAAACAAAATTAACAAAAATTTATACCTCAGACTACTTTCTTTAAAATTCTGTTGCGAGTGACCTAATTTTTAATTAATAAAACTCATAGTACATTAACAAACAACGAAAATGGCATATAAGCGTTTTCTTGTTCATTTCACCAAAAAATGGGTTACATCTAAAATTTAAAAAATCGGTGATACACGTGTATCTTTATTTTCTATTTTTTACGAGGATCAATTGCAAAAATTTTTAATATATCTTAATTTTTCATGTGGTGCAATTGCTTAAAAGTCTTCACTTCCGAGTGTAGGGTACTAACGTCCAATGCTGTTACACCAAAAATTTGTATACCATACAATTCTCTGAAAAGCTATATTAAACATATCCAAAATCTATAAACCTATCGCTTATAGCAAAGGCGCTATCAAGTAAAACAGGCGATGCGGGCGTTTTTACTATGTTTTTCCCAACGTGAGTCGTATTTAAAAACTATTTTTAAACCGAGCAACAAGAGAGAATACAAATCATTAATAAAATCACTGATGGACTGAAATCAAAGTACTTTTATTTCTGATAATTCACGTGGTTGTCACAGAGCGAAAGTGATCCAAAGAGCGATTAAAAAGTTATCTAGGATAAATGTTGCTGTTAAAGAGCAGTCTTAGAACAGTAAACTCAGTCCTTTGCTCCTTGATATGCAATGAAAATTCTTTGGCTTTAGTAAGTTTGTACTTCTATATTCTTTGCCATTTGCAAGCCTTTTAAAACATGCAATCGGGTATGTTCTGTAAATCATGTGGAATTAAAATGTGCGGAATTATCAAAGCATTGTTGTTATAAATATTAATTTGCAACAACAATGCTCTGATAATTCGCATGTCTTGTTTTTCAAAACATCACTGCCATCTGAAGTAATATCTTTTTTCCCATTTTCTTCGTCACTAAATGCATTAAAAAGACGTGCATAAATTTCTTCTGCATATCTAATTACCGCAGATTTTGGTGCAAATTGAAAAACATTACAGTTGCTGTTATTTAAAAAAAAATTGGTTCTTATAAATAATTAATTGAAGAGACAAATTTGCTCTCTTTGTTTTTAAATCCAAAATAATTTAATATACACTTTGAGCCTTCGTTGGTTTCTTTCCCCTTACATAGATATTATTCCATGACGAACGACAATAATTTTAAGAAAAAGAAGAACTGTTGGGTTCCAAAATCAGTAGTTTTTCATTTATATAAATTGATTTTTAGTCCCGGGAATTCCCGGATAAATTTCCCGGGACAGCGGGAAACGAATATAAGCGATTTTCCCGGGAATTCCGGGGACGGGAAATTCCGAGAAAAAACCCTAGTTTTCATGTTACTGATATTCTCGTCTCACAGAAGCTAAATTTATCACTGATAATGTTAGTGAAGATTGTAGCGTGTTTTATACTGAATGATAGACATGGAACAATTTGCTAAACAAAGTTGTGAGCACCATTTCCCGGGCTCCCTGTAATGTTGTTAGGGACCACCAGGTGTCCGCGAAAGCCCATTTGAGACTCGTTTGCATATAAGGTTTGACATTTTAATATACTACAATACCTACTCTTTTTCGTTCGTTTTATTAATGTGGGTACAGTTTTTTTCAGAGTTTTTAAATGCCTTCTTAGCATACAAAAGTCAAACAAATTCCTCTTAAGTAAATACCGTTTCGACATTATTCTCTCTTAATTTTTGTAATTTCTGCTTTAAAGTATAAACTTTTTATTGGCGTAGAAAGGAAATTCTGTGGGTGCATTGCCCAACCCCGAATTGCTTTGAATTTGTAAAAATTACATTATTTTATTGTATATTTTATAATTTAGACCAAAAATCAGATTTTGACCCAACCCCACGAAAATATTTCTAGCTCTGCTCATGAAACTCCTTTACGAACACTCGAAAACTCACCTCTTCTGTAGAAAACTATAAATTTCACTTAATGTTAGTTTTCCCGTGGGTGATTCTTTAATTGCCATTGCAATCATATTGATGTAACTGAGGGCAGGTTTTTCCGGGCGCCTCACGCCTGATTTTTTTGTCGTATCCGGTGGTGATATATCCTGAGATGTTGTTGAAGTTTGCTGTTGTTGCTTTGATGAAGTATTACCGTTATCGCTATTATTGCTGTTAACTGATTTAGCAGGAGAGGAGCTTATGGAATAGACTCCCGAAGAAATAATCTGATCACTGTGAGAGTTACTTACAGAGGTAATAACACCACCCGATGTGGAGGTGTGTTGTATACGTTGCAAAGAATGTTGCAAAACTTCATTTGTGTTATTGGTATCCATGTGCTCTGTGGAGTTATTGTGGGTATGATGATGTTGCTGATGGTCCTGCAAGTCCGAATGATCATTATTGTGCAAATAGTCTGTAGAAGATTTACTTGAACAATATTTTATAGTGGAGGCGTATTGATGATTTAGCTGTTGGCTGGTCGGTAGAAGATTAACAATTTTATTGCCATTCGCTGAGTGATAATGGTGCAGTTCATTCTCCGTCGGTGTTCGACGTGGTAAGGGTGATGAGTTCCCAGAGGGTGGTGCCTCATCACTACCTCCACCAACATGACTTTGTTGATTGCCCAAAAGTACACCGTATGGGGAGATGGGGCTTGAAGATGCCGGTGGTGTTGTCATGCTGTGCATACCATAATTCATAGAATCTGGTTGAGTCATCATTGTGGCATAATATTTACGCTCACTTGTATACGAGGGCAGTAGTATGGGCTTTTCATCTTGCATTTCTGGCGAGTCGTGATGCATACGCATCACAGATGAAGAGTTCAAGTGGTGGTCACTAGCACTGGCACCATACATAATTGGCTGAAAATTGGAAGGGGCCAATATGTTCGCAGGTATATTACGATACAATGACGAATGATTGCTGCTCAACTGATGCAGGCCATGAGAGGAATTCAAAGATCCGCAACCATTAGTATCTAACATGTCTTCACTTTTAATCATTTTTTTATTTAATATTTTTAATTTGTTATTAATAACAGTATTTATTTATTTTAAAATTTTATATCACTTTGAATTCCGCTTAACGTGTGTTCGCAATTAAGCAATTAATTAATTAATCAGTTTTAATAAAAAAAACCTTCAATTAAACCGTTTATCACGTCTTAACGGTTCCGTTAATCTAATCGAACTAAATTTTACGCTCCAGTTGTATTTTAATTGTTGCATTTATTAAATTAAACAATTGTTGGTCTAAAATCCTTTTTTGAGTCATTTTCAATTGTTCGCTCTATAATTAGCTCTTGTTTTCAAGTGTTTTTTTCAATTTCCTACAGACTGCGGGTATTAATAATGGGTTAAATTCACATGTGTATGTGACTTTTGTTTTAGCAATACAGCATACAACGAGTACTCGCACTAGAGATGGGTGCCGCTCACGTAATTAACGTGAGTAACAAGTAATTTAAAATACCAATCAATGACTTTCGCAACAGATTTACCAACTTCAACCAAATACTTTATTAATGGCACAGTGCTAATACATAGCTGTTCAGCATTGTCTTTACCATGAGAGCACACGGGATCCGTAATATTTTTAGAGCTATGCTCTTTATGGCGCAGTAGGAGCTAGAAATTTTGTTTTTATATGTGGCGACTTTCGGCAATTGTTTTTAACTTATTATTATTTTCTACAGAACGCAGATGAAAACTAAAGTACTACTGCGCAATTGTTTGGTATATGTCATCATTGCGACAGAAAATAATCGCGCCTTTAGATGCGTTAGTAAGTCTGAGATATCTCCCGACTTCTTCTTTAAAAGAATTTTAACTTAGAATAGAGAGAGTCTCATCTTCTTCGCACTTTCTAAAAATGTTTACGTATAAAGCCCAAGGCGTACTTCACGTAGACTTACCGGATAAGTAAAATATTTAGTAAAGTGTTACTTTGACTCGCACATGAAGGATTCCGACGAATACCATATAAATTTTTTGTTTGTTTTTGGGGTTTTTAATTTTAGTTTTTCGTTTTAAGGTTTTTTGTTTTGTTTTAGTTTTGACGATTTTTTTTAGTTATGGCTATTTTATTTTCTTTTTTTGTCTGTCTGTTTTTTTCGATTTAGCGCTTTTTTCATTTTCACAGTTGTTTTCGTTGTGACAATTTTTTGTTTAATTTTGGTGTTTTTTAGTTCAGGCATTTTTTTTATTTGGCGATTTTATCGTTTTGTGACGACTATTTAGTTTTGGCCTTCTTTTAATTTTGGGGCTTTTCAGTTTTAGCGTTTATTTTTGTTCTATCGATTTTATTGTTTCGGTGCCTTTTTTAAAGGTACCGTACACCAAAAGTGTAAAGGACCCGTATTGTTTTCGCTACGCTGTCCGTCTGTCTAACCGTCTGCCTGTCACATGCTGTTTTTTCGAGAACCGTAAGAGCTACGGACCTGAAATTTTCACAGAATTGGTGTACACTACTACACCAATTAACACCGATATTCAAGACAATAGAAATTAAAGGGTGTTCTATCAGTTAATGTAATTTTACTATGTAATTTAGACAAGATACAGCAATCTTGGAAACCGTAAGAGGTAGAATCTGCAAATTTAAAAAAACTTTAAAGATAAAAAATTCCAAGATCAAAAAAATTTAAAACGAAAAATCGCTAAAATGAAAAAAGCGCTTAAAGACAAAAAGCACAAAAACTAAACAAATCGCTTAAACGCAAAAAATCACCAAAACTAAAAAGATAGCCAAAAAACTAAAAAAAACGAAAAAAGTCGTCAAATAGAAAAAAACACCAAAACCTAAAAAAATCGCTAAAAACTAAAAATATCGTAAACAAGGAAAAAATGTCCTAAAATTTAAAAACAATTAAAAAAAATCACCAAAAACCGAAAAATCGCCAAAACAAAAAAAATTGTCAAAACCCAAAAAAAAACAAATTTCTAAAACTAAAATACAAGACAAGTGGTGATAGCAAATACACGTGAGCACTGACGATGGAAGTATAGCGGCTTCCGAAAGTGGCGCTACTCTGTTCTGCTGTGTACGTTGAAAAATTAAGTTGTTGTTAATTTTTCCCTTGTTCCTTGGAATATTAATCATGCCCAATTCTTTCTGAATATAACGCTACGAACCTTAGCCTAATAATCAATTTGGATTGACAAATAACCGTTTGTTTTTTAATTTTTGCTTAGAAAATAACAGATACTTTTTGAATTTTATTTTTTGCTTAAGAAAGTAATTTTTATTCTGAATAAAACATACATAATTAATTTAATTTAACAAATAAGAGTTTTTGCAAGAACTCTTATATATTTATTTTTACAAAAACTCTTATTTGTTAAATTAAATTAATTTTTTTATATTTTATTCAGTTTAAAAATTACTTTTTTTAAGCAAAAAAAAGAAATCAAATTCAAAAAGTAACTATTATTTTCTAAGCAAACAATAAAACTCAAAAAATTATTTTTATTCCTGATGAATAAATAAAACTCAAAGAATAACTTATCTTCTGAGGAATAAATAAAACTCAAGAAATAACTTATTTTCTGAGGAATAAATAAAACTCTGAAAAAGCTTTTATTTTCGAAGCGAAAAATAAAGCTCAAGATATAATGATTAAAACGTAATTTTTAAAATAAAACTTATAACCGTTACAGTCACTGGAATTTAACTAAATTTTGCGTTGAACTTTTTTCCACATCAAACAACCATCCTCTTAGTTTTTGTAAAAAAAAATATTATTTTTCATTAAAAAGCATGTCCCTTTCTTTTGCATTAAATTAATTGTGAAAAGAATTAAAATGCCGTTTTAATAAATACTCATATGTTTTGTGACATAAAACACATTGAATATTGCTAGAAGCATTTATCAACATAAAATATTTTTCGCATACACATATTTCTTTTCTTTCAGTGGACTAATAAAAAGATTATTAAAAAATGTAATACAGTCCGCAGTGCATGTGTTATCGTCGCTGTCTCATTGACGACTAAAGGAAAGAGAGTAAAATGATGTTCAGACATGCGCCTTTATTGAGATTATCGCAATAAATGGCATTATTGAGCTCAATATTCCATACAAAATTTTAATTTAGTTATTTTTCAATAAGTACGAAATTGTTATAAATATTGAGTAAAACTAGAAATGCAACACTGTTCACAAGTGTGTTTAGTGAGCAAAACTATATACAATGGCAAAATGTGAAGAAAATAGAACAAAACAAAACACACAAAAATTTTGTTGTATTGGATATTGTAGACCTTTTTTTAATACTATAGTTGACTTTTTGTTTGGCTTAAGGTCCTTTTTGTATTAAATAAATGAAACAAAAACTCTTATGTTTTTATATTATTTTCCAATATTTCGACCAACTTTGTTGGTCATCTTCAGGGAAATCTTTAATAACTAAAATAAAAAAATTTTATTTATAAATAAGAAATAAAAACAATGTTATTTCCAGCTGTCAAATGCTTATTGAGTTAGCTATATTGAGTAAATTCTACGTTACGGACTACATGTGTTATGCAGATTATAAATGCGTATTTAGAATTTCTATCGGCTCTAACTTTCGCGATATACCGCTATGACAAAAATGAAGGCACTTGCACGACATATGTTAGCATAACTTGAGAAGGGTTTGCCCTATTTAATAATATAATAAATTCAAAATTCGACAACAAAGTTACATATAGTAAGTACAAACATTGTTCCTAGATCTGCTCAGTAGTATCAGAGATATCATAAATGTTTGAGCAAAAAAAAATTATAAATGTATAAAAAGTTTTGACATCTTCGTTTTTAGGACTTCATAAGAAACAAAAAATAACAACAAGCTAGTTTCTTGTCCGGCAGCATGTAGCTAAATATATCCCAAAGGAATTAAGCATATTTTCATTAAAATTAGAGCACATTTTTTTATTTTGTTCACAAGTTAGTGGGAGAACTAAATTGATAAAAATTGCTGTTGTATGAAAATTGAATTTTTTATCAATTCAGTTCTCTCACTGAATTGTAAGTCAAATCTAAAGTGGCGCACCAATTTCAATAAAAAAATTCTCATTTCTTTAGTAATATATTGAGCTACATGCTATTGGGGAAAAAACTGGTTCATTGTTGTATTTTTTTTTCTTATGGAGTTTTAAAAACGAAAATGTTAAACAAATTTATAAAATTTTATTTTTTGGCTTAAGCTTTTACGATATCGCTGAAACTACTGTGATGATCCAGAAACAATGTTTGCACATGTTAAATATTATTTTGTGTTCGAATTTTGGATTTTTTTTATATTATTGAATAGAGCAAACCCTTCTCTAGATATGCTAATATACGTCGTGCAACTGGCTTTATTTTTGACATAACGCTATATCGCGAAAACTAGAGCTGATAAAAAAAATCGGAGTGCAGATTCGCGTTCAGCGTCCCATATAACTAAAAAACAACTTTTAGTTTTTGGAACGAAAAAGTTTATCGAAATTTCCAAACATGTGTTATTAATTTAGACTTTAGTTATAAATTTTTTTTTGTGTCAATTGTTTAATTATTGCGTTTCTTAAGATACAGATTAATTTCAAAATTACATTACCTGACACAATACCCGCTGCACTAGCTGTGAAAGTTTTAACAATTTACCTCTTAATTGTAAAAATTAAATGGTCAAAATTTTTCAAATACTTAATATGTACTTCTAATTGTTTTGGTTGATTTTGTCAAAGATAGTTTGTATTACTACCGATAGTTTATTCTGTTGTAACGTCATGATCTGACTCATCCTGGCAAAGCACAGCACCAAACATTCAGCAAAATGATTATTTCCGAATTCCTTAGTCTCCGATTTTGCACTGTATTTTAAAACTAGAAGGGCATACTCCTGAGTGGAGGCATAAAATAAGTTCAATTAGAGTACCACAGCCTTTACTAAGCTCTTTTATGGCTACGTCCAAAGGTTTTAAAGTTTTACTTAAGTTAAGATCTCTGAACACACTTCTTTGTTTGTAAAAAAATAATTTCTAAACACATATCCTTTGTAGAAACAAAAGCTACGTTATAATATTACAAAAAATAAAAAAATGTGTTACATCTGTTAATCGATCGAAATTAACCGGTTTAGTAGTTAATCAAAAATAGCCCGATTAACGGTTAACCAATTGAGTACCTTAGTCTGTATATTACATTAAGATTTACCATGTTTTGTTGTACGCTTTAGAACACCCTTTAATTTTTAACTTTCAAAAGTTGCACATATTCAATGAAAATTTCAGCGCTGTAGCTCCTACGGTTGTCGAGATAGAAGCCTGTGACAGACAGACGAACGGACGGACAGGGTAGGGAAAAGAATAGCGTTCCTTTTCATATTTGGTACACGGAACCCTAAAAAAGCAGAACGACAGAAAGTCCTTTTGTCACCATCCTTGCATAAGCGTTTGATCTATGTATATAAAGTTGTAGCAAAGTTGCAGTCATAGTTATCTTAGATTATGGTTGCCTGAAGCATGTTTTGCCTTTGTGTGTAGAACTAATAAGTGATTTTTATCATATTTAGGTAAAAATACCTTTCAAACCATATGCGATTCATCAATATTGGTGGACAATAAGATACTTAAAAGTGTACGACAAAAAATTGTGTAACCTATTTATATATAAGAAGATAATGGGACAAAAAGAGTGTAAAAGGCTGCTAACGAACAAAGAATGTTTTTTCTTTTCATTATTGTTGTTTACTTTTCAGAGGGGCACGAATTTTAAAGCAGTCGAGGATTCCAACAAACCCAAAACGGCCTTGTAGCTATTGACGCAATTTCAGGACTTTCAATTTACTTCGACAAAAAACTTAATTTCAACACACGTGTCACATTTGCTGACAATAAGGTTAATAATAGTAAAGGTCGTCATGAAAACGAGAAAACTGTGCATGTTTCCACTCTCGTAAATGAACTGTCAAAAAAATGTTTGAAAATTTATTTGCACAACCAGTATAAATATGCGAGACAATTTGGGCTTGTAAACTTGCGCGGAGTATTTATGCGTTCGAAAAAAAATAACAAAATTAAACCTCATAAAAATATGAATAGCAATTTTAATTTACCAAATTTTTTTTAACAATTTATGTGTAAAAACAATAAAATAAAGCAGACGAAGATTTAAAGCGGCAGAAGATTCATACAACTCATTGTTGTTGTGGTGCAAAGAGAAATACAAGAAGTAGCTGGAGAAGTAAGCTGACAGTAGCTATTAAAATTGCACAGCATTTTCAAAAGGGGCTTCATAAAACACACCTCGCAAGTTCATAAAACATTGAACAAAAAATCTGTTCACATCTTTAGTAAGACTGATTCTTATCATTAAGATTTGCTTCAACATATTAAAAAACTAGCGACAGTCCAAAAACAATCTTGTTATTTTGTCTTCGTTATTTTTAGTTGAATCTGGCTATGAATCTGTCGCCTTACTGTGGTCGATTGGTACTTCTGTATTAACCTCCCTCCATTGAAAAGCCGAAGGATTGTATCCAACATCGTATTCTTCTTAAACTTAATTGAAGTAAAAGTTAATTACATTTGTCTTCACAGCAAATTAAACATCAATATTCCAAACAGATCATATGAGCCCCCACATCTAAAATTTTATAGAACAAATTTCACTAATTTCGTGCCATTCCGTAGAGTTTATTCGGATATTAAAAAACTTTATGATTACACTGATTTATCGGATAACGTTAATATTTCCAAGAGAAGACATTTATCTTATTTATCGGTTAATCGCGGTTAAGCAAGAAAATATACCATCATAATATTTTATTAAAAGAAAAATAAATTTCGTAAATCATAAGCTAATGGCTCATAACGTAAGAGCAGGCGCGGATACAGGGGGAGGAAAATGGCACATTTCCCATCCGCAAAAACGAAAAAAGTATACCTCATTTCTCTTGAGTTTCAAAAACGAAATTTTGCAAAATAGTATGCTCCAGTTAAAACATCGCCCCAACCAAAGCTCAAGCTGGATATGCGCTTGCGTACGAGTATCAAAAACAATACCATGGGAAATCTCTTTGATAAGAAACTTATTCTAGAACAAAGCTGCCCAAAAATACTTTGCAGCCATGTTGCTAAGAGTACAGTAACACGATAAAGTAAACGCAAAGATTTTCATTAAAATTTTATCACAAGAAATTATGTTGGTCGTAAAAATGTATAATAATGAGGTTCACACTGAATTTACTATATCTTTACTTGGTAAAATACAGAAATTTTCAATACATTTTGCCACAATCCCCTTTTTTCCAAATATATCTTTTTATTTCTAATAAAAAGCACTTTCTTTCCCATCATCATTTATTTTACACACTATATGGCAAAACACCAACGCAGCTGCTATACATGTACACTCGTCGCTCTCGAATTAACGACTAAATAGAGAGTATAAAAATCACCGTTGTCATATCGTATGCGTTTTTACGATATGATAAAACGGAAATAGTCATACAGCGTCGTCATATCGTAAGTTTTTTACGGTGTAACAACACTGAGATATCCATACACCGTGTACTGATATCTCAGTGTTGTCATATCGTAAAAAAGTTACTATATGACGACACTGTGTGGATATTTCCGTTTTGTCATATCGTAAAAACGCGTACGATATGACAACGCTGATAAAAATAAATGAAATAGAGAGTATAAACAATTGTTTGGTGAAATGAAAAACTTTCTTCTAGAACAGGAACCGGCAAACACATACTAATACATTTTGCTTGTTGGGTTTTATTTTGCAACTCAATCAAGCAATAGCAAACTATCAAGCAATAGCAAGAAACAAGCGATAACACGACCTGCTTGTGTGAATATGCATGCCACACTGATTGATTTTATATACTTTTAGTTAATACGTGTGAGTACCTGTGAGAGTAAAAACCTCCACGTGATATGATTTGCATCAAAGAGTCAAAGTCTTTGTTTTTCATAATTTATTTTTTATTCGCTTTTTTTATTTTATCGATTCTAGTATATAAATTTTTTTATATTTTTTGTTTTCTGTAATAGTACGGGTCTTAGCCTAAGGGCCTATTCACATATTACGTAACGCTATTTTCGGAGGTTTTAACCAATATTATTTAACAAAGAAGAACATCAAAAACTCAAGTATTAAAAGTGCAATAACTATCAAGGGGATTTAAATAAATATATTGATTGGCCAATTCACAAGCTGTTGTATGTGTTGTAGATCGTATATATGTTGTTGGTAATTTCCATATAAACATTTGCTTAGAAACATGTTTATGTGGAAATTACCAACAACATTTATACGATCTACAACACCTACAACAGGTTGTGAATTGTACAGATGTGTTTTTAGATTTTACGAGATCTACGTATATTTTAATAAGTAATTTTATTTTTATCCAAGTGAAACATTTGAAAGGCGCAGCACTGAAATATGTACTTTTACAATATGTCAGCTGTTTACGATGTAGCTGCCGCGCTCAAAATAATTAGCCGCAGTCGTCTAAGTGTTTATACCCAGGAAACAATTTTGGCCGACATGTCTAAGATCAGAAAAAATGTGAGACTTTACCAGACAATCAGCCGAGTTGTCTAAAATTCCCTCAGACATTTGGCGGGACAGTAGACAGTTTTCTGGTACGACGTTTCTGCACATTGTCTGAAATATTATCAAATTCATATCGGAATAGTCTGCACATTATGTGAAGGCAATTTAATTTCCTTTAAGGCATTTAACAGAATAGTCTGCACATTTTCTGGTCTACGTCTTACAACTTTTAGTAGTCACTTCTGAACATTGTCTGATTTTAGTTTTCGTTACAATTCTCATTTCTCTCTTTGAGTTTATACGCACAAATATTTGAGTTTTTAAACTTATAAAATATGGGTAAATGTTTTCTGATGAGCTGCCATAAGCAACATAACAATGCATGGAGAATTTTAAACGACATTTCTGATAAATTTCTAATTTTAGCTCCGAGTTTTCTCTGATATTAATACGCCAGGACGTAAAACGTATCAGATAAATCGGAAAATTTTCTGATGTTTTGTCAGACATTTCTCCTACATTTATAAGACATGTCGAAAATTCCTTTAGAATTTCCCTAGAAAGTTCGTCGGAATTCGTACAGAATTCTGTTAGACCTTTCGGTATAGTTTTTAGAATTTCCTCAGATTAAGAGATCCGGTTTCTTGTCAACCACTCATATGATTTTCGGTACGTTTTCTGACCGACATCCGATACGATAAAATTCGGCATCTTGTGCAGACTTTCTGACCGACTTCGGACAGAAATCGGCAAAAATTTTTTGCTGGGAAGCTTCAGAGATAATAAATTTATACATATGTATTTGGATGTGTTTTTATATATGTATATATGTAAGTATACAGGGTGGCTGATGAAAGCCGCTACCAAAAAAAAAATTGAATAACTTTTTTTCTATTTAATGAATCTTGTTAATTTTTTTTTTATTTTGCAGATTGACTTTTACATTTAACAATAATGGATAATTGGGACACTGAAACAAGAATTTGGATTGTCCGCCGCTATCACGCACTGGAGTCCGTAGTTTCGGTTCAAAGAGAGTATAGGCGCACGTTTGGACCATAATGAGACTTGTAAACAATTTTGCCGAGCATGGGACAGTCAACAGAAGACCTTACCATCGAAACCCTTCAGTTCGAACGGAGGAAACAATCGCTGCTGTAGCTGCTGCCATACAAAACAGTCCACGTGTTTCGACAAGAAGCTTATCCGCTCAAATGGGTATAAGCAGACAGTCATTACAGTCAATTATGCTCAAAGATTTGGACTTATTCCCATATAAAATTCAAATGGCCAATAAACTGAACGCTGCAGACTTGCCGATTCGCTTGGAATTTCGCCAGAAGATGCTTCAAATGGTGGAAGAGGATGGAAACATGTTGAACTGTCTTTTCATGTCTGACGAGGCCCATTTCGATTTAAACGGCAAGATAAACAAACAAAATTGTCGAATATGGAGTGCTTCCAACCCACAGATACTCCATGAGACGGAATTGCATCCACTTCGTGTCACAGTGTGGTGTGCAGTTTCATCACGCTGCATTGTCGGGCCCTACTTCTTCGAAGAACACGGTCACACCGTTACGGTTACTGGAGACCGTTACTTGAGCATGTTGAGAGAGTTTTTCTATCCAGAATTACGCCGAATGAGAATTTCTTTCAACTCTGTGTGGTTTCAGCAAGATGGTGCAGCTCCTCACATAGCCCAACCTGTTATGACAGAATTGCGACGAAAATTTCCCAATAAGCTGATATCCAGAAACTCCACATTCCGTTGGCCACCCAGGTCGCCTGACGTTACTGCACCTGACTTTTTCTTGTGGGGTTATTGCAAACAGGAAGTCTACAAAGCAAACCAACAAATTTGAATGAACTAAGGCAATCCATTCGAGAAACAATTGCGGCTATTCCTGCCTCAACTCTCCAAGCAGTAATGAACAACTTTTTGCTAAGATGCCGCACATGCATCAACGAGCAGGAAGGGCATTTAAATTCCATTATTTTTAAAACTAATTAAGCTATATTTAATAAAATTGAATGAGCTTTAACATGAATAAAAGAAAAATGAATTCCATTCACTGAAAAAAAAAATTATTTGAGTTTCTTAATGTAACAAAATTCATCAGAAAATAGATGAGCTCGAATTTATAGTATCAAACTACCTAGTTAAAATGAGGAAACCCTCTAGAAGTGACGGGAAAATGGTAGACAAACCAACGTTATTTTCATTCCTTAAGATATGATTTTGTTTGGTTCCCAAAGTGCAAATAAGTTGAATTCAAGACCTTCAATTAAGGATAAACTGATCTAAATTTGTTAGATGGTCTTATGAGTCCTACGAAAGATGTCTTACGTGGTTGGCAGATGGATGAGCATTTAATTGTTTATGAATTAATTTGACCTGTACCCAAATTGAAACAGTCTAAATTAATCTTAAATTAGAAAAAAATTTATTGGCGATTTGACATAAATTCTTTGCTTGAAAAAGAGTGATATTTTTAATCTTAGTCGCGCAATGAATCGGTTCGATTACGATTAAAAGGTGCGACTAATCGCGATTACGATTATAATCGCTGTGCAACCCCTGCTATCAACGTTAAAAAAATATCGTTTTAAATTGGGTATATTTTTTCGCTTTTTCCATTTTCACTTAGAAATAAGATATTTTATAGAGGTAAAAAGTACCCTAAGTTTGAACCAGGGGGGTTACTTTGTAATACGATTCGAAAGGAAAACTGTTCGAATTTGAATGTTATTTACATTGCAATTCGAAAGCATTTTCTTTCGTTTCGAATTACAGAGTAACCCCCAGGACTCTAAAGTACTTCCATACCAAATTCCATGAAAATCCCTACATTGGTTTTTGCGTGAATCACGTTCGGACAGACAAACGGACAAAAATTCCAAAAGTTGGTGTTTTGTGTTCTGCATTGATTACTGTTTACGCCACCATAAAGATATTCAAAAAATATGTCATATACAGACACGTTCATTTTACAATTTTATTATATGTAAAGATTGATTACATATACATAACAATTGAAATTTACATATGTGCTATTTTTGTAATGCTCATCTGTAATTATACTGCGCACAAGAACATAAATGTGAAAATAAGGCCAAATTCCAATCCAAAAATTTCGGTACTGAGATCAAAATAAGGATAAAGTTCTTGATAAGTACATACCGTCTCATTTATAGGCAACCTGTTAGATTGGCAAAAAAAATATTGCTAAGCTAACAGGTTGCCCAGAAATGAGTTGGTACTGTACCTATCAAGAACTTCGTCCTTATTTTGATCTCAGTACTTTCTACGGCCGAAATTTTTGGATAGGAACTTGGCCTTATTTTCACATTTATGTTTTGTGCTGATCTTAGTTCTTTTTTCTAAGCTTTTATTTGGTACAATAAGTGCCCCATGCAATAAGTCCAAGATCTAAAATTTTCTCTTTCCCATTTTTCTTAGTACTTTCCTATCCAAACCTACCTATGTACAAAATTTCAGCTTTTTAGCTATACTGGAAGTGCCCCATACAAAGAAGGGGCACGCTAGTCGGCCCAGATGAAAACTGTCCGTTTTCAAATTTTTTTTCGCTAATTTCTCATCAGGACCTACCTATCTGTATACCAAATTTCAGATTTCTAGCTATACTGGAAGTGACCCATACAAAGAAGGGGCACCCTAGTCCCCCAGATAAAAAGTGCTCGTTTTCAAATTTTTGTCATTATGTAATTGCTCATCAGGACCTACCTGTGTACCAAATATCAGCTTTCTAGATATACTGGAAGTGCCCCATAAAAAGAAGGGGCACCCTACTCCCCCCAGGTGAAACGTGCCCATTTTCAGATTTTTCTGGTTAACTGCTCACCAAGACCTACCTGTATACCAAATTTCAGCTCTCTAGCTATGGTGGAAGTGCCAAATAATATTGATGAGTCAGTCAGTCAGTAAATAGGTACTGAAATATGCACTTTTTACACCTTAATATCTCGCGAACCTTTTACGGTAGAACTTTTAAACTATGAGGTTATCTCTGTAGGGAGACCTTATGTTTCAAGTTTCATTATTGCGGAAAATTCATCGTTGCGGAATCTAGCCCCAGGACTTCGACAATCCTCTTGTTTTTAGTGGCAAACTCTCAAAACTACAAGTTACAACTCTACAAGTAAAATAAACACAAAACGCCAACACTCACTTGTACTTTTGAGCAACGGGCCACTGGCACACCTGGCAAATGAATGGGATTTTAATGCCAATTCGCTTCGAAGGGAATAAAATGTATTTCCTTTTTTCGACTCGGCGCTAAACGGATTTTTCAAATATTGAGTAGAAATCCTCAATGCTATATAATATTTGAACTTAATTAACGCATCAAATTGTACTTTGGGAGTCATTTTCGTTCCATTTTTTCCGATAAATTAACTTTAAGAGTATTTCATGATCGTCGATAATTCTTTTTACATTCAAGTGAGCCATAACATGGCTCAGTTCAGTTACTAAGTGAGTGAAAAGCTATTAACGATCCCATCACTAATTCGTACCTTATGATACCATATGTGGGTGTGCGAGATTTTTATTGTTTTAGTGTTAAAATCCTCAGGCACACATACACACAGTTGGAGTAATCCATATAATTCTGCACTTATGTATGTTCACATGTGCATATGAAAATACTGTTTCTGTCGGGTACACAATAATCTGAACGATATGTAAATTCCTAAAACTAATTGGATTCATTTCACTCAAAATTATATTCTGTATTATTCTTGTTCACTCTTTTTATCGTATTGAGTGAATGAGTCTCGATAGGAGCAGAGAATTTTTCAACAAACCAAAAGACGCAGATTTTTTTGCTGATCAAGCAAAAATATTAAATAACTATAATGATTTTTTTTGTCATAAAGACCTTGAGATATTGATAACAAATGTCGATGTAATTGATGTAGTTTTGAACGAAAATATAAAGATTTGAATTTCTTTTTTTTAATTTTGTTGAACTTTAACCAAATTCACCGTGCATAGGATAAGAGGTTTCAAACTTTTCAAAAGTATTTTTTTTCGGTTATATTTATTTATTGTATCTTCAATCAAATTAAACTAACAATAAGTAATCAAATCTTAACTCTAAAATTTTAATTTTTAAGTGCAGCCAATGCCAGACAAAAATATTTATTTCAGCGATTGGTTGTCTACTTCTCTCGTTTCGGCTGAGAGCAAGAGTGTCTCTCTTTCTCAACCGAGTGTGGCCTCTAAGGTTAATGAAGTTTCGGGCTAGGGGATTTGGGTGCAACTCAAGTTTTTTTTATGTATCTTGTCATGTGTTTAGAAAACACTGTCTTAACCAACGGCATATCTAAATCTTTATGAATTCGCTTGTTTCTGACATACCATGAGGCTGCTGTAATCGTACGGAATATTTTATTTTGTCCCCTTTAAATTTTTTACATTTAATGCCGAGGCAGTGCCTCATAACTGGATACGGTACGACCATATTGGTTTCAGAATCTAGGCTTAGAGTAGAGTTCCTTCCAATGAGCCAATTAATTTGAAATGCTTTTAATTTCATTTGGGTCACCTTTACATTAATGCGGGACTTCCATGTTAGACGACGATCAAGATGAACACCGAAATATTTTACTTCAGTGTGTTTAGGTATAGTTTGGTTATTTATTTGTATATGTAGGTGGGCAGGTTTCTCTGCACAATGTAAAAGTATTGTGTATACATTTTTGTTCGTTAATTTTTATCTGCCATTGTTTTGTGAAGACTTAAAAAAGCTGTATCATCAGCGAATGTTGATATGTGTATGTTACTGCTTACCGGCAAGTCAGAGGCACATATTAGATATAATACAGGGCCGAGGATGCTGCCTTAAGGAACTCCGGCTTCAATCGGTTGCGGAGGGCTTAGAAAATTACCTTCTTTGACAACAAATTTTCGCTCAGTTAAGTAGCTTTCTAAAAGCTTAAGGGTGTTTTCGGATGTTTTGCTTTAATTTATGTATTAAACCTTCGTGCAATACTTTCTCAAATGCCTGAGAAACATCGATAAAGAGCGCAGAGCAATATTTCTTTTCTCCGAAGGTTTTTCTAACCACGTTCACGAGTCTATGTGTTTGTTCAATCGTGCTATGTTGTCTCCTAAAACCGAATTGGTGGTCTGGAATGCATCCAGTATGATTCAATATGGGTGTTAGCGTACTTATAAGTAGCTTTTCAAATAGTTTTGACATGTTAGACAATAGGCTTATAGGCCTATAGAATTCCACCTTCGTATGATCTTTGCCTGGCTTAGGTATTATGGTAATCAGCGAAACCTTCCATTCTGCGGGATAGCATTTGAGGCGTAAAATACTGTTAAAAATAAATAGAATTATCCGTTTTGCAGTATAGGGTAGCTCCAAGAGCATTTTATTCCTTATTTTATCGGCGCCTGGAGAATTTTTCGAATTTAAGCCAGCAATACAATGTTCAATGTCACGAATATTGAACCTCAAAGTAACATCTGGTATAGCGAGGACTGGTGGCAGCTCAACTATAGTATCAGACGAATTTGGAGTAAATACTTCCTGCAAGTGGTTTACAAACAAAGTACTTTTTTCAGCGTCAGTTCTTGCCCAGTCTCCATTCAAAGCTCGCAATGGAGGCTTATATATCACTCGCCTCGGGCTGCTCTCCATACCGAATAGTCTGTTTGAGGTATTTCGTCAAGCCCATTCAAAAATTTTTGAAGCGAAGCGGTTTTTTGATATTCTACTAGAGTTTTCAGCTGTTTAGTACATTCTTTCAGCATAGATTTTAGCTGAGGGGATCTGTAGCGTAGACATTCTCTACGAACTCTTCTTTTTTCGGATAAAAGCCGTTCTACATCTGCTGAATAAATTTTATTATATCTCACCTGAAGATTTGTAGTAGTAGCATTTAGAGCAGCTTGCTTAAAGTTTGCATCAAACATTCCAATAGAGTAGGGTTGTCATCGCTTAATTTATAAAAAGAGAACAGCAGAGGAAACAAACCCGGACATTTGCTTAAAAAAGTAGGACTTAAAAATAAAACGAAATAAATTTTTTTCTAATAATTTTACTACCAATAAAATCTTATATACATATCGATGATGATGCGCAAAAAGGACCAATCTCGCAACATTTTACATAGCAGATTGGCGCTTTTTGCGCAACACCATCGATGTGTTTCCATTAAGTTGTACATAAGTATATTCATGCACATTTTAGGATACATATTTGCATAAATCGAAGTTTATGCTCTACATATTGTTAAATAAATCGCAAAAAGCACTAACTAACTAACAAAAAACTCTAATCGGCTTTTTAATAAATTGCGATGTATTTGACCAACACACATAATTACTATAAAAATCAGACTTTCCCGATCTAAAATAGCGATATAATTAAGAAAATGTTAAGGGCAAATTACATAAATTAGTATATTTATTGCTACTCTTGTAAAATTATGAATATGTTAGTTAGGGCGTTTCGCGTTTCAGGCGAAGATATATTTATCAGGACTTCAAATATTATTTAAAATGTTGGAAACACATTTTTTAAAGTTATAGTTTCGACGTTTATAATTAAAAAAACTGCCTCTTGTTAACGGCATCTTGTGCAGCCTATCTGACGGACCGAAATCGCGAAAAATTGTTTACTGGGTATGTTTATACACCCTGCAGACAAAGTAACTAGTATGTAGACAGAACTATACTAGTTGCTTCTTACTTCAGACTAGTTGCCCATTTGTCCTTTTTTCATATATTGAACTATCGATTATAACATTAGGTTGTCATAGGAGCCCAACTAGTTCATTTGTATATAGTTATATCCCAGTAGGAATCCTAGTTGTTGTAAACTTGTGCTCTTACTAGTTTTTTTATTTAGATTTTGTAACTTTAAAAAAACTTTGGCTCAACCAGGGTACGAACACACATTCCTCATATTTCAAGGCAAGTGCTCTACCCACTGAGCCACTTTCTACTCATTTTTTACGAGCTAAAATATGTTTTGTATACAAGTCGTATACCTGAAAATTTTGTCCTTTTTTGACTAGTATCGTTACTACCCAGCAAAAACTTTGCTTACTGGTAGGCAAAAAAGTATATGAGGATCTAAGTCGTAACTACTTACAATTTGACCTGATAACTACTTATTTTTGTTTGAGAAGTCCAACATATAAGGGGTACCCCTTAGAAATGTATTTACATTTTCACAGCAATTAACCAGTTATTATTTGGCTTACTTGAAGCTAAAAAATAATTAGTCAAATAAACAAATTGAAACTTAAAAAAAAATTATACACATTATGTTTTATTTATATTTTTTAAATTTTATTTAATTTTGTAATTTTTATTTTTTTTTACCCACCTGGGATGCGAAACTGTGGTCGTTCAGATATGAAGACAAGAACTTTACCCACTCAGCTATTGTTGACTCATAAGTTTAAGCGATAAAAAATAGTTTTCATATACAAACACATGTTGAGTGAAAAAGTGGTTGTGTACTTATTTTATTAATACATATCAACAAATTGTAACTACCTTTAGATTATGTTAAAAATACGTAATACTTTTTTAAAAACTAGGTAGTAATTCTAATTTGAAGCATAGTATTAAGATAAATAAGTACCACTCATTACTTTGTAACCCACTAATAAAGTACTGCCGATTATAAAAATTACAAAAGTTTTTGCTGGGTAGTCTCGATACATCTGGTAATATGATCGTTCTTTTTAGGGTTCCGATACACCAAAAGTGTAAAGGAACCGTATTGTTTTCGCTACGCCGTCCGTCTGTCTGTCCGTCTGTCTGTCACAGGCTGTTTTCTCAGGAACCGTAAGAGCTACGGACCTGAAATTTTCACAGGATATGTAGAGCTTCGGCCGCTACAACAACAAATATATGACAGCTAAAAATTAAAGGGTGTTCTAAAGCGAGCAACGAAAAATGTTGAAATACTAATGTAATGTTTTCTCGGGAACCGTAAGAGCTACGGACCTGAAATTTTCACAGAATATGTAAAACTTTGACCCCTATAACAAATATATGACAACTAAGAATTAAAGGGTGTTCTAAAGCGAGCAACGAAAAATGTTCAAATACTAATGTATTATGAAGACACTTTAAATTTTCAAAGTTCGTGTTAATTGGTGTAGTCTGTAGAATAGACTACACCAATTAACACCGATATTTAAAACAATAAAAATTCGAGGGTGTTCTATCAGTTAATGTAATTTTACTATGTAATTTAGACAATCTGCTGTATCTTGGGAACCGTAGGAGCTACGGATCTGAAATTTTCACAGAATATGTAAAACTTTGGCCGCTACAACAACAAATATATGACAGTTAAAAATTAAAGGGTGTTCTATAGCGAGTAACGCAATATGTTGGAATACTAATGTAATGTGAAGACACTTATATATAGACACTTTAAATTTTCAAAGTAAGTGCTAATTGGTGTAGTCTGTATAATAGACTACACCAATTAACACCGATATTTAAAGCAATAAAAATTAAAGGCAATATACTGTATCTTTGAAACCGTAGGAAGTAGAATCATGAAATTTTTAAAAACGCTAAAAATAAAAAAAATCCAAAATTAAAAAATTTCAAAACGAAAAAAACGCTTAAAGGAAAAAAACACCAAAATTAAAAAAAATCGCTCAAAACTAAAAAGATCGCCAAAAAGCCGAAAAAACTTCAAAAACCGAAAAAAGTCGTCACAACGAAAATAGCACTACAAAATCGCTAAAACTAAATATATCATCAAAAAATTAAAAAATCGCCATAAGTGAAAAAAATCAGAAAAACGAAAAAAACGCAAAAACCAAATAAAGCGCCATAACTAAAAAATCGCCAAAAACCAAAATAAAATCGCTAAAACGAAAAAAGTGTCAAAACAACAAAATCCCCAAATCTAAAAAACCACAAAAAACCGAAAAAAACCCCAAAAACGAAAAAAGGCCAAAACTGAAAAAAATCGCCACAACTAAAATAAATTGCTAAAACTAAAAATATTGTAGGAAAGTGAAAACGTTACAAAAATACCATAACCCAAAAATCGGCAAAACTAAACTAATCGACAAAAAACAAAAAAATTGCAAAAAACGAAAAATCGCCAGAAAGAAATTAAAAAAAAAATCATGAAAAGCGCCAAAACAAAAAAAAACCAAAAAAACAACGAAAAATACTTAAATAAATTAAAAACTAAAATTAAACAAGAAAGCACAACGAAGAAACTGCCAAAATTACAAACGGGGCAAAAACAAAAAGGGATATACATATGTATGTGTATTCGTACGAAACCCTTCGTGTGCGAGTCAAAGTCGCACTTTACTTCATTTTTTTAGTAGTATCGTTACTAGTCTTTCTGCAACTAAGAATATGACTATCCTTTTTTCCCAGTTGCATTACAACTAGTAATATGACAATCCCAAAGCGTATCTAGTTGTAGCTTTAGCTGCTGGGCATACAAACTTCGAACTATGTACATACATATGTATGTATGTATGTATGTATGTATGTATGTATGTATGTATGTATGTATGTATGTATGTATGTATGTATGTATGTATGTATGTATGTATGTATGTATGTATGTATGTATGTATGTATGTATGTATGTATGTATGTATGTATGTATGTATGTATGTATGTATGTATGTATGTATGTATGTATGTATGTATGTATGTATGTATGTATGTATGTATGTATGTATGTATGTATGTATGTATGTATGTATGTATGTATGTATGTATGTATGTATGTATGTATGTATGTATGTATGTATGTATGTATGTATGTATGTATGTATGTATGTATGTATGTATGTATGTATGTATGTATGTATGTATGTATGTATGTATGTATGTATGTATGTATGTATGTATGTATGTATGTATGTATGTATGTATGTATGTATGTATGTATGTATGTATGTATGTATGTATGTATGTATGTATGTATGTATGTATGTATGTATGTATGTATGTATGTATGTATGTATGTATGTATGTATGTATGTATGTATGTATGTATGTATGTATGTATGTATGTATGTATGTATGTATGTATGTATGTATGTATGTATGTATGTATGTATGTATGTATGTATGTATGTATGTATGTATGTATGTATGTATGTATGTATGTATGTATGTATGTATGTATGTATGTATGTATGTATGTATGTATGTATGTATGTATGTATGTATGTATGTATGTATGTATGTATGTATGTATGTATGTATGTATGTATGTATGTATGTATGTATGTATGTATGTATGTATGTATGTATGTATGTATGTATGTATGTATGTATGTATGTATGTATGTATGTATGTATGTATGTATGTATGTATGTATGTATGTATGTATGTATGTATGTATGTATGTATGTATGTATGTATGT
The DNA here is from genome assembly GCA_956483635.1 of Panzeria rudis. NCBI lineage: Eukaryota > Metazoa > Arthropoda > Insecta > Diptera > Tachinidae > Panzeria > Panzeria rudis. The sequence goes on from OY101448.1 coordinate 122,460,104, forward strand.
ATGTATGTATGTATGTATGTATGTATGTATGTATGTATGTATGTATGTATGTATGTATGTATGTATGTATGTATGTATGTATGTATGTATGTATGTATGTATGTATGTATGTATGTATGTATGTATGTATGTATGTATGTATGTATGTATGTATGTATGTATGTATGTATGTATGTATGTATGTATGTATGTATGTATGTATGTATGTATGTATGTATGTATGTATGTATGTATGTATGTATGTATGTATGTATGTATGTATGTATGTATGTATGTATGTATGTATGTATGTATGTATGTATGTATGTATGTATGTATGTATGTATGTATGTATGTATGTATGTATGTATGTATGTATGTATGTATGTATGTATGTATGTATGTATGTATGTATGTATGTATGTATGTATGTATCTATGTATGTATGTATGTATGTATGTAAGTCCGTGGGGATGAAAATGCAGATTGGCTGTGAAATTAACCTATGAAAACAGAACTTTAATAGGCTTTATCTGGCCTTTACACATGCAAGCAAAGGCTTTATCTGGCCTTTACACATGCAAGCAAGTGCAAGTTCGAAAAACTAAACACTCTCAAACTTTTCTACTAACACACTTATGATTCAGCTGTGAGAAAGACAGAGAAATTAATACAAATTTCTCTTTCGTTGATAATACGTATATAAAACTTGCATGCAAGTACTTGCATGTCTAAACGCAGGGTTAGAAATATTTTGTCTAAATAAATATTGTATGTATTGTAAATATCTATGTATGTAATAAATATTGTAAGCTAGTTAGGATAACATTCGCCGACGTGAAATAAAAAGCTGGTATAGGTATTTTAAACGTTGGAAATTTTTTTAAATTGTGCTGGAATGTCATATTGCAGTACTTTGCCAATGCGAATTGTAGTGAAATTATCGTCTCTGTTACATAGTCGACGTTTAGACGATGCAAGTCTTATTGATCAGCTTCTTATTCAGCTGGGAGAGCGACAGAGAAACTTGTATTCATTTCTCTGTCTTTCTCACAGCTGAATAAGAAGCTGATCAGTAAGACTTGCATCGTCTGAGCCTTGACATAAGTACATATATACATATGTACATGCAATTGACTAAACCACCATTTTCATTATATACTTGTCGTATTTAACCCTCTGCGACTGACGTGGTACCCTAGCAGACACCAGTAAACAGAAAACATTGTTTTACACCATAATTATACAAATATCGATTCTGGTGTTTTCAGTACCTTCTTAATACGTACTCATGTGTACATTAGTGAGAAGAAAGCAATTGAAACGATCGCACGCGTTGATGTGAGCATACAAGTGTCTACAAATCTACCACTTCAGTATTGAGGTAGACCTGACAAAATACGTTATAACTTTTTATTAAACCATTGATATTATCATTTTTTTATATATATTGATAGCTTATAAGCTAAAATTAATGTTGAACTTTTTACCAAAAAAATAATATGTGACGTTTTTTTTTTTGTATGGATGTAAGTTTTTTAAGGCTAATTTATGACATGCCAATAATTTTGTTTCTAATAAGATTTTTCGTTTTGTTTTCAACAAAAAATTCCAATAAATAACAAACTACTACATTAAACTAAAATCAAAAATATTTTCAGTGGGCTTTCAAACGGAACTTGGAAAATATGAGCAGTCGAATTGGTGTCTATATACATATAGTATAATAAAGTCACGTCAGTCGCACAGGGTTAAGTTGAATGGTCTGACTGTATTTAATTAAAGAAATGTCCGCAAACCTGTTTCAGTTATCTAACAAACTGTGAAGCGAATTGCTCAAATGCAAGTAATAATAAAAGCCTAACAGAAAGCTGTTCATATTTATTCATTCATTCATGAAATAGTGATCAAACACACACAATTTGTTTACGAAAACATCATGACGAAAGCAAATCCGCCATTGTTTATTTACAACTACAAATGTCACCACCTTTAAATGAGAAATAAAAAAACAAAAAACAACAAGAAAAGCATTCTTTCTCCATTTCTTTTGATGCCTTATAAAACGTTTTATATGTCAACGTTTAATTAGTGTGACACATCAGTTTGTTTCATTAAACGATCAGGGGGATCAAAATGTTAGTTTTTAGTGTGTATGTACGGATTTTTAAATAATCATCATCATTATTATCATCATCCAACGAACAAACAAAATAGGCGGAGTTTTGTTTACATTATAAAAAGAGAGATGAAAAATAAAAATAATATAAAAAAAGAATGATCACAAAAAAATTTCTACTCTGCATAGTGTACGGTGTGCGTCAGCTACATATAAATGTTTTGCAGGCAGGCAGGCTGGCTCACTGGCTGGCTATTGGAAATTTTTAAAACGCAATGCTTTAAATTTAATATCACTTGTATAATACAAACACACATGCATTCATACATACGTACATGCCCAGGAAACAATTTTGGCCGACATGTCTAACATCAGAAAATATCTGAGACTTTACGAGACAATAAGCCGAGTTTTCTGGTACGATGTTTCTGCAGATTGTCTGAAATATTATCCGATTAATATCAGAATAGTCTGCACATTATCCGAATGTAATTTAATTTCCTTTAAGGCATTTAACAGAGTAGTCCGCACATTTTCTGATCTACGTCTTACGACTTTTAGCAGTCACTTCTGCACATTGTCGGATTTTAGTTTTCGTTACAGTTCTCATATATCTCTTGAGCTTATACGAACAAATATTTGAGTTTATAAACTTATAAAGTATTGGTAAATATTTTCTGATAAGCTGCCATAAGCAGCACAACAATGCATGGAGAATATTGAACGACATTTCTGATAAATTTCTAATTTTAGCTCCGACTTTTCTCTGATATTAATACGCCAGGACGTAAAAAGTATCAGATAAATCGGAAAATTTTCTGATGTTTTGTCAGACATTTTTGCGACATGTTGAAAATTCTATTAGAATTTCCCTAGTAAATTCGTCGGAATTCGTACAGAATTCTGTTAGATCTTTCGGTATAGTTCTTAGAATTTCCTCAGACAAAGAGATCCGGTTTCTTGTCAACCACTCATATGATTTTCGGTACGTTTTCTGACCGACATCGGATACGAATTCGGCATGTTGTGCAGACTTTCTGACCGACTTCGGACCGAAATCGGGAAAAATTGTTTACTGGGTACATATATCCGTATACTACTTACATATATGTATGTAAGTAAACGATGATCACATACATAAATAGTATGTATATGTATGTAAAAGCAAAAAATATATTTATAAAAATACTTTTTAGGAAGACCATCAACTAGATGTTTTAATAAAAGAAAGAGTTTGATTATGAGTAGGCTTATTTTTGAAAAAATATATAGCGTTGGTGTCCTTCCAGACTCAGATCGAATAATGTTTTAAATATCATTAAAATTAGTTAGATAGTTTCAGAGAAGCCCCCCCCCCCCTCTCCCACATCGTGTACCCATTTTTTAAAAAATATATAGCCTATGTGTCCTTCCAGACTCAGGTCTACCCATGCTTTACATTTCATTTAAATTGGTTAGATAGTTTCGGAAGGGCAGGAAGTCAATAGAACGCTGAAGATGGCACATAGCCGAAACCGGTCTGTTTACAAACCAAATTTGACGTGGGATGACGGAAAATCGTTCCAAATATAGGAATTGCGCCTTACTCCCTCTCGTGGTCCTATTATTGAACAAATATACCACCTGTGTTCTTCCAGACTGAGATCTAACCATATTTTAAATTCCATCAAAATCGGTTAGATAGTTTCACAGTGGCAGAAATCGCCCTATCTCCCCTCGTGGTCCTAGTTTTGAAAAAGTATATAGCCTGTGTCTTCTTTTAGGCTTGCCAGACGGGCTTGAATGAGCTTGATTGTCAAGATATTTTATTTAGGTGTTGTCAAGTTACAAGATCAAATATGATTTGTCAAGCTAAAATTACATATCGCTCCTTTATCGCAACGTAGTCATATCTCAAAAAACAAAAAATTTTAAGTTACTTAACACCGGTTGGTTCTTTGGTTGTCTACGTCTCTCGTGTTCGGCTGAGAGCAAGAGTGTCCCTCCTTCTCAGCCGAGTGTGTCCTCTAAAGTTAATAATGTTTCTGGCTAGGGGATTTGGGTGCAAGTCGAGTTTTTTATGTATCTTGTCACGTGTTTAGAAAACACTGTCTTAACCAGCGGCACATCTAAATCTAATCGTACGAAGTATTTTATTTTGTCGCCTTTGAATTTTTTCTACATTTAATGCCGAGGCAGTGCCCCATAACTCGGTGCCGTAGGACCATATTGGTTTTAGAATGGAGTTGTATAGAAGAACCTTACAATCTAGACTTAGAGTAGAGTTCCTTCCAATGAGCCAATTCATTTGAAATGCTTTTAATTTCATTTGGGTCACCTTTACATTAATGCGGGACTTCCATGGTAGACGACGATCAAGATGAACACCGAAATATTTTACTTCAGTGTGTTTAGGTATAGTTTGGTTATTTATTTGTATATGTAGGTGGGCAGGTTTCTCTGCACAATGTAAAAGTATTGTGTATACATTTTTGTTCGTTAATTTTTATCCGCCATTGTTTTGTGAACACTTAGAAAAGCTATATCATCAGCGAATGTTGATATGTGTATATTACTGCTTACCGGCAAGTCAGAGGCATATATTAGATATAATACAGGGCCGAGGATGCTGCCTTGAGGAAATCCGGCTTCAATTGGTTGCGGAGGGCTTAGAAAACTACCTTCCCTAACAACAAATTTTCGCCCAGTTATCTATCTTTCTAAAAGCTTAATTAAGGGTGTTTGCGGGTAGGTTTTGCTTTAGTTTATGTATTAAACCTTCGTGCCATACTTTAACAAATGCATGAGAAACATCGATGAAGAACGCGGAACAATATTTATTTTCCTCGAAGGTTTTTTAACCACATTCAGCAGTCTATGTGTTTGTTCAATCGTGCGGTGTTTTCTCCTAAAACCGAATTGGTGGTCTGGAATGAATCCAGTACCATTCAGTATGGGTGTTAGCTTACTCAGAAGTAGCTTTTCAAATAGCTTTGACATGTTAGGCAATAGGCTTCTATGCCTATAGAATTCCACCTTCGTATGATCTTTGCCTGGCTTAGGTATCATGGTAATTAACGGAACTTTCCATTCTGCGGGATAGCATTTGACGCGCAAAATACCGTTGAAAATAAACAGAATTATCCTATTTGCAGTATAAGGTAGCTCTAAGACCATTTAATTGCTTATTTTATCAGCGCCTGGAGCTTTTTTCGATTTTAAGCCATCAATACAGTGTTCAATCTCACGAATATTGAACCTCAAGGTAACATCTGGTATAGTGACGACTCGTGGCAGCTCAACTATAATAACAGACGTATTTGGACTAATTACTTTCTGCAAGGGGTTTACAAACAGAGTACCTTTTTCAGCGTCAGTTCTTGCCCAGTCTTCATTCGAAGCTCGCAATGGAGGCTTATATATCACTGATCTTTTGAGGCCTCGGGCTGCTCTTCATAGCGAATAGTCTGTTTGAGGTGTTGATGTAATATTCTAGTAACGTTTTAAGCTGTTTAGTACATTCCTGCAGCCTAGATTTTAGCTGAGCGGATCTGTAGCGTTGCCATTCTCTACGAACTCTTCTTTTTTCAGATAAAAGCCGTTCTACATCTGCTGAATAAATTTTATTGTATCTCACCTGAAGATTTGTAGTAGTAGCATTTAGAGTAACTTGCTTAAGGTTTGCCTCAAACATTCTATGTCAGCAGGCGTTTTTAATGGAATATTTTCTGTGCAATGAGGACTCAAATATTTTTTTTATTTCAACCAATTAATACGCGTGTTTGTCTTCGTTAAATCACAAGTGGGCGAAGAAGTTTTATATGAATATATACAGGCATGTTCTGAAAATCACTTTTATGTAAAGGTGATTTCAAATCACAAAAAGGTGTTCTGTGCACAAAATTTTTTGAAAATATGTGATTTCAAACCGGTTACTAAAGAGGGTGCCGATTTCAAATAACTTGCTTATTTTTGCGACAACTTGTTCATGAATTTAAAAAAAAATGGCGAAATTAATAATTTGATGTCTTCTTTATAAATTTTAATGATTATTTTAGACATTTTTCTTGAATTTCACCACGAAAGCGACTTTTTCAAGTTTTAACTATTGACACAAGTTCAATAATTTTTAACCAATGTTATTTTTTTTTTTTAGTTTTTGAAATTTTTGCGAAGTTTTTCATTCCCGATAAAATAATTTTTTCGTGTTTCGACATTTCTGCCCTTCGACATTTCTGCCTCTTCGACCCTTTTTAACCAATTTTGATTTTTTTCCGATTTAAACAACTTTTTGCGAGTTTTTGCAACACATTATGCATTTTTTTATAAAACTAATTAATTTCAACTTTTTTAAGAAATGTCACCAAATCAAAACAAAGAATCAGTAAATTGATGAAATCACCTGGTTTTGATGGAAAGCTTCAATGCAGATGTTAGTTGCTTGAAGATAGTCTTCACAATGATCACTCATTAAGTAGTGTTTTAATTGCGATTTTATTAGTATATCCGAGCCACCATAAGCTCTACCTTGGGGGTCCTTTTTGTCGTAGAGAGTATATCCGTTGATTTTAAAAAAGCTTCTAACCGTCAAATGCGTCTCAGAGATAACATAACATCAATTTTTTTATCCATCATGAAGTATTCTAGTTCGTTTTTATGTTGGCGGATGCCGTTTGCGTTCCAGAAACAGATTTTTAAGTTCATGGTTTGTTTAATGCAGCCTGCAATAATGTAGACTGCATTTTCAACACATCCTGCATCATTCAGGTCATGTTGGTTGTAAAAAAATTTACTGTTTGTATTAAATTTTCTATTGAAGCCTCAATTCGATCAAAATTGAAACCAGTGTTTTCGTTGGCAAGAGACCGCTTTTGACCTGTAGGCTGGTTAGACTTCAAAGCATTAGCGTATGAGAAGTGGCTGTTTGGTATGTTTTGCGCTATGGGGTGGTTAGCCTTAAAAATGTTGGCGTATGAAGGCCGGCTGGTAGCTGGTTGACGCAACTGGGGATAATGTGTATTGTCGAAAGTAATAGGTTGAGCATAGGTGTGATTACGTCTGTTACACAAAGCTGCTTAACATGTACATAGACAGGGCAGCCCCTGTAGTTTGCAGTGTGATTTTGATGGCAATTGCTACACTTTTTAATTTTGGAATTATCTTTTGGCTTATCACAATTGGCAGTGCTGTGTAGTTCACCACAGACTATGTTTTGGTGTGGCCATATTCTTGGCAATTCAGGCATTAAATGGGCCCTGCTCGCTTGTGTGGTTCCTCTACGGTAACTCGTCGTTGCAGCAAATATCTTAAGCTATAAATGGGCTGTACTTCATTATTTTTGAATTTCATGTGACCTAGTTCCAGTTTCAAACAAAATAGTGGTTGGGGGACTCGCTCTCTATTTTTAATGTTAGTAACATTTTGCACTTTAAAACAGTGGTGTCAGAAATAAAACTATTGTTGTATTGGTGAGTAAACCACATATAACACTGTAAGAAAATTTGTCTCAACTAAAAGAAGTACTATCAAGTACACAGAAAAAATTAATATTTTAACACATGTATGTATGTTTGAAGTTAACTCAGGTCTTATTATGACTTTATTTATTTTCATAATAGGGGAGTTCACGAAACATTTGGTAACAGTTTATTCGTTGAATTAGTAGATTTTTCCATATATTTTGTTGCTGCAAAATGTATCTAAAAATAAGTCGGAAGTTATTATTATTTGGCTTAAGTTCACAATAATTGAATTAATATAAATTCAAATTATTTTTAAGAGCGGAATATTAGAATATTTAATCAGACTAGCAGAACGGCTTAGTACTACTAATTTCGACAGCCGCTACGCTGTCATCATCAGCGTCCTTTGTTCTCGTTTACCACTTATGATCGTGGATACTAGTATTAATGAAACATCAGCTATTTAACCAAATGTTTATGAGGAAATAGAATGCGAGTCCTATTCCTTTTATTAATATGGTGAGCTGGACAAATTTCACCTTCTGATTCTATATTCCAATTTTTCCAACTCTTATTTTTATTGGTTTTGGCAACAAAATGTGTGGGCAATTTTAATAATTTTACGAGCAAACAGTTACCGAATTTTGTATTTGTTTGTATTTGCAGTGAACAAAATAGTTTAATTTTCACAAAAAAAAAAATATTATTTTCACTAAAAAGTATTTTTTATTTTTTCCTTTGAATATTGCTTATCATAAAATAGTTTCCGCATATTTTTTAACACATATACATATTATGTTTGAACTTTAAGCTTGCTTAAAATTTTATTTGTTTCTATAGTGAATTTGCTTAAATTATTTGTCTTTCTTGAGAACAATTTTTTTTTAATTATTTGAAATAATAGTCCAGCCCCCTTATTCCGTAATTCGCTTAAGATAAAGCCAAATCTCGATCGCTAAAATGCTGAACAGATTCAAAATTAAAATTTTTTGGCATTGACATAAAACACTAAAACTTCGGCGGATTCAATTTTTAAGACATTGCCTAATTTAGGAATACGCGTTGCAAACTTGCATTCGTAGCTAAAAATCGATAAATCGACTTTATAGATTTTTAGCGATGGCGATATAGCTTTAGCGAGTTACAGAATAAGGGGGCAGTATATAAGAATTTAGCAGGGACCGAAAATAACGATTATTTTTAAAATTTAAACTAAAAAATCAAGCTGAAAGAGAAGTGCTACGTGCATAAAGAATACACCAAAATAATCCTTGTTTCATGGACTATCTTTAGATGCATTAACTTTTAGTTGATTAAGTTTTATTAAAAAACTTAACTTTACCGAGTATTTTCTGAGTTTTATTTATTCCTCAGTAAATATAATTTATTTCTTTAGTTTTATTTATTCCCCAGAAAATAAACGTTATTTCAGATTTTTATTTATTTATCAGAAAATAAAAGCATTTTTTCCTGTATTATTTATTCCTCACGAAATAAAAATTATTTTTGAGGATTATTTTTTACTTAGGAAATAAAAATGGTTTTCTGAGTTTTATTTTTTAATTAAACAATAACAGTTTATTAATATGATTATTTCGAACGTATTTGCTTTTGTGAATCCAAATTGATTATTAGGCTATAAGCAAATACACGTGAGCACTGACGATGTGTAGCGGCTTCCGAAAGTGGCGCAACTCTGTTCTGCTGTGTACGTTGAAAAATTAAGTTGATGTTAATTTTTCCCTTGTTCCTTGGAATATTAATCATGCCCAATTCTTTCTGAATATAACGTTACGAACCTTAGCCTAATAATCAATTTGGATTCACAAATAACAGTTTGTTTTTTAATTTTTGCTTAGAAAATAACTAATACTTTTTGAATTTTATTTTTTGCTTAAGAAAGTAATTTTTATTCTGAATAAAATATACATAATTAATTTAATTTAACAAATAAGAGTTTTTGCAAGAACTCTTATATATTTATTTTTACAAAAACTCTTATTTGTTAAATTAAATTAATTTTTTTATATATTATTCAGTTTAAAAATTACTTTTTTTAAGCAAAAAAAGAAATCAAATTCAAAAAGTAACTATTATTTTCTAAGCAAACAATAAAAATCAAAAAATTATTTTTATTCCTGAGGAATAAATAAAACTCAAAGAATAACTTATCTTCTGAGGAATAAATAAAACTCAAGAAATAACTTATTTTCTGAGGAATAAATAAAACTCTGAAAAAGCTTTTATTTTCGAAGCGAAAAATAAAGCTCAAGATATAATGATTAAAACGTAATTTTTAAAATAAAACTTATAACCGTTACAGTCACTGGAATTTAACTAAATTTTGCGTTGAACTTTTTTCCACATCAAACAACCATCCTCTTAGTTTTTGTAAAAAAAATATTATTTTTCATTAAAAAGCATGTCCCTTTCTTTTGCATTAAATTAATTGTGAAAAGAATTAAAATGCCGTTTTAATAAATACTCATATGTTTTGTGACATAAAACACATTGAATATTGCTAGAAGCATTTATCAACATAAAATATTTTTCGCATACACATATTTCTTTTCTTTCAGTGGACTAATAAAAAGATTATTAAAAAATGTAATACAGTCCGCAGTGCATGTGCTATCGTCGCTGTCTCATTGACGACTAAAGGAAAGAGAGTAAAATGATGTTCAGACATGCGCCTTTATTGAGATTATCGCAATAAATGGCATTATTGAGCTCAATATTCCATACAAAATTTTAATTTAGTTATTTTTCAATAAGTACGAAATTGTTATAAATATTGAGTAAAACTAGAAATGCAACACTGTTCACAAGTGTGTTTAGTGAGCAAAACTATATACAATGGCAAAATGTGAAGAAAATAGAACAAAACAAAACACACAAAAATTTTATTGTATTGTATATTGTAGACCTTTTTGTTAATACTATAGTTGACTTTTTGTTTGGCTTAAGCTCCTTTTTGTATTAAACAAATGAAACAAAAACTCTTATGTTTTTATATTATTTTCCAATATTTCGACCAACTTCTTCAGGGAAATCTTTAATAACTAAAATAAAAAAATTTTATTTATAAATAAAAAATAAAAACAATGTTATTTCCAGCTGTCAAATGCTTATTGAGTTAGCTATATTGAGTAAATTCTGTATATCTGAACACTAAACTAATTTTGTCAATAAGCCGAATATTGACTCAATTAAGAATCCATGTCTGAACACCATATAAGAATGTGTGTGAGTATGGATGGCTACCACAATTGTGCTTTGAATATGACTTCACTGCTTTAACACCATTATTTGGCAGACCTGCTTTTACCTCTTCTGGATCCACGTATGAATCAATGCCTTTTATCACTACCTGAAGGCCTTTTGCACTTTTAAGTTGGTAATTGTAGAAATTTTTATTTTGTGTTTCAAAATCCGAAACTACTGTGCGGTAATGATTTCCTTCATTATTTAATGATTCATATATATTTGATTTATTGATGTTTACGCATAGCCAAAAAATTTATTAAAAAATTTTATGAAAAAATATCTCAGTGTACAAGTGCCAAAACTGTTCACACCTTAAAGCTGAATTCAGCCTGACGTTCTCTTCATGAGATAGACGTCAAATTAAATATAAAATAAATTTTGTCCGGACAAAAATTTTGTTCGAACACAAGGGGTGAATTCAGCTTAAGTGTCTTGCTTTTCATAACTATTTAGAGTCTCTTGAGAATAGATACAACTAATTTTTGATAGTAAGCATCTAGTATTTTTTCCCATTCTTCTAACATGACCCTCAGATTTGCTGGAAACCACGTGCTCCTGGTCTTTTTTATTGAGATAATACCATATAATGTCTCCATGACATAAGGAATATTATGTAGCAGCCATGATCTTACTTTGTGGGCCTTGTGTTTATGATATTTATCCGTTATTCAGAGCAACCTTATACTCACTTTTCGGCAAGTTTTCTTGTAAAATGTCTGAATAGACATTTTGCTCTGTAATTTTTCAATAAAATCCAAATATCCTGGTTCTGCTGCGGAAATTGAGCTCCAGACCATCACTGAACCACGTCTATGGTTTGCTGTCGATTTCAAGTTATTCGAATGTATTTCCTAATATTACCATCTCCATACTATGGGCTTACCATCCGACCCAAATACGTTAAATTTACTTTTGTCGGTGAACGTAACGTTTCTCCAACCAGAAAAAATTTTATTTTCGTATTCTTTTGCAAATTTTAGTCTTACTGATAAACGGGTTTTGTCTAGTTCATCTATAATTTAAACCAACCCAGTGAAGTAAGTTTCTTACTAAAGCCACTTTCAGCTAGAAGCAAGCTTTGAAGAACCTAAGAAGGAGTTAGGTCTTCTTATCAATCTTCTGCTTCAGAAAATATTTTGTTATCGGCCTGTTTTGGTTTGTTTGACACATTTTAGTCTGTCAAGTTCTCTTTTGACAATCAAGCTGATTTTAATCAAATGTTAAGCTAGTGTACTATTGGAATTTGGTAATCCTACCCCTACCTCTTTGCGTGCTCCCATTTTTGAGTAAATGTAGAGCCTACTAGCTACACCCGGTGTGCTTCGTTACCCTCATCATCATAAAATAAACATTTATAAAAAAATGTATATAACTACATACATATGTATGTACATATATTTTTATTTCATAACTAAAAAATATTTTGTGTGGGATACACCCTTCTCCCCCTCGTATCCTCCAGTTTTCTGCTTGTAAGTTTCTGGAAGTGCAAGCAATATGTTGGGAGCTTCCCTGCAGGAAATGTCGATAGTAAAATTGTACTGATTCACTATTGACTTTGTCAGCAGTACTACTGACTAATTGTACTCAGGCAATGTTCTGTGCTATAGACATTTAACATGTGCTTGTCATTGAGATTCCACTACTGACCTCGGAACTGTTGACTTACTATAGACTAGGTGGTTCTTATGAGACCATATGGAGAACCTGGTACCAGAGATTCACTAGTGCATTTTAATGATTCTAGTCAACACATATGAAA